>CM074732.1:105552468-105998865 GCA_037367245.1 Phrynocephalus guinanensis | reverse complement strand
CACATATTGCAGATTTTCAATTATCGTTGGTCAGGTCAGGTCCCTAACCCCGCGATAGGCAGGGGATCACTGTATTAGTGAGCTGTTTCATGTCTTGTCCAATATGGCAGCTTTAATCTCTAAAAATCCAGTTCCTGGGGAAGATACTCCAACATATTGGTGACCATGGACTCCAAAACCCTAACAATCTCATCTAAAATAGGACAAGAGGAACCCAAGGGAGATATGAGAGACCTGGGATTGCTATGCTACTGTGGTAAAATATATCATTAAATCTATTTATTTATGACACCAAGTAAATATATTCTTAGCTTACTGCAGGCAAAGTTGAACGGTACCATTTGAAGATTCCTCCATGCTTTTAAAATTATGGCTTAAGACAAGTGTAATCCATATACCAAAGGCTATCTAGGAACCAAAATCTTTAACCTAAAACACCAAGGAGCAAACTAAGTTCTTTTTTCAAGTGGGTAGACTTAATTGTTTAAAAAAAAACCAAAAGGATACATTGCATAGAGGTATATGGATATAAACTGATATATGCAGGATATAAACTCAGGACACATTCTCTGGAAAAGATGATAATGCTGGAAAAGACTGAAGGTCGCAAGAAAAGAGGAGGACCAAATACAAGACGGATTAACTTCCTAAAGGAAGCCACTGCCTTGAGTTTGCAAGAACTCAGCAAGGCTGCCAAGGACAAGACATTTTGGACCATGTTCACTCATAGGGTTGCCATAAGTCAGAGATGAAGTGACGGCACATAGGAACAACAAATCAAAGAAATAATACATTTACACTGCACTATACTACACATTAGGATGGTTATGTTTCTGTTTACAAATTGTGCAAGCCTCTGCAAGTATGCTCAGAAATGAATTCCTTTATAGTTCTAGTGATTTATTCCCTAGTAGGCCACTTTGAAATTACACATAACAAATCCTTTGGTTCTTAAAAACTAACAGATCTTCAGTGTTTCAATGGCCGACAGATCATTTCCATCAACTGGATGAAGTGTTCTCAGCTGGCAGCTCATATTTACAAATTATAGTACTCAGAAGGAACCACAGTTGTAAACAACGAGGGCAAATGATAGAGGAATGCAAGAGGCATTATATGTGACATTTCTAGGAAAATCTTTCATACATCAAATTAGAGCTATGGAGAAATGTCACTGGCAGTGCCTCTTGCAGTGCCTTGACTTTGGGGCCCATTTGCTTACATTTGTTTTTCTTTATCTCTCTATGCTGACATCAGTGCAGTGTCAGCCGAGTCATTATATGTTAGCAGTGATTATCAGTAGGGAGCCAGTGGCCAGGCTGGCTAGGCAATCCTGACAAATGATGAACAAAAGCATGAGATGCCAGAACACCCATCCAAACCCAGTTTTAAACCCCTGGTTGGCATTCTCTTCATAGGCATCATCCCTCGGGTATGAAAAGACACCAGAAGGCTATGTAGTCTACGGAAATCCAAGAATTTTCATCCTTCACAACCATCCTGACTATATGTATCCCAATAATATAGCTAATTCAATGCAAACATTTGTCAAGGGTGTTAAATTAACATTAACTTTCAGTTACATGGACATTTGTACGCAAAAGGGAAAAGTGGCTCCTCTGTGTGTAAATTTCATTTTTCTTTGCTTGACTCCTTGTTAAGGTAATACATACTAAGGCCAGAAATAGAACTAGCGATAGCCTACAATTAGAGAAAGATAACATTTTTTGGGAAAGTGGTGCTTGAGAGACAAAGCAGAAGTTTCTCTCACCTTGGAGAGTTCACAAATTAGCTTTGCTTTTCTACTGCTTGGCCTTGAGCGCTTAAGCACAGGGTTTCTTTAAGGTCTGACTTAAGAAACCTGAAAAGAACACCTAAATTGCCTCATTCCAACATGCTAGCAACTCTAATTACAGCCTATGTCTAATGTCTGTTTCTGGCCTAAATTTTTGGTAGTTCCCTCTTGCTGTTCCATGTCACTACTGTTAAATAGCAAGGGGGAGAAAATAGAATCTTACAGACATCCCATTAGAGCTAAATTCTAGGACTAAATTTATTGTATTTCTACCTTTAAGGAATCAAGACTAGGAGATTTAGAACAGCTAATGTTATTTATGAAAAGCAATATTAAGGCTAAGCAGCATAGGACCTAAACCTAAATTGCTACCAGAAAGATCCTCTAAATCAATTGCATCAGTTCCAGCGCTATCCTATCCACATTTGCTTGAAAGCAACTCCCAATGACAGGACTGAAAGAAATCCTGCTTGGCATCTAGCATTAGCATAAAAGCTCATCTTGACTTACACTGAATTTACTTTCAAAACAGGAAATTCCATTATAGCTGCATTTTTCCATTAAAAAAAAGCCTAAGCATCCCTAACGCTCTCTGCATGTTTGAATGAACCAGCTTGAGGTACTGTGAAACCCATATTTCTATTTTTTAAAAATAATTCCTCCATCTTAACACACCCCTGTATCAAATCTCAAGGGTGAAACCAAAACTTTTGTTTTCTGAATTGCTGGGTTCTTCGGGTCAGTGAAGAGTTTAAAAAACTACAAACCAAGCCCATCTAGTTAGTTGTCCAGCTTTTCCCAAGTGCTTCCAGTAATGGAAGCTGCAAGGAATTCCCGTTCTTAGGAAACATAATTCTGTAGGAGGCTTCCATCATCATTGCCCGAGATGGGCTTGTACAATCTGTTCTTTGGATCACAAGCCTATGATTGAAGCTGGAGCAGTGGATGGACAGGAGGTGAACTACTAATGTGAGCTGAGTGGAAGAAACTATTTTTAATGATTTGGAAGATAAGAAGCAGCCTTATATCCAGACACCTCCTTGTCTAACTCTCTGACTATTGACTGGTATTACCTTCCTTTCTATCACCTGCCACCAGGGCCGGCGCTAGGTTTTTTTGCACCCTAGGCAAGGGGTGGGGGGCGGGCAGGGCGGGGGTGGGTGGTGGCAGCGGCAGCAGCAGCAGCGGCAGCGGCAGGGGGTGGGGCGGTGGGGCGGCAGGGGGCGGCGGATGACGGGGATGGCAACGGGTGTGGGGGCGGACAGCAACGGGCACGGGGGGTGGCGATGAGCGCAGGGGGCGGCGGGCGGGCAGCGACAGGCGGCGGGGGGGACGGACGTCGGTGGCCAGCGGCAGGGGGGCAGCGCGGGGGCAGCAGGCTGGCCAGCGCCCCCTCTCCATTTTGGCGCCCTAGGCAACTGCCTAGTTCGCCTTAATGGACGCGCCGGCCCTGCCTGCCACCTGCTCCTGTCAATTAAAGGGGGTTATGGCTTGAACCCAATATACTGTACATAGTTTTATGGAGGCGGGGATGGATGGAAGGATGTTTAGGTTTGGTTTGTTTACCATCCTATTAGTAAGCACAAGGTGTGTGATCTCTCATCACAGGCAACAGTATGCAGATTTAGTTTAACTATCTGCTACATAATATTGTGTCAGACATGGGATCAATCCCAGATTTATTTGAAAATGCTTGGCAATAATGCTATAAAAAGAAGAAATTAAGCAAAACATAAGTAAACCACAAGGAAAAAATGTGGCAAGAATGGTCACAAATGCAAGGGAGATGCGTGACTTTGGGTGATGTTCCCCAAAAGCACTGAAGGACACTGAAGGAAGCACTGATCGTTATCACAAGCCCCATGTGGAAGGGGAATAGGAAGGGGAATTGGGAAAAGGAATGGGGCATGCCTTGAAGAAATACAGGCAAAGGAAAATGTTATATCAAAGCCTCACTGTACATGTATACACTGTACATAGTGAATGGCCAAGAGATAAACAGAGGGAGTATCATGGCTTAGTTCCCCTCCTGCCATGGAAACTTCTGGGCATCTACAAAGTACTTCATTGGGAAAATCACCATCACCAAATACATGCCTGGTCCATTTAGTAACAGTTGTATTGATGTCGAGCCCAATAGGCTCACCAAGGCTACTACTCTCAGTAGCTGTAATGGACACTCTTAATTCCCTAGCCATGTGGTTGGCCCAAAGTGGATTGAACACTTTCCATGGCATCCCATCCTTAGAGGTGATAAATGGATGCTTTCTGTCAGGGGTAAATTGGCTGTTTGGCCCCCTCTCTGGGACAGGGAAACATTCCCTGCACATTGGTAGAACACTCTCAGGTAGAGTGGTGGACTATGGCAAGGTCAATATAGTATGTAGGATGAAATGTTCCCCATCAGCAGAGATGAACAGGGTTTGCTTGGTGGTCATGAGGAAGCTCATGACAACTATTGCTGCCTGTAACATAGAGGTGCCCCAGATACGTCTATGTTGACCCAACAGTTTGGAGGCCATTGGTAAGTGGGATATAATTATTTGCATCCTTGCTAAACACAGGATAAGTGGGGATATTCCTACATTAAGGAGGCAACCACCCTGTTACAGAAGGAACGGGACAATACCGTGTTTCCCTGAAAATAAGACAGTGTCTTATATTAATTTTTGCTCCAAAAGATGTGCTAGGTCTTATTTTCAGGGGATGTCTTATTTTTTCATGAAGAAAAATACAGTACACATTTATTGTTATCTTATTATGGGGAGGCCTTATTTTCAGGGGATGCCTTATATTTCAGTGTGGGGCAAAACTGTAAGTAGGTCTTATTTTCAGGGGATGTCTTATTTTCGGGGAAACAGGGTAGGAGCTGAGAAACAAATCCACAGCTACACAATATGGAGCTACCAAGATTTGGGGGCAGTTGAGTGGGGGTACTAAAGTGGCCCCCAAACTAAGTCAGAGCATGACCCATCAAGAACTAGAATGGCAGGGGACCTGAGCCTAAACTTCAACTAGGATGTGGGCATGGGTTTGCCTTTTTGAAAAATATCCAACAAACAACTGCTGTGAACAGGAACTGTGTGCATTTACACAAGGTCAATATTTGGGGACCAAGCAAGCCTCTTGCAACGCAACAAAGAAAAGCTCAGATTTCATCTTCTCCTTTGCTGTGTTACATACAATCTACCCAGCTCAAAAGAATTTGGAAGTACAGAACTGGTCTCTTCAGGCTGGGGGCGGACTGATCTATTTTGCAATCCTCATGCAGGTATGTGTTGCTAAGTTCTGGCCAAATGGAAGATTAAAATCAGCCTTGCTTCCTGTAAGCTCTAGAAAACATACAGTACTATCAGGTTCTTAATGTCTCCGGCCTGGATTTGCCCATGTTATTGTTACAACCAGAGTTTGCCATGTTAGTTGTGTCCCATTCCTCCACATTTCAGAACAAAATACTGTACTGGGACTTAGGGGCAATCCCTTGTGATGTCACTTGGCAGACCCTTTGGCAAATATTGTGGACCTAATAAACAAACAACACAAATGCTTATGATGAATGCAAAGAGTAATACATGAATTTCATCAGCAGCAGCTCCAGCTAGGTATGTCTAAAAAGCAAATCCTCAAAAAGGAACATGTCTCATAAGAACATAAGAACAATCTTGCTGGAACACGCCACAGCCCACCCAGTCCAGCATCCTGTCTCATACAGTGGCTCACCATTTGCTTCAGGGTATTTCCAAGCAGATGTCTTTACCTGCTAATGATTCCCTGCAAATGGTATTGAGAGATATCCTGCCTATCTCTCCAACCCAGAGGTTGTCCTTAGGCATCTATAATGATACCCATTGATACCCTTGTTCTCCATGAACTTGTCCAATCCTTTCTTAAAGCTGTCAAGGCTGACAGCTGTCACCACTTCTTCTGGCAGGAAGTTCCACAGACCAGTGATCTTCTGGGTGAAAAAGTAATTTCTCTTATTTGTTTGAGATCTAGCACCCAAAAGTTTCCTGAAGTGCCCCCTGATTCTAGTGTTGTGCAATAGGGATAACAGTTTTTCCTTATCTACTTTGTCCACACCGTGTATGATTTATAAACTTCAATCAGGTCCCCTCTTAGACACAGTTGTTCAAGAGTGAAGAGGCCCAACCTTTGCAGCCTCAGATGGTAAGGAAGGTGTTCCATTCCCCGAATCATTCTGGTTGCCCTCCTCTGCACATGTTTTATTACATGTCCCGAAGCCATAAGGACAAACCCCAAAAGGGCTTCTGAGGTGACCGGGCATGGTCATGTATCAGCATTGCTCTGACAAGACTTCATATAAGATCACCTTTACTGGATATCCCACAGATATCCTTTCCTTTGCCCACAATTCTACTGGGGGAAAGGAAATGGGTCTACAGCTTCAACCTGCCTACTGCCAAAGGCATCAGCTCTTCTAGACCCACATACCTGCCAGGTAGCATGTGACGGCTACAGGAACATACATGGTGGAAGGTGAACAAAAGAATAGTGAATGTGTCTATAGCAAGTTTTGACTATAGCAACAAGAGAAGCGCATCCAGGTTCTGTGGTGAGAATTTAAATTTAGCATTCTTTCTCTCTCTCTAGGAACATAAGAAGAGCCTGTCTGGATCGGACCTAAGACCGCAATCTGTTCCCATACTTGGCCATCTTGAAATCACTAGGGCCAGGGCTCATCCTCCTGATTATGTTCCCCAGTAACAATGACACATCCAATGATGGGGGTGGGGGTGGGGAATCTATGAGCCTGAGCAAGAGATACTTGATGAAATGTTCCGTCCCACATTGGGACAACCTGAGTGAAGGTCTACTATAAATTTAGTATTTTTGAACTTCCCTGTAATCATGTTTGCTTTTTCTTGCATGCGACTGAGCTCATCCTCACCGCCACCTTTGAGGACAAACCTTCTACTGCACAAATTCAAAATCTGGGGGAGGTGAGATCCTCCAGTGGAGGACACATGGAATGGAATTCAAGCCATTACTGGAATTCTAATTCGAGACAGCTCTAGAGAAGAACTTAACAGCTTTTTGCTTGTCCTCTTGGGTCTGATGCTTGACAGGAAATGAGTTTGAAAGGTTCAGAGGCAGGTCATGGAACTCGTATCACTGCCAGCTGCTCTGATGACCCTAACAGCGTGTTTTGAGAAATCTGATCTACTTGCTTATTATTAAAGCCCCTCTCCTTGGAAAAGTCACGTCTAAAACTGGGTTCCACTAGACACATGGCTAGCCTATTACCCATCCATCCCCCGCCACATTCTTCTCAAGTGACACTTCTTATATGACCTAAGACTTTAACAATGCAGGAAATGCTATGTTGTAACTTGGGGCCAAAAGCAAAAAGATCATCTGTTTACAGGAAAGTTTCCAGCTTGTTTTCTTTTCAAGCATTTGTTGTTCCTATTCTTCATAATACCTCCCCAGTGAAACCCAAAGGAGTACTGGAAATTCCTGTCATTTGACATCTGAATTATGAAAAATACAATTAATAGAAAACAATCTCTAAGGCTGAGTGACTGCAAAACAAACGGTAGATTTGGGTGGACATATGGACCACAGTACAATATTTTTAAAGTGCCCGTGATTATGTCATGTATGCAACAAAAGATTCTGCTGGCTGCTATATTATCTCAGGGAAAGAAAAGGTACTTCCACGAACTGTAGTGCCTCTGGTGGGCTCTGGAACTGTGGTTCTGTGGCAGCCATGGATTTACGTTTTGCCTGTGAAGCTATTTAGAAGAACAGCTGCACTTCAGCCAGTGGAACTCTCTGATGCAGGGGGTGACCACGCATCCCCATAACCACGAGCCACATGCAATGAAAGCATAGCTAGGGCTGGTTTCAAGTGGACTGTCCCATCGCCATGTCCTGGGCCAACATTTTTACACATAATGTGAATGAGGCTATAGCAGCAGCGTTATTTATTAGCCACTCCAATGACAAAATCCTAGGAGGGGCAGCCACCATTACAGAAGATGGGGAAACGATTCAAAAAGATACAGGCATGAGCTCAGCAGAAACAGCAGCTCAGAATCTCACATTTTGCATTTAGAAAACCCAAAGACATAACTGTGGGACACGAGTGTTTTGATCTGGCAGCGGTACCTATGAAAAAGAGCTTGATCACAAATGCACGTAATCTACCACTATGGTGTTACAGTTGAAAAAGACAATGCAGTCTTCAGGTGTATTACCAGAAAGATCCTATTCATGGTTTTATATAATATATTACAATCTATTAACTGTGGAACAAAGGGAAAAGTGTGTGCTTCTTAGCATCAACTCAACAACACTTTGTTCTGCTTTAATTTAGCATTTTCCTGGCACGCACATCTGGCCACAGGAGAAGAGAATCAGAATCACGTGGGTTGGAAGGGGTCTGTCTGTTTTTTCAGTCTCATTTGCATACTCTACTTAGCCAACAATGAAGGACTATGTTTGTTGGCTGCCAAAAATCAAAGAGTTTATCTGCTCAGCAGTTACTATACTGTTTAGAGCTGAACTGAGTACTTATTGCCAAAAGATTAATTAAAGAGATGACATTGCTGTGAACCATCCAGAGTGGTCAAATGGTTGTGATGTATGTATGTATGTATGTATGTATGTATGTATGTATGTATGTATGTATGTATGTATGTATGTATGTATGTATGTATAAACAAACAAACAAACAAACAAACAAACAAACAAACCTGCTATATTTTAAAGCACACACTATTCAGTGATGGCAAAATTTGCTACTCCAGATGTTTTGGGCCACAACTCCCAGAATTCTGAGCCTAGGTTGCCAATGACAAAGGACTGTGGGTGCTGACTCTCAATCATCACAACTACTTTTCTTTCTTTTTTTTCTTGAGTATTTGATTACAGAGGATGAAAAAAGCTGTAAAGGAACAGAAAAATCAATCCAACAACCTATAAAAAAAGCCAATAATTTCCCATAATTAGTTTCAAATTGTATAGATAATCCTTTGAGAGTCTGTGAAAAATCAAATGGGAATGAGAGAAAAGACAGAGTGGAAAATGGGTTGAAGAGTCCAGAAGCTACAGGTTCCAAAGAGGAAGAAGAATGAGGTGACGCCACTAAGGAATCTGATCCCATTCTCTGCACGGGGGGGGGGGGACTTTGCTTACATAGAAGACCCTTGGACAGGTATCGTGGTTCAGGTCTGGTTACCAGAAGGCAAAGGTAGTGAGCGAGTTCCTCTCAATCTGTTAGCACCACCACCGGGTGCACCTCCGCCTGGCTGTTTCAAGATTATATATCGCGTGGCACAGTGGTTCAAGTGCTGTAGTGCAACTATAACTGTGCTCATGACCTGGGGTTCAATCCCAGGTAGCCAGCTGGTGGCTGACTCAGCCTTCTAGCCTTCTGAGGTCGGTAAAATGAACACAAAGCTTGCTTGGGGAGGGGGGGAGGAGGCAATGTGCAGCCTGCATAAATAAAATGTAAACTGTCCAGAGTGTACTTCATGCACTATGGCGCGGTACATAACCAGAACACTTTACTTAGCTTTTTATCTATATACTGTACCTTATATGGTATATATAAGTGTCGCCTGATGCCCTGGTATCACTATGTGCTTACTAGCCATTACTATTTCAGTACAGTAGTACAACTAATTAAACAACTTCAAAATAATGATACAGTATTTTCCATGAAGATCTTTCAAAAGCTACAAAAATGCAACTCTAAACTTTATGTTTAACAGAAAAGATTTCTGGGATCAGTAGAACAAGTGAGCAAACAGAATGAGTATATTTTGAAACCGAAGATACTGATTTTGTTGAAATGAGCAGAATTTTTTTAAAATGGAAAAATAATCATTACAATGACATTTGCTGATAACATGACTTTTTAGTAACTTGCTTAGCTCCAAAGGATGCCTAGTTTCAGCAGAAGAATTTTTATTAGCTAAATCTTTCTTAGAAACAGCTATGAAACTGTGTTTGAGGAAGTTTATCAGGTACAGATATACATCAACTTCTTGCTGAAAAGACTTTTCCCTGCAGCACAATATCTGTGAGTGGACATTTTAATTCTAACTCAGCTCAATCAACAATAGACTTGTAGTGATTTATAAACATTTAACAATTTTTCTTGCATTTGAAAAAGAAAGTACAGTCAAGAGAAAGGTTCCTGATACCTAAATTCTACGAAAATTATGGTGTGGATTTTCAAATCTGCATTCTCTCTCTCTCTCTCTCTCTCTCTCTCTCTCTCTCTCAGAAAAGATGTATCACCATCCTATCATGCAGAACATTTTTTGCACATTTATTTATTTATTTATTTATTTATTTATTTATTTATTTATTTATTTATTTGGATTCACCACCACCCATCTCCCCTGAAGGGACTCTGTGAGATTTACAATCTAAGATACAATAAATCAATAAATATTAAACATCTTAAAAACATCTAAAGCAGACAACATACATATAAATATTTCGGTAAGCCGTGGGGCTTTAAAAGAGATGGATTCTATTATATCAGCCCTCTCCATGTATGGTGGCTCCTTGTTCCATTCCAGGCAAGCTGGCAGAACCAAGTCTTCAACCTCTTCCAGAAGGTTAGGAGTGAGGGGGCCTGCCTCATCTCCGGGGTCATGGCGTTCCAGAGGGCTGGGGCCATGGCAGAGAAGGCTCGTCTCCCAGACACTGTCAGGTGAAATTCTCTTGTTGACAGGTTCTGCAGCCTGCACTCCCTGCATGATCAGATGGGACGGGTTGATGTAATGAGGAGCCAGTGTCAGTGTCACGATGCGCCTGCCTCCTGTGCCCTACTCAGAACTGTGGCTGTTCCCTTATGGACCCTTAACAAGGAAGGCTGATCATAAGATTCATGTTGAGGTTCACACGACAACATTCCAATGTATTTCTCTTCTCCTTAAAAGGGGATGGGGAAGCTCTTTTCTAGGACTGAACCAAAAATCAAGCAAGGACTTGACTGTGCGACTCCTCTGCATCATTCATAGTTTATGAGTCCAGCTGTTGTCAGGCTGGAGCGTTCTCTCATTCTCTCAATGTTTTTTTCTGATTTGCTTGCCACTAAAAAGAGAAATTAATGGGGGAGGGGGGAAGCAACACCTTTTAAACTATAGTACAGGCCTGCCCAAGAGGTAGACCGCGGGCTACTGGTAGCCCATGAAGGGTTCAAAAGTAGCCCACCGGCCATCAATTTAAAAAGTGAGGGGATAAGTTCTCCACCCCTCCCTCCCCCATCCCAAGGACCACCACTGCCCCAGCAAAGTTCTGAGTCTGTCAGTCCACTGTCTCAGCTGAGCGGGGCAGTTCAAGGGCCATGGCGCATTGAAATCTGTTCCCTCCATAATGGATTAATTGGTTTTCAATGCATTCCTATGGGAGACCGCTGCTCTACTTAATAAAAGTTTTTACTTATGAGCACGTGCTCGGAACAAATAAAATTCGTAAGTAGAGGTTTTAATGTAGTAGCCCTCAGGCATTTTGGGCTGGAAAAAGTAGACCTTGACCTGTTCAAAGTTGAACAGCCCTGCTATAGTAGGAGAAGCCTTCTCTGTGGAAGCACCAAATTAAGCACAAGTGATAAGGAGCCGTGTGTGGTTCACCAAATTGTGATTGTAGATGGAGTAGAACAACAAAAACGGTTCCTTATATTGCTTGGGGCACTTTCCAACAAGGCAACAATGTGCATCTGTTTCAGCATGTACGGCAAAACCAAAACCAGAAGAGTGGCTGTACCTGAAACACTAACAAAAGGAATCATTGTGAGCTTTTGTGCAGCATAATCCACTTCCACACACCCATAGCACACAGATAGGCCACAGGTATACATAAGCTCTGTTGAGCATTTTAGACCGTGCTCCCGTATAAACATGCACAGAGGGTGTAAAAGGAGTTGGGGATGAAGTGTGATGGAAGGGGAAAACAGTGACTGTTAAATTGATAATGGAATGTTAAAGCGACAAGGGCACCAGCAAAGATCAGTCCAAGTGCTGCTTTCATAGACGCCTTGTTATCGCAATCATTCGTGGTAGCACTGACATGTTGAAATCACATTGTCAATGTTAACTATCACCTTCTTTCCCCCATGTAATGCAATTTTCACCCCTTTCATCCCATTTCACTCAGTCCCCCTACCTCTCCATCATCTCCTCTGTATATAGAAACAGTGGTGTTACTATTATGTTCCACGTGCCTTAGGAGATAAATGGACTGTAATCTTTGAAAGCTCACATTGAAATAAATCTGTTAATCTTCAAGGTGCCAGATCTCTTTTGTTTTTAGTTTTGCTATAGATAATTTGGGAGAGACACCAAAATTCCCTCACAGATGTTCTTCAAAATCTGATCTCTTGTGTCCACATACACAGCTAAAGGAACATAAAACATCATGCTTCAGCATTTCAAGCCAGTCTTAAATTTTTCATCAAATCCTTCTTTGCAGTCATCTGCCAAATCTAACACTTCATGGCTACATTCTTTTTGGAGTACTGGAGGTGATGTATGCATTGAAACCAATGACTTTTTTGGCTTGAGCTTGGAACGAATGGCTCTATGTATTTCTTCCCTGGCAAATGGAAAAATGAAGACTTAATTTAGGCACTCATGGGATTAATTTCTTGAGGAAAGCACCCAACTTCTCTCAATTTGAGGCTAGTGTATTAAGTTTGGAAATACCCCAGGAAAAGATGCTTCCTTCATAGGATCCAAGAAAGGAGAAGTTCAACATAAGGCTAATATCAGACTGATGTGGAACGCTGCCTCTCAGCAAAGGAACAGCTGGGGTGGCTACGGTGGCTGCATCACTGGGAAGTGAAAAACAACAGGATCGAGCCAAACAAGATGCTGACCTCACATATAGATGCTGAAAGCATTGTTTACCCTCTCTCATGATGGGATTCCCCTGAGCTGCATGCCTGAGCAATCAGACATGCAAAATGAATTCCATGTTTATTGGCCAATGGCCAATCACAAAATAGAACAAAATTCAGGGTCAGTACATCTCGGGCAGGGACAAACAGATGTCGGACCTATGAAATCTAATGGATGCCTGAATACTGCCAAAGTCTGAGCTATGTGATCAGGTGGGATGAGGTGCCTTGGGACAGGCTGCTAAAATGGTCATTCCCAAGTGGTACAGTGTGCTGAGCTCTGGTACAACTGAGCTCAGTCAGACAGTCTCTGGGATTACTAAGGAACTACAGGCTGGGCAACGGACATGACAATGTCCTGAACACAATGCTACAATTATCTCTGGAAATATAACCAAACAGTATTGAAACTGCGAAGAAATTATTCTGCCTACTTTGTGCCAGATTAGAAATGACTCAGCTGCACTTTTCTGCCTCTGTTACACTGTCAAGTAGCTGTCCAGCAGAGCTTTTCCAGGTACTCATGGCTATTGAAACTGATCCTGGTGGAAATGCAGAGAAGCCCTTGGGGGTTTGCTGTGACACATTTGCAGAGCATTTTGAGAATTCATATTTGCATCGATGCTGATGCCATCCATGATCAAGTTCCTACAGAGATGTCTACAGTGCTGTACCAGAGGTACCTGAAAATCTGGAAAGAAGTGCTTTGAAGGGTGCAGCTGACCAGCTCTATGCATGTTTACAGAGTTCAACAGACATTATACCCACTGAGAACTGTAGCATTTAATTTTAGATTCCATCCTATGACCCTAGATTCCATGACAGGCATTGCTCACCCTGATCATGAGGCGAGCTGCAGAGAACAGGAGTTTGTTCTGGAATAATTGTTCCTGCCTCTCATTATGCTACAACAGTGTGAAAATGGCTTAAAATGACATTCAGGTTATCTGTACCACTGTCCTATGATCAGGTGAGCATAGGCTTCTCTTGGATTTCTGCAAAACAGCATGGCTTCCTCTTTCCCACATTTTGCTCGGTCAGAATCCCCAGTTTGATTACTCTGCTAAACTCCACCATCACTGGTCTGCTCCTGGTTTTGAAGGCTTGGTTAAAGATACCTTTGCAAAGCTGCTGAGCGGCTTTGTTAGATGGAATCAGCCTTATGATCACAAACAACATTCCAGAACTAAAGTAATCCAACCTGGAAAGGGCATTTTTCAGAGCAAAGAAATAATGGAATGCAGAAGATGAGTCTGCTTTTGCAGTCTTAACTTAAGAGGAACAGTTCCATAGGGACACAGTTCATTTTAAAAATATCATCTTATTTTATTTGAAGAAAGATATGCAACAGAGGAACAGAAGCAGAATAATGAGTTCAACATTCCTTTATTGGGGGGGGGAGGAAGAGAAGCACAGAATTTCAAGAACAGGTTGTGAGAGTATGTGCAGTCTCATCTTTAAAACTGGAATGCCCATGGAAGATGAAGAAAATCATCTGGATGACTAAAAACCGTACAGTAATTACACAATTTATTGACTGCATATTGGGCAGGGATTCTGGGCAAGACACCAATGCTGCACCAATCCCAAAAGGAATGGAATTGGTTTAGACAATTCTACTGCTTCTTGCCAAAGCAACAAAGGAGCTAAACAAAAATGCAAACTATTTTAATTGATCCCGCCTGGCTCCCTGGGGGGCGTTGTGTCCTTTAGTTTGTGGGCAACAAAACCAAGGAAGTTGTCCCATATTCATCTGCAAATAGTCTACTCAGGAACATGGAATGCACAGAAGGCTAGCAAAAAATGAGATCAGGGATTGGCTCGGAAGATATCTAAATCACATACAAATCTGCCAACAACATATCTTCAAACTGGAGTCTCAGAGGCAGCTCCGTCAAGGTCTAGTGCAGCTGACCTCACTGTGGTTCTGCTCTTTTATTTCCTTTCCTTTTACTTTATGAATTGCCAAATATGCACATGCCATTGCCAAACATTAGAAAAACCAAAATTAAAATGATAATGCTAATAATGCTCAAGAGGGTTTCCAGTATGATTGTACAGGGCCAAAGAAACAAGACCAAAGGGAAAACATGACTATTTCCAATTATTTAAGTCTCCTTTAAAAAAATACACAAAAGATGCGGGTCATGCTGACTTGATGATATTAATAAAGATACTATAGTGAGTTAAATTGGTGGTGCACTAAACTAAACATACCTTAAATGTCTTCTAGTGAGCACTGCAAGATATTGATTGAATAACACATAATAAATATTAGCCATGTGCCTTCAAGTTTACTCTGACAAATAGTAACCCTTTCAGGGTTTTCTAGGTAAAGAGTACTCAGAATTGTTTGGACATTCCCTTCTTCTGGAGCCATCCAGCTTGCCCAAGGCCACACTGGCTGGCCCTTCTCCCGGGAGGCACAGAAGGGAATGGAACTCCCAATTAACTCATCACTGTAGCTGAATTAACACATACACACACACAACCTTTTGAAAGGCACTTTTCTGGGCTGTAAGAATCCAGAATTCCTTAACTATCATGACAAGTGCAGCAGTATATATAGTCCAAGCAGTCCCTCTTCCAAACTCTCTACACACATAAATGTTGGCAAGAAACTAGTTGCTCCATTGTGCACTGCGCATGACTGTCAAACTCTTAGAAGAAATCAAGCAGTACTACACTCACAACCAGGAATTTGGCAGTCACCTTTAGACTGGCTGTGCTACAGATTTACTACAGTCACCTCTCCATATTCTGCTGAAATGGAAACAGGTCAAATTTATATGGAAACATATGCACTTCTGAATGGGTAAAGTAAGCATGCCTTCTTCTTAATGCAGGACCCTCTTTCCAGGAAAACTACAGGGCTCTCCCTAGTGAATGCTTAGAAACTAGAAGAGTTTTCTGCTAATAATCATCATCAACATTTAGGCATTTTGTAAATGTCTTACACCTAACACAAATTGTTTTGGTGCTATTTTTGAATGTTTTTGCAGCAATTTTTGGACATTTTAAAACTTTTTGGTGCATTTCGCAAGTGGTGAAAAGGTAGGAACCTGATCCTTGTAGTGTGCATACCTTTAAAGGCAATTTTGCTCTGCGTGTGCGGGGTGGGGTATTGCATCTGTAAGCTACGTTTCTGGGCTCTTTGCCGCAATTTCGGGGAGCCGAGAGATCAAAGGAGAGCCAAAGTTCCGAAGAACGGAGAAAAGTTTTATTAAACGCTGCAACGGGCGCCCAGCCGAATCAGTTTGGAAAGTCTGGGGCATTGAACAAAGAAACTCCACACTTTTTATAAGAATTCACACTCCCCAACAGCCCCTCCCTTATCTAAATTGATAAGGATGCAGCTGTGGGTCGTAAATTGAGCATAGAACAAAGAGAATACATAATGGATACAAAGTTCATACAAGGTAACATATCAATTTGAAGGTTTATTGAGGGAGGGAGGCATTCATCTTGCGCTCTGGCGCCATCTGGCTTGCACTTCCCGGGACTCCAACCGCTCCGTGACAGGAGTTCCTTGACAGCCGGAGATCGATAGCGACTTCAAGGATATCTGGCTTATCTCCTCATGGAACACTTCAGTTAACTGTCTTCTCATGGAGCTAAGTGTTTACACAACCATTTATTTACGACCCTACATGGCTGGGAAGGAATCTGGGGGTGAAATGCAGGCTAGGATAACACGCTGAGGGGGGGGGAGAGTGAAAGCGGGAAATGGACTTAAGAGAACATAAGCGCTGCCATTTTATTTTGTCAATGGCAGTTATAAGCTTTATTAAAATACTATTCCTATCACATCCTTTTTCGGAACTTGATCCTTGCCATGTGAAGTCCATTTTGCAAAGGTTGGAGACTCATGTTTTGCAGCTGCATGACAGATATTTGTACCCAAATCATGGTTGTTTGAAATTCAAATCAACTATAATTACAGTTGTACCTTGGTTAACAAGTAACTTGGTTTATGAGCATTTTGATTAACAAGCAAAAATTTCTGAACATTTTTGCCTTCTTAACTAACAGTGTCTTGATATAGCAGCACAAAAGCGCTCTAAGCCAATGGCATCTCTCCCTCTTCCTCCCCCCCCCCCCCGGAAGTGGGTGACTGTTTCAGTTTCTGTTTCAGGCAACAGCAGCAGCAGAGTTGAAGGAAGGGCGACAGGCCCATCAACCCCTGTCCCCAAGGAGGCCACCTCTGTGGGGCCTCTCTACACCATCCCTGCCACCACCACTGCAACCAGGACACACCCACACCCATTGCCCCATTTAAAAAAACCCAACCATGGAGGCTTTACCCCCCCTCTGCTCTACTAGTGATTCCCCACATTGGTCCGTTTTTAAAACAGCCCCTTCTGTGGAGGTTTATCTCCCCTCTGCTCTAGTTGGGATTCTTCCCATCATCTCAATTTTAAAACAGCCCCCTCCTCCTCTGCTCTAGTTTGGATTCCTCCTATCGTCCCATTTTTAAAACAGCCCCCTCCATGGAAGCTTCCCCCTTCATCTGCACCTGCCACAAATGTTTTCAAGTGCAGATTATTGTTCTTTGTACTGTACTGTATGTTGTACTTTGCACTGTACTGTATTTTGTATTTTAGTACCTTGTATTATATTACAGCATTGTAATCAAATGGTTTTGGGCTAAGCAACGAATCATCTGAGTTTCCATTATTTCCTATGGGAAATTTTGCTTTGATATGCAAGTGTTTTGGTTTCAAGCATGCTTCCAGAACAGATTATGCTCTTTAACCAAGGTACTACTGTACACGTGTTTTCCCTAATGGGTTTTTAGCAATCAGCATTATGTACTTAAATCTTTATGGAAAAGATTTATTGGTACATGGCACAGCCAGGATTGAACAGTCATCTCAGCCCACACCCTTTGAAACTACACCAACAATGCTTACACAGTAACACTACAAAAGCAAAATTTTCTTTATCCTGATTCCTCTCTATATTTACCTAACTAAAGATTTAAATAAGGATTTACTCCATCCACAAAATATTTTTCAGAAATACTATATTTCTGTAACTTATTTTTGTAGACATTTCAATACTTTTTGAAATATTTTTAAAATATTTCAAATGTTACCAAAGATGATTTTTAAATGTTTTTGAAATATTTGTATGCTATCTGGGCAGGAATCAAATTTGAATTGCTCTGTCTTATCATATTTAAATAACTTTATTTTTGTCAATTAATAATTTTTACTCAACATAACTGAGGCTAAGAAGAAATGTAGGCAGTATAATATAACGTTGATTATTTGAAGTTTGGCTTCATTCCATCCCTGTCAGACAAACGTTTGCCCATGTGCCTTTTGTGCAACAGAGTATTAAACAATGATGGTATGAAACCATCCCAGCTGGAGGATCATCTGAGAAGGTGTCACCCTGATAAAACACATAAAGATTTGACATATTTTAAAACACTGAAAGAAAAACTTCAGAAGACAAACACGATGGACAGTATGTTTGCTTCAACATTAAAAAGAGACTATGATGATTTATGGGCATCTTACAATATCTCACAACTCATAGCAAAATGAGGAAAACCTCATACTTCCTTTGAGCAACAACACAGTTCAAAGATGTATTGATGAAATGAGTCATGATGTTGAAAGCTTCCTGTGTAATTATCTGAAAACAAACTATTTCTCTATTAAACTGGATGAGTCAACTTTACCTGGTAATGAAGCACTATTATTGGCATATGTTCATTTTTTCATGGACCAAGAAATTCAGGAAGAACTGCTCTTTGTGACAATTTTGACAACAGACACTAAAGGTGAATCAATAGTCAATATTTTGAAAGATTATTTCATGGAAAAAGCAATCCCTTTATCAAATATAATATCAGCAGCAGCAGATGGAGCACCAGCCATGTTTGAGTGCTATAGTGGTTTTATAAGCCATTTAAAACAAAATGTACCCAAGGTATTTGCAATTCACTGCGTCATTCATTGACAGCATTTAGTAGCTAAAAATCCGCATGCCAGATTGCATCAATCTCTTCAATTTGTCATAAATGTAGCAAACAAGATCGGTATCAATGCATTGGATTCTAGGTTATTTACACAGTTGTGTGAAGAAAATCATGAGGACTTTCTTCGATTACTCCTTCACGCTGGATCTCAAAAGGCTTATGTTTAACAATATTTGTTTTCACTTTTTGAGATAGTTTTAGAGTTTTTGGATGCTAAAAATCCCATTTTGAAAGAAAATTTACAGTAATCAAATGGAAACCAGACATTGCTTATTTAACAAATTTGTTTGCTAAATTTAATGAGATTAACTTGCAGTTACAAGGGGACAGTCTGAATTTAATAAAAAAACAAAGTCCATCAATGCAGCTTTTTGTGCCAGAATTAATCTAATGAAGCAAAACATTGGATGGCATGAATTTTCCCAGTTCCCCAACTTGTCATTGACAAATTTCCAGGATGATGACATTCTGGTCTACATTCAACATTTAAGTGTCCTTCACACAGACATTATAATCAGGTTTGAGGATGTTTTGACTATAGAAATACCACAGTGGATTATCAATCCATATGGTGACATTGAAGAATCGGATGTCACATTACAAGAAGAATTGATTGGAATAAGAACTAACGAAGAACTTAAGGTGCAGTTCAGAATGGGGTATCAGCAGTTCTGACTGCAGAAAGATATCCATCTTGCTTATCCTGCATTATGGACTATCGCAAAAAAGTTTTTGATAGCTTTTCCATCTTCATAACTTGTGGAAAGGGGGCTTAACGTGGTTGCCAATATTGTTACAAAAAAAGAAATTGATTGCAAATCACTGAATGTGGAGATTTAAGACTATACAGTGGACCCTTGTATAACAAACAGCTTGTATAACATAAAATTTGTACAACATAAAAAATTCCAGAGATAGGGGAAATTTGCTTAACATAATCACCTATGGGGAGAATCCGTACAACATAAAAATGGGATCACTCCATTTTCAATGCATTCCTATGGGAATTTGTATAAAGGAAATTTGCTTAACATAATTTCATTTGGAATGAATTAATTCCTTTATACAAGGTACCACTGTACTTCATTAATTTGAAGCCAAATACTGAACAATTGCTATCAGAGCATCAGGCTCATCTTTCCCATTAACAGCATTTTCGTGTATTAATTTTATGTAAGAATCTTACTAGGTTCTTATTTGTTTTATTCCAAATCCAAATATTTACTTGCATTTTGTGTCTTTTCAGTAAAGGTATGAATAAAAATTCAATAAATGTATGAATAATTTTTTTCTTTTTTTCAAGAAAGGTATGAACTAAAATGTTTTTCTTTTTTTACAATTATCCATGCTACAAAAGCCCCTATCAAAGTGAGCAGCACTGTGTCAGCTCTCAAAAACACATTTGAAGTTAATAAGTTTAGGAAAATGCAATATTAGGCAGGCAGTGGGTCTACAGAAAACAAAAAAATGGCAAGTGTTCTACGGGGCGAAAAAGTTTGAGAACCTCTGACTTAGTACATGAGTAAGTGGGAAGGACTGTTCATGCCGATACAGTGGAACCTTGACTTACGTCATTAATCCATTCCAGTGGTCTAGACTTAAGTCAAACATGACTTAAGTCAAACAAACGTTTCCCATAGAAAGTAATGGGAAAGCGGATTAATCTGTACCAGATGATGAAAAAGACCCCCGAAAACAGCAATTTAACACAAATTTGACTGGGATAGGAGATTCCTTCTGGGGATGTAAATGAAATGTCTCTTCAAAGAGAGGAGGTGGCAGTGGAATTATAGTCCACAAGTTATATGCCTCCACTTTTTAATGTTCATAGCAACAATGTCTAAAATTTAAGTTTTACTGATTTTTAACCTGACGTTCCAAGTTCTGAACAACTCTATGCTTACCAATAGAGTCCCACAACTGTACAGCTCCCCAACTAAAATGCTTCCATTGTGGACCAGACTTCTGCAGCCAGATTTTTTACAAGACTGAGCCGACTGTCTAACCAGCGAGGCCAGCCTCGAGCTCCCGGCCCTTCTTCTCCTCCGGCAGCAGCGGCGGGCGGCTTCGGTGAGGCCAAGGACCAGCTCCAGGTGCTCTGAGCTGGCCTCGCCGAAGCCGGCGCTGCTGGAAGAGAGGAAGAAGGCAGGAGCAGTTTGGAGGCAGCAGCCGCGATGCTGGGTTGTGGCTGCCGCCCGATTCCGGTGCCTTGCGCCGGGGCTCCGAGATGTAAGTCAAAGCCTGTGACTCATGTCAAACAGGCCCCTTCTTGCTGCAAGTCAAATATGCTGCAAGTCAAGCAGTATGTAAGTCAAGGTTCCACTGTATTCCCCAATTATTATTCAGAATGATTCTGCATTTGGAGTAAGAACATAATCCTGTGTGCATCTCCATGCATCTCCCATGCTATTCCCCTCCCTTTCTGTGGTGGGCACTGTAGCACCCATACACAACATGACTCAGAGGTAATTCCAGGAATTAAACCTTAAAAACCTTTATGCTCTTCTTTTTTTCAACACAGCACCTGGCGCTTTCAGTTGTCATAATAACGGTACATATACACACAATAACGACTCAGCTCTTTTCTTCACATTTCTGGCACGTAGCCTGTTTCTCCTACGTGTCTCTAAACATGGGGAGACAATGCTTCCTGCATGCACATTACACATCACAGCTTGATGTTCTCCAGCCCAAATTTTATTTTAAGCAGTTCATCATAATAATTTTTCCTGTTTTGTTTGTTTAGCCACAGGATGTTTGAGATTCCTTCCCCCCTCCCCTTTTGCAGCTGCTCCTTTTGTGTTTTGCCGGCATTTACACTGCGTTGCCGTAGCTTTCAAGGCATTTCATAACAGGATGGAGATCAAAAAGCCCCAGTGAAAATTAGAAAATGGGAAAACAATGAAGAATGAATCACAATAAACTAGATACCATTTGTGGGGCTGGAAGTCCTCTCTTGACCCTTTTGTGGAACTGCCAGACAGCTTTTCTGTCTGTCAAACTGTTTTCTTGAACTATTCCCCTAAGAAATAATAACCCAGGGCCAATCTAGGCTGTTAGCAGAAACACAGGTTTCAGGGCCGAAACATCCAGTTAATCTTTTCACAATAGAAAGGGAAGACATGAATGGGTGGAAATCTGCTTAATCATTCCTCCAGTTCCAGCTTTAAACCACCACCACCTTCAGCACTGCACACACACTTTTCTCCCAAGCCACATGTCTGGGAATGTTTACCTAGGAAAAGCCGACAGGGAACAAGGCAGCAAGCATTACACTACCACATTCTTATTGTACCACCTTTCAAGGAATGTAGGACAGACATTTCATTGCCCCCCAATAATACGGAGTAGCAAAGACTGTGATCAGCAAGCTCCGTGTCTCTCTCTCTCTGAATGTGGATTTGAACTGGCTTGTTTCTAACCTATGTGGACACACCAGTCCTCTGTGCCATTCTGGCTTTTCTTCTTGGTCCTTGTTTCCTCCCCTGCCATTCACACCTCCTTCACCTGTTATTTATAAATCAAGTAAGAGATGAACTGACTCCCTAAAAAGAAGACACAACCTTGAGTTTGTAAGAATTAACAAAGAGGTCACTAATTCATAGCATGACCATAAATTAGAAGCAACTTGATGGCACATAATGGCTGCAAACCTATAGTTGATGTGAGCCTGACATATCTGTACTAGCAAGAACAGAGGTGGCATGTCTTTCCTGTTGAAGGCCATTTTCCCTTATGGATACTCTGTCAGGATCAGATGCTATAAATGGGCAGAGTCGAAGCTAGAAATATGGTGAAAGCTACAAGTGAGTAAGGTTTTCAACACTGCCACATTTTTCCTATCTGTCTCTAGCAAGCACCTTCCCCACTTTCAGTTGACTAATGTCAGCCATCTCCCAAATAGACACGGTACCAACCACCACGGCTGGACCTGGCTAGAATGGAACACCAGCAAAACACACACACACACACACACACACAAAGCACAAAAACCTGTATTAAAACCCCACAAAAAAGATAACATCCAGACAAAATGGCTGAGGAACATATAAAACAAAAATTAATATAAAACTAAAGTGCTGTGGTACTATCTAACAGTTTTAACAATTTAGTCTCACGGCCTTCATAGGAATTTCTGAGGTAGCAATCTGAGGGAAGAGCTTCCTTGTAGCTGCTTCCATGTTGTGGAATATCATCCCTCAGAAAGCAAAGTTGTCTCCTTTCTCTTCCCCTTCTGACAACAGGAGACTATCCTTTTTAGACAGGCTTTTAACAACTTAGCAGACAGTGAGAAATATTATTATTTTACATTCTTTTAATCGAACAAGAGAGGTCTCGTTTTAATACCATCATATGTTGTTTAAAGCAATTCCAGTACAGTAGGAACCCCATATCCACAGGGATTGGTTCCTGGCCACCCTGTGGGTAATGAAATCCATGGATAAGAGCAAACGCTTTTATCCGAGGGTGCCAGGTATGAAAGCAGTGGGAGAGCCCACCAGCACCCCAGGTGGGGTGCAAAAAGTGTGTTTTCTGTACGATATGAAATGATAGAGCTTATGCCTTCAAGATCAATTGGTGTGTTCAAAGCAAGACCAATTCACCAGCACTTTGTGTATGTTTATAGCCCATGTGCAACAAGAAGCTATACTGAATAAACAGAATACCATTTGAAAGTAGCACTAAACATCATTCTTCAAACATTTACTGTAACTCTTCTTGGCTTTTTATTGGTGATTGTATAAGTACCTGCTGCCTAAGCCTAGGTTCACCTGTACTATAATGAAACAACATGGATTACTATGAAAAACATATTGAGTCCTTGCAGGCCATAAGGTGGCAGCATTGCTTTCCCTCACACAAAAGTCACTAATACTAAAGAGCAATCAGAATTATTTTCAGGGTCTACATTGTGGGCTACCAGAACTATACATTACCTGGCATGACATGAATTCAGAAGTACACCTAGAAAACTATACTACAAATCAGCCATATTGAATTACTCAGGTTATTTACTATTTATTATCCATCCCCATGGCCAAGACCTCACTTTCTGAGTTATTGTCCTCTGCATCCATTAGGTTTTGGTCCTTCCATGCTCACATCCACATTCTGGTGTGAGTGCAACTACAGTGCCATCACCTCCCCTTTTGTCTGCATATTGAGGAGTGAAAAAACCCCCACATCTTCTTAATAGCAGAGATGCATGAAGCAGTATGGCTATGTTCACACATGCAGAATATCTTTCCACTTTTTCTTTCATTTTCCATTTCACAGTAGGTTGCATGATTGTGTCATGTGAACAATATAGTGCGGGAAGAATTCAGAGCTTGATCGTCATTCCCACATTGGAGAATGGGAAATGATCTGCATTGCTCTGGTCACACACCTGTCACATGATATATTGCTTTCATAAATATTTTCCATTACCCCTGTCCTCCTTTAAAAAAAATATAATATGGAGACATCGATTTGTTGTGCTGGTGCTTTCTCTCCTGATATGTTACCACAAATGGCAAGGAGCTGATTGGCTACGACATTGCCCATCATGATGAAGGATCAAGGATTCTGTGTTTTTTAAGCTGCACCATTCTCTTTTCTTAGTCTGATTTATCTGGTATAATCTATAGACGTCAATGGGTCAATAATTTGTTGATGATTTTGCAAGAATACCTCATAAAAATCCTATGAAATCAGGATGATCTTTTATTGATTCCATAGATCCTCCTTTCATTTTCTTCCCACACTTTCCACTACATCCTTGTGGGAAAACCAAATACAAATTGTCCAGCACTCAGTAAGAAGAAGAATGGTGGTGGAAAAAATAGCAGCCCAAAGGGGGAGAAGAGGTTATAACAGTAACATACACAAAAAAATCCAGGACTGCAGTTTCACACAGGACCAAAAAAAACCAAAAGTAATGTGGGGCAGATTGAAGTACAGTGGTACTCAGTGGTTCACGAGCATAATCCATTCTGGTAGCATGCATGTAAACCAAAATACTCATATATCAAAGCAAATTTCCCCATAGGAAACAATGGAAACTTACCTGTTCTGTTCTGGAGTCCCAATTTCCATGATTTCCTACGGGGAAATTTGCTTTCGCCGGGAGCTGCAGCGGCCTCTGGAGCTCTCCCTAGTCTCAGCACTGCCCAGGGTGCATGCAGAGTGCACAGATTGGCACCAGCGCACTTGGGGTGCGCTCCGGAGGCTGTGGACGGGCAGAGCCAGGCTTGGGGAGCATTGCGGAGGCCGCAGATAGGCAGCGCTGGGCCCAGCGAAAGCTCCAGAGCAATGCTCACAAATCAAGCTGGGATGTTATCTCTAGATCTTTTTAAAGCTTTTGATTGTGTTCAATGGCCCACATTAAAAATATTGTTAAAAAAATGGGGATTTGGGAAATCCTTTTTGGGAGTAATAAATCAACTATATTCAAGGGGCACTTCCTCAATAATAGTTAATGATGGATTGACTGAACAAATTACCCTAGGCCGGGGAACTAGACAAGGATGTCCTCTTTCTCCAGTCCTCTTTTGTATTGTTATAGAGCTCCTGGCAAATGCTATAAGGGACGATAAATCTATTAAAGGTATAGGGAAAGATGGGGCAACTAAAATTAGTTTATTCACGGACGATGCTCTTTTGACTATTGTAAACCCAATAGAGAATATTCAAAGAGTAAAAACTCGTTTAGAAGAATTTGGAGAAATAACAGGATTATGTGTAAACTGGCAAAAATCAGAGAGTTTATTGTTCAATTATGGAAAACATGACTTAAAGATGATTGAACAATCCGGACTTAAACCGGGAAAAAGCATCAAATATCTAGGATTAGAACTCCATAAAGAATTTACTAAAACTAAAGAAAGAAAAATTTCGAAATTAGAAGAAGAGATGAAAAACAAATTATTATCCTACTCTAAACTAAAATTATCGTGGTTTGGCAGAATTGCATTGATAAAAATGAAAATACTTCCAAAAATTAATTTTATTTTTAAAATGTTACCGGTTCAGTTTTTAGAAAAAGAAATTAAAACTCTCCAAGACATGATAAATAGGTTTTGTAATGCAGGGAAAAAATCAAGAATAAATAAAAGTCTATGGTATAGACCTCAGAAAGAAGGAGGAATAGGTATACCCAATATAAGAAATTACTATATAGCCAATCAACTCAGTTCTTTGGGGGAAATTCTTTTTAAACCACATAAGCTAATATGGTGGGAGCAAGAGTCTTTGGATATAAAGGGGGAAATAAACACATTTTTATTCACGGAAGCTAAAAACAAGGTAAAGATTGATAACCCCCTTTTGAATGGTCTAATTGTCACATGGAGAACATATAGAAAATTTTTGTCTCCGAAGGGATCCCCACTGGCTTTAGTCACTGACTTGGAAAGCTTTCCAGTCAACTTGAAGCACTATTTGGAGTTATTTAAAATTAAGAAAATAGCTAGACTAAAGGATTGGATGCTCAAGATTAAAACAATTCAGGATATAAAAAATATTTTGCAACCCAGTGATTTAACATGGTTAAATTATATTCAACTAGGAAAATGGATGAAGGACTGGGGAAAAAGAAATAATCAAATCAGAGAGTGCACAAAATTTGAACACTTCCTATTATCGCTTGAGTCTGAACAGGAAAATTCAGAGAAAGGAATAACACGTAAAATATATAAAATACTAGGGGAATTATCAGAAATGAAGGAGTTAAACACCTTGAGAGAAGTTTGGAACCAAGATCTTAATGTACAGATAGAGAAAGAAGACTGGAAGAAAATTTGGAATATGAGAATTTTGAGATCATTATCGGTCAGGATAAAAGAAAACTACTTTAAATTGGTTTCTAGATGGTATTTAACCCCAGTTAGACTAAATAGAATGAATCCTGCTTACTCTAAGATATGTTGGAAATGTGAAAAAGAGCTTGGTACTTACTTGCATCTTTGGTGGGAATGTGAAATAGTCCAAAGGTTCTGGAAAAAAGTGTTTTTTAGAGCTAAGTAATATGATTAAGATGGATATAGATTGTAATCCAGAGATAGCATTATTATCATTGTTAACAAGTAAAGATTATGATGTTACAACAAAGGAACTAATAGCAATTTTTTATGACAGCTGCTAGATTAATTATAGCAAAAAATTGGAAGTCAAAACTAGAATTCAAGATGGAAGACTGGTATAATGAACTTTGGGATATAGCTATAAACGATAAAACTGTCCTGCAGTTTAAAGGTTTAAACGAGGAGAAATGAAAAAAGACATTTTCTACGATATCTGGGGTAAATTTTTAGATTATGTATTAGTCGAAGGAAAAGGGAAAGAGTCCACGAATATCTCACAACAATTCTGGAGAAGAGAACTTTAAGAAGATTACTAGAAGAATAGAAGATGGAGCAACAAATAAGAATGCATGGATGGGCCCGTGGGATGGGGGTGCACTTATATTGTTTGTTGTAGTTTTTTTATTCTCATTTTTATGTTGTTTGTATGTAGTTTAAAATTTAATAAAAATATTAAAAAAAACAAATCAAGGCAAATGTTTACAAAAAAATTTGCTTGGTTTGCAAAATCCAAGGTACATGTAAACCGAGGTACCTCTGCTGTAGGTTCCCAGCTGGCAGGATTTGCCACAGATACAGCATGCTTTTGGAGTGAAAAATGTGAGGTAGAACGTGTGTTGTCTGAATGGGGACAAAAAGCCAACCCAAGACGAATGAGGGAAATTGGAGAGACATTATGGATGTGTGAACACGCAAAAGCAAGTGTGCGGACCTGGCACAATGGCTGTAAGCAGCAAATGAGAGGGTTTAAAACAGGCCGGCTTCAACACATGCTTCCCAGTTCATTTATCATTCAGTGTGAAATCCTGAGGGCTCTGTTGTGTGTGAGGAAGTGCTGAAGCCACACAGGATGTTTGTAACATTTGCTTTCTTTGGCAATATATAGAAAACAGAGGCAAACGGGGAAGGCTGTGTTCATCCTTCAGATTTTGGACTTTTAATGAGGCAGGACATTCGGACAGAAGCCAGGGCAGGCCCATTCGCACCAATCAGACAGACTCATGCTTATTGCAGCAAGTTACAAATGGACCACAGGGAACTCCCACTCCTTCTAGAGACACTATGGTATTCCACACAGGCCGTTCATACGAAACATTTATTGGCTAATAAATGCTTCACCGTCTTGTTTTAGATATAGGTGATTAGGGAGTTAATTTTAATGCAATTGTTGTTATTCAGCAGAAGATACTATTCTACTTGGGTTTGTTATTTGTTGATCCTTGTTTACCTGTTCTTTTGTCATGGCTGGTTGTAATATGATATCCTGGCTCTTTGTACATTGCCCAGAAAATGCCTGTTCACTATGAGATGGTGTAATCTTAGGAGTATAAAAGAGCTGTCTTCCTTGACAGACTCCCTGACCTCTATATCCTGCAAACAACTTTGAGCACCCCAAGGTCACTCAGGTCAACATGGCTTACCACTCTAGCTAAGATCTGCTGAGCAACAGTTTGATAGTCCCATTCCTGTGTTAAAGAACCATTGTCAGTTTGTCTGTTACTTATGTCCCCAACTGGCCATGAATCTCATCTCCATGGAATAAATATAGAGGATGTGTATTTTCAGTCCATGTCTAAAGAACTAGATTTTGATTCATGAAAGCTTTCAGCGAAATAAATCTGTTAGTGTTTCAAGTTCTGCAGTATCTTGGGGGGGGGGGGCTTTCCTCCCCTACCCGACCATTTCGACTTTTGCCTACATGCTGTGACAGACTAAACAGGACTTCCGAAGTCTTGGAAATCAACAGATTGGGTTCACTGAAGACGATTCAGATGAGAGTGCATTTTCTAGTAAGGAAGTGATGACCAATTGTCTTTTGCAGACATTATCGGATCTTGGAAACACTCCAGACTGGAGGTCACTGTGACTTGAAAATTCTTTGCAAAGAAAGATTGAGCAGGATACTGAGTCACAATTTAAAACATTTTGCAGCACTTTAAAAATGAATCTGTTTTGTTTGGCACACATTTTTCTGGAAGGCAGCCCATCTCATCAGATGCAAGTGGGCTACAATTCACAAAACCATATGCCAAATAAAACTTGCTAGCCTGTAAGGTGCCACAAAGACTCTTTTATTTATTTTGCTACAACAGATTAATCCAGCCAACCCTTTAGAAATATCTTAAATGTCCATTTGACCCTTCATGAAACTTGTTCAAAGTGACAAAAGGAATAGAAACTATGAGAAAAGGCTGATAAAATTTTAGCAGGGAGCTCCAACGCATTTCCCCTATTAAATGGTGCAGTTCTGGGCAGCACTCGTTCAGACTATAGATACAGCTAAATATTGGGAGTAGGTGTATTATCTGATGTACTCTTCAGTGGAAACCCAAAACCTTTTTGTATAACAAATTAGGGAGATATCTTACTCAGAATAATCTGAGACCAGTTTACTCAATGGGCGCTTTTACACGACCCCTAAAATCCAAGCCAAAGGGCTCCCAGATCCGGAGCTTAAAATTGTTTTCCCACCAGCTGCGGACTTTAAACAAAATAAAGTACGACCACGCCCACCTAAGTGCGCCCCAGCGCACTTTTCAAGTATCTGGTCTCCAGAGGTAAAAAATCTTCCAGTGCGGATTGTAAAGCTGTGGATGCCGGGCTGGGAGCCTTCTGTTTGTTTGTTTTGTCCCCGTCGCCCCTTTAAGAAACAGGAATCCCTCCGGGCTGTTTGGGGCTGCTCCGAAGGCAAATGGAGGTGAGCGGAGGTGAGCTTTTCTCCCTTTTTTCTCCCTCCTCTCGCTGCGCTGCAGACAGGAGCAATGGAGGTTGGAAGGGTGGGAACACAGGAAGAGGGACAAACCCCCATGATCTCTGGTCCAAATTTAAGTTGCAGGTGGATTTTAGAGGTCATGTAAAAGCGCCCAATGAAAATAATTTTTGTTTGCTTGTTTTGCATGCTGGAACATTTGGAAACACAGCCTGACGTTGCATGGCCCATATTTGCACCACCTCCTTCTGCATGACCTTTAGACTGGTTCTGAAATTATTCAAGAAATTTCTGCTAGTTGCATGCTTTACAACAGGTTCTAGCTACTACTGACACAACATCTTATATGTCTTCTTATATAAGCTGCAATATGCTTGTTTTCCCCATAGCTGGCTCATGACTAGAGCAGAGAAATATAATGCTCAAATTTCTGGATGAGGTACACATCCCGTTTGGACCACAACTTTTAAAGGTGCTGAAGCTCAACTACTACTATAAATAAGGCTGCCCCTTTCTGAGGAGAGTTTCCTAGATGGAGGTGACAATTCTGCTAAGGTTCTATTGTGAGTGGTCTTTGTGGCCTACTTTCTGAGTTTTCAGAACAGAGCAAAAGAATTCCTCTGAAAAAAGTTTATTTTATATGAATTCCAGGTCACAACCATTTCCAAAACATGATGCTATGTCAGCTCCACAAAACTCTTGGCAGGCATTCAGCCAATTGTATGTGCCAGTACACATAGTCAGCCTGCCCTAAAAGAGAACAAGTAAGTAAGTAAGTAAGTAAGTAAGTAAGTAAGTAAGTAAGTAAGTAAGTAAGTAAGTAAGTAAGTAGTCCTTACACAAATTGTCCCTAAACCTGGCTTATTACACTTAGAAAAAAGTAATGCACTTGGTTTTTTTCTGGCAGGGGGTGTTGCTGTGTTCATTAACTGCAGTTCCCAGCATCTTCACACTCACTCTCCTCATCTGTGAGCTGAAACTGACACTTTGCCACTATTAGAAGATACTATACAATGACTAGAGTAAAATAAACAAACACCAACAATATTTTTTTAAAATAATCCTTGTAATAATACAGCTGTTAGGGAAGGTAATCATCACAGTGATGATATCAGTGACATGGCCTATGCATTTATTAGCTCAAAGAGGAGTCACCTATCAACACATCATTTATCAGGCAGTTTATTGCTTTGGCCAAGGCATACATTTGGATTCGGTTAGTAATGATATTCAGTCTAGATTATTGCCATGGCTCTCTCTCAAATCATTGTTATGGAACAGGAAAAAAGTAAACAAATCACAGCATATTCAAAATATTCAGATAAACCTTGAGTCTCTCTATGTTTTGGTGGCCATGTGCACTAGATTACAGAGGGCAATAATCTAAATGAATGGCATCTTGAAGAACCATCATGTTGAAAGCAAGTAAGGAAATTAGGGATAATGGGACATAGTGTGATTCCTGGTGGAAAAAGGCTGCGGTATACAAATGCATGAAATAAATAAATAAATAAATAAATAAATAAATAAATAAATAAATAAATAAATAAATAAATTCCCTAATTTGTGATATTAGCTGCACATTTTGGCTTTGCATTAGACTCTTATCTAAGGTATATGGAATATAGTCACAACAATTCTCTTAGATCAGAGAGGTACAGCTACATTGGTCAATTACATCATGTGACATCTGGAAGCTTCTGGGAAGAAGACGAGGAGAACAGACAGAAGCCATTATTTTGCTGAGGAGCGCTTTGAGCAATGATGCTTGCTTCAGTTAGGTAGAGTTAGGATTAATTTAGAATAGTCAGAATGTCTCAGTGTAACCAGTCAGAGATAATAACTTAGCTTTTTTATTGTTTTTTAGGGAACTAAGTCTATATCTGGTTTTTTAAAATATTTTTAAAGGTTTTTTTAATCTTTTTTTAATCTTTTTGCAAGTATAACTTTCTTTTGTAACTTAGTTTAGAGATAAAACTCTTTTTAATAGATAACTTGGCCTCAAGAAGATTTGTTTTGAAAAAGAACCCAAGGTAAATCAAAGGTTGATAACGCCTCTGAAATGTTTTATCTTAGAGAGAAGGAAATCTCTTTGTGTTTGACCTTGACCAGTAATTGTTCCTTTTGATTTACTGTGCATGGTGGCAGCGGTGGGATCTCGTGAGAAGGCTAACTGCTTTAAGAGGGGAAGCTAAAACCTGCTCTGAGAAGTCCAGCTTGACACTGGGATCCTATACAGTATTTCGATTCTCCCCGCTTTCCAAAGTTGCAGAAGGAAAGGGGCAGAGGCCATTTTTCACAGGACGTAAATTATCTTTATCTTGTTCTCTTGGCACAAGTCAGCTGGAAGTTGAAGAGTGTCAGCTGTGGATGGAGACCAGAGAGAAGTTTACATTCCAACGCTTCCCTCACTGAGGGAAGGGGGGGGCAAAGCAACTTTTAAAACGCAATTTTCTCTTTCTTTCTTGGCACTGAGCATAGAGAATGCCATGCCGCAACAAGGCCACAGAGTAATCTATTTGTTTCAGAGTCCTTGAGTTATAGACTTATTTACTGTTTGTTGTGTTCTTAGTAAGAATGTCAAGAGCATACAGTTCAGATCAGGTTTCTCAGGAGTCAGTCCTCCCAGCTGCCATGCTGGCAGATACCATGGGTCAGAGTCCAGGGTCTAGCACAAGCTATGTCCCACGTGACTCCCCCAATGCTGAAGGAACAACTTCACCAGCCCAGCCAGTAACAGAGGCCCAGCCAGAGACCCAAGTTATGTCAACTGATGAGTTATTTGTGGGCCCTCATGTGATATAATTGGCCAATGGTAGCTGTACCTCTCTGCTCTAAGAGAATTGTTCTAACTATATTCCACATATCTTAGATAAGAGTCAAATGCAAAGTCGAAATGTGCAGTTAATATCACAGCTTAGGGAATCACACTATGTCCCATTACCCTAATTTCCTTACAAAACATTCTCTATCTGCCGGGCTGTTCAGCTGAATTCCTATCAAAGGCCAAGGAACCATGATAAGGGAGCCCATCAGCAGTTAGGTTTTAGACAGCAAACACAGAGGTGACTAAGACTCTGAGTCAAACTAGCATTGACAGAGTCGCTTCTTCTTCAAGTGGTGACAGCTGTGATCTTGTCCTGACGTAAAGCAAAAAGCAAAGTGTTCTGCTTATATACTAGCCTATAGTGCTTAAATCACTCTCTGGGAAGTTTACAATTTAATTATGCAAGGTACACATTGCCCCTCCCCCCAGCAAGCTGAGTACTCGTTTTACCACCCTCGGAAGGATAGAATTCTGAGTCAACCATGAGCCGGCTACCTTAGATTGAACTCCAGGTCGTGAGAACAGTTCTAGTTGTAACACAGCCGTTTTAACCACTGCAACATGAGGCTCCTTTGTAAGGACCAGTAGAGGCTGAATTAGATATGTTATATTTGGGGGCAAGTAGACCACCTTCAGTGCTGAACTCATGGGATTCTGGGAGGCAAAGGGCACAGTATTTATTGACTATGTATTTATTGAAATATTCATATTGGAATACTGATTGATTGATTGATTTTATAAAAAACATACATAACTGAAACCGTGCTGTTCAGACTCATGCAATTCAAGGAAGAAGCACATGCTTATTAACAACGGTATTTATTAAACTAGAATTTGCTTGTAAAACATGACCATTGCTAATGAGTAAATAAAATCTTTCTTCAAAACTAAAACAAAATACAGTCCATTAGTGATTCCTTACCTATTCTCCTTTTCTCTGTCGTTGAGCCATCCCCTATTCCTCCATTGTCAAGAAAATCCCCTTGAGATAAGCTAGGCAAGGGGTGTCACCACAGAGGTCCATCACAGGTTACAAACCATGATGGAGACGAGTAATCTCCAGGCTTAAAACCAGGGTCGTTACGTTAAAACAGGGGAGTGGTATCAGGAGACAGATATCTAGTCTCGTGCACTCCCAAAGGCATTTGGCGGGGCCACTGTGAGATACAGGAAGCTGGACTAGATGGGCCCTTGGCCTGATCCAGTATGGCTCTTCTTATGTTCTTATGACAATGCAGTCAATCCACAGCTCTATACCATGTCTGACAGATGGCCTCTAGCCCTTACTTAAATACCTCTGATGACAGAATATCCCAGGAAGAGTATTACAGTGTTGGACAACTGCTACCATCAAAAACTGATTAGCTGAAATTTCCCATCTTGCAGTTTAAAGAGACTAGTTTAGGTCTTACGCTCTGTAACAGCAGAAAACAAGTTTGCACAATCTCGTCATGGCATTTTTCAAATATCTGATGATGGCTTACGTGTCAATGTATCAACCTTGTGTGGAATCCAAAGGAGCAGAACCAGTGAAACAAAGTCGGCATCTGTATTCATGAAAAACAAAGGAAGATTCAAAATGACAACCCAAAGCCTAGAGATGTTTGATAAAGAATGATGAAATTAGCCAGACCCTCGAAAATTCCATTTCTGGACAATTTGCAAAAGACAAAGAATATGCTTCAGGGCATAGACCCAGTAGAAGATGCATGTCAGACTGCTTTTTGCTATTTCATGTGGTGTTTTTAAAGATCATTGAAAGTGCTGCATTTTAAAAATGTAACAAAAAGAAACACACACAAAATGCAGCAGAAATACAAGAAATGTTGTACTGCACTAAACAATGGGTAGTAACTCCAGGTTTTCCAACATTGGTCTTTCAACACTTGGAAAACTAAATCTCACCATCAGCAATATGGCCCTCTCCAACTGCTGTGTCATGATGACAACATTTTTGAAATGGTCTTGAAGGACTTTAAATTATTTACCTAGAGGGAAAAGAGCATTTCACAACAACTCCTTCTTAACCATATCCCATTTCTCTGGAAGTTGAGTCCTGGCAACTGGACTTCTTTTCTTGAGAGTTCGAAACGTTTCGCTACTCATCCAAACAGCTTCATCAGTCTGAAGAAAGCTAGTTGCAAGTCCACCATTTTATAGTTCACTTTGACCTCATGTCACCCTGGTCTGTAATAGGCTCATAAGAAGAACAATGTTCTAAATAGGTTCATCAGGTGGCTCAATAAGGCCATTAGGTGGACAATGGCCTAAGGTGCTGAAACCCATAAAGTATGGGTCGTTAGCTATGGCCTTGGTGGTGGAGATGAGAAGTATTTTTGATTTGTCTGGGGATTGTTGAAATCATTGCCTGATAAGTAGCACATAGACGGTGCATGAGCTGCCACCTTTGTTGAGAGAGGGGGTTTTCAATATTCACATGAATAGCTTCCCTGACTCCTCTCTCAAGCCATCACATATCACATTTCCTAAGTTCCTGGGAACAAACATGCTTGTGTATGTAAGTTATGCATGCATGTATGCTTACTTTTTTTTCTTTACTAATCCCATAATGCATGCACACAGATACATGCGCATACACCCAGACCTCTGCTTTTAACACAAGAGTTTAACTTCAGATTAACATAAGAACATAAGAACAGCCTTGCCAGAACAGGCCACAGCCCATCCAGTCCAGCATTCTGTCTCACACAGTGTCTCATTATTTGCTTCAGGGTATCCTCAAGCAGATGTCTTCACCTGCTTCAGATTCCCTGCACATGGCATTGAGAGATATCCTGCCTATCTCTCCAACCTGGAGGTTGTCCTTAGGCATCCATAATAATAGCCATTGATACCCCTGTCTAATCCTTTCGTAAAGCTGTCAAGGCTGACAGCTGTCACTACTTCTTCTGGCAGGGAGTTCCATAGACCACTGACCTCTGGGTGAAAAAGTACTTTCTCTTATTTCTTTGAGATCTAGCACCCAAAAGTTTCATGGAGTGCCACCTAATTCTAGTGTTGTGTGATAGGGAAAACAGTTTTTCCTTATCAATTTTGTCCACACAGTGTATGATTTTATAAACTTCAATCAGGTTACCTCTTCGGCGCCATCGTTCAAGAGTGAAGAGGCCCAGCCATTGCAGCCTCAGATGGTAAGGAAGGTGTTCCAGTCCCCTAATCATTCTGGTTGCCCTCCTGTGCACTTTTTGCATTACCATAATTTCCTTCTGGAGGGATGGTGACCAGAACTGTACGCAATACTCCAGATGGAGTCTCACCATAAATTTATAAAGAAGCTAAATGACACTTACTGACTTATTTTCTATACCCTTCCGAATGATCCCTAGCATTGAATTTGCTTTTTTCACTCCTGCGGCACACTGGGATGACACCTTCATTGAGTTGTCCACCAGGACACCAAGATCCTTTTCCTGGTTTGTTGCAGAGAGTTCAGACCCCATCAGTTTATAAATGTAATTTGGTTTTTTTGCCCCAACATGCACCACTCTGCACTTATGTTGAAGATCATTTGCCACTGGTTTGCCCATTCCCCCAGTGTCAAGAGATCTCTCTGGAGCTCCTCACAATCTCTTTCAGTTTTTACTACCCTGTATAATTTAGTATTGTCAACAAATTCGGCTACCTTGCTATTTACTCCTACTTCTAGATCATTTATGAAGAGGTTGAAAAACAGAGGTCCCAGTACTGACCCTAGGGGGACCCCACTCTTTACCCCCCCTCCACTTGGAGAAGTGTCCATTCAGTGCTACCCTCTGTTTCCTGTCCCTTAGTCAGTTGCTGATCCAGGACAAGACCTGTCCCTTTATTCCATGACTAGCACGTTTATTATTTCTTCAAGAGACTTTGATGTGGGACCTTGTCAAAAGTCAACTGGACATTCCTTACCCACATGCTTGCTGACACTCTCAAAAAATTCCAACAGATTAGTGAGGCATGATTTGCCCTTGCAAAAGCCATGTTGGCTCTCCTTTAGCAGCACATTCTCTTCTATGTGCCTATTAATTTTATCTTTTAGGATGGTTTCCATCACTTTACCTGGGACACATGTCAAACTGACTGGTCGGTAATTTCCTGGATCCCCTCTGGATCTTTTTTTGAAGATTGGTGTTACATTTGCTACCTTCCAGTCATGAGGCACAAAGCCTGATTTGAGGGAATGATTATACAGTATATTTTGGCTAGGAAATCAGCAATTTCATCTCGTGGATGGATGCCATCTGGTCCTGGTGATTTGTTAGTATTTACTTTAACAAGACATGCAAGCACCTCCTCCCTAGTTATTTCTATCTGGCTTAATTCTTCGGTTTCCCTCCCTACAAAGACAGGCTCTGTTTGGGACATGTGGTCTCTGTCTTCTTCAGTGAATACTGAAGGAAACAATTCATTGAATCTCTCTGCAATCTCTGTTTCCTGTTTAATAATCCCTTGCCTTCTAATGTCATCTAGTGGTCCAATGGCCTTCCTAGTTGGGTACTTACGTCTAATGTTTTTGACACATGACCCCCTGGTGTACTTTGAAGTGGCAGAATCCAAGAAATACTATCTTTGGTATGCCACAGCTTTTGTCCTAAGGTTGTTGTTTTTCCCCTGGCAGATATCCATTAAGGAATTGTAAGTACAGTAATATATTTTATTATGAAGAAAGAAGTGAAAAATGTGAGGCTCCCTCCAATCAACACCAAGGATAGATGCAAGGTGCCAGCATATGGTCTGGCAAGTCTCAAGTTCTCTACTCCTACTATGAAGCAATTAACTGGAAGTGTATTTTTGTTTGTTTGTTTACACTACACTACACTACCTGTTCAAGAAATAGTACGTAAAGTGATTTGTGCTGCAGTCCTAGGCATTTGTTCTTAAGAAAATGGCTCAAAACGTTTATTTGGGGGGGGCACCACATGGCCAAGAATGGAACATTTCCAAGCACTGCTCAGAAATAAGTAACAAGCCAATTACCTTGGCTGGACCCAGCTTCCTACCACGTAGATTCAAGGTACAAAACAGACAAGAGTGGAGGACATTTGATGGGGACATAAGAGAGGCCCTTCTCCATGGCTGCTCCCTCAGTAGGTCAAATTGCCCCCCCTCTCTTTTACCATTCTGTCAACAGCCGAAAGCCTGCCTCTTCAGGCAGCCTTTTAACAGTCCTAACTGAGTCTCTGAATGCAGTTTTCTGATGAGGTTTTAAATGTTTTTAATCATTTCATTTTTAAAATTTCTACCACAGTTTGTTTTAAAGTGTAATGTATTGTATTATTAATCATGGCATGTGCTTTTAATACTGTGAGCCCCCCTGAGTTACGTTATTGGGAGAAAAGCAGCCTATAAATTACACAAATAAAATTAAAACAAATAAATAAAGCAGTTCCATTCACCTGTCTGTGAAGATTCACCTGTTCATTATAGCAAAACATTTTTCAATATTGGACATTTATTTATTTACTTACTTACTTACTTACTTACTTACTTACTTACTTACTTACTTACTTACTTACTTACTTACTTACTTACATTTATAGACTACCCAACTTTCCCATTGGGAATTCTGGGCAGTTTTAAATTAGCAGGCTTTTTCTTGGTGATTGGTCATCCAAGGACAAGCGTGGACTCCATCTGCTTGTGGACTGGGCAAACACAGCAGCCTTGAAGGGTTTTTATCTTTGCAAGGAAAACAATTATACACCTTGTCATAGCAAAGCTGATTCTCCCATAATTTCGCTCTAAGATTTAGCAGTGGGGAAGAGTCAAATAAAGTACAATAGAGTTCTTTTCCTCGTAGTGGTCCTTGGGGATTGGCGCTGAAGCCGAGAACACATGTACATGCATGTGAGACAACTATTACCTAGAGTTATAGCAAACTGAACAGCTTGAAATGGTTACCAGAAGATTGTTCCTTAAATGAAACAAAGAACAGCAACCATTCAGATTCTTTAGCCCCATGTGAGAACTTACTCGGCAGACATAAGCATGACTAAGCAGCTCATCCCCATGAGTAAACAGCCATGTGCTGAAATATGTCATCGAATCATGAAATGAACATTTCAAATTGTGATGTTTGGTTTGATGCTTCATTTGGTGGGGGAAGAGTTTATTTGCAGTCTTTTAAGCTTCATTTTGAAGGACTTGCTTTTTAAAAACAAAAATAAAATAAAAGTCATTTGAAATCGCAATGCCAGACCAAGATCACTTCTAAAGCTGAAACAAGTAATACATTGTGGCAAAAGTTTCTGTGATGTCTTTTTCCTCACCTCCTGCACCACAAGTTCAAGATGGCCACAGTCTTCACTCTTCAGGAGTGGGAGGCACAGAAAAAGCCTTGTTTTCCCCTACAGTGCCATATAGAACAATACTGTGTTCATGCCTTACGGCAGCAAGGCTGTGGTGAAACACAAGGCCAAGCAAATGGGAAAGCAGCTATGCTGATGCCAATTGAACCTGTCCACACTGGCATCTACTTATAGTATAAGAACCCTGATGCCACTCTTTGGCTCTAAAGAAAAGATCTTGTCCACTTGTGTTTCTAATTAAAACAATCCACTCTTCTCCTTTAAGAGCTGCCCTGCATCAAACTGGCACCGGGTCAAGGCATGCAATCTATTTGTTTAGCCTTTGTGGACGACAGGTGCTTTGACCAAAATGACACAGAGGAGACAATCCTGTATTAGGTAGGTTGTGGCATTAAAAGAGAGGGTAGAGAAACCACCTCCTCAACTTCCATATTGTATTTTTCAATATTTCCTTAACTGCTGTAGTCAAATTCTAAAACCATGCCAGGTGGTTGGATTACCATTTCAATAAGCCACTTACACTTTTAACAAAGCAAAACAAACAAACAAAAAGGCCAAGCCCTATCCATTAAATCATTAAATCATTAAATCATTAAATCATTAAATAAATAAATAAATAAATAAATAAATAAATAAATAAATAAATAAATAAATATTGAGGATGTTTCTTTCTGCCAAGGGCACTCACATAAGGCCACAGCAAACAGGAGTCAGAACAGGAGGCCAAGTAGAATCATAGAATCAGAGTTGGAAGAGACCTCAAGGGCCATCTAGTCCAACCCCTTGCCATGCAGGAACCCCCATCAAAGTACCCCCAACAGATGGCCATCCAGCCTCTGCTTAAAAACCTCCAAAGAAGGAGACTCCACCACACTCCGTGGCAACGTATTCCACTGCTGAACAGCTCTGTCATGAAGTTCTTCCTAATGTTTAAATTGAATCTCTTTTCCTGTAGTACAAAGGTTTACCTACTCCCAAGCCAAAAGGAAAACTACTTGGGTAAGCCAGTCAAAATTTGAATGCCATTCTGCTAGAAATAGAACTAAACCTATATTTGGAAACCATATCAAAGCAAAAAAGGTTTGACCTTTACTCCTGTCCTAAGAGGGGCCAAACTGCAGACGAGATAAAATGGATCTTTATTGAGAAAAGCAGGGGAGGAAAACATCCAGTCCAACCACGAATGGAAAATATTGGGTACCTGATATGGTGACATATTTTGGACTGAATGCCCTTCTTCATGAACCGCATGGCATAAATGAGAACTCAAATGACAGCTCCCTATTCATAGTCCACAGGCGTGACTCTCTCTCAGCATTCTCAGTGTCACATGTTCAGACTACAAGTAGAAGCCGCCACTGACATTCTCGTTAATGCCATACAGCTCATGCAGAAGGGCACTCAGGCCAAAATGCATCACCACACTCAGTATATGAAACATGCTGTCAGCAAATTAAATTATAAAGAAATTCCACATCTTTAGCAAGGGACATTTTATATCCTTTTATCCCACTGGTTTGAGACTGTAGTCACTGTCTGTCCCCTCTGCACTTTTTTGTTTATATCTCTTAGTCTGTCAAGAGAGGCTACTAGTGATTGGCATTGTGGACCAGTTCTGACACCAAAGAAGCTATAAGAGGGACAGAACTGTCAGACCCCCACAAAAGCCACAGGGGTCTATATATAAGACCTGTAGCTTTGGGGGTCTGATGGTTCTTTGGACCTTTTCTGAGATATATCAGAAAGTTGCTTCCAGGGGTAACATACTTAGGAAACTGACTGGGTCAGACTCAGGGGCGTATCCACAAACAATGACATCTGCTTTGTCCCTGTGCTACTCCACGGTAGAACATGCTATTGTTGTATGGGATAAATCAGCACATGCCAAACAAGTGGATACAGCTCATAATGAATCATGCAGGATTATTACTGGTCACCTGAAACCTAATGCCACTGAAAAAAAGAAGGCTGAGAGGGGATATGATAGCTACGCTTAAATATCTGAAAGGGTGTTACATTGAAGAAGGGACTGGTTTGTTTTCCATTGGCTTCAGAGACTACGACGCGGGGCAATGGTCTCAAACTACAGGAAAAGAGATTCTATTTAAACATTAGGAAGAACTTCATGACAGTTAGAGCTGTTTGGCAGTGGAATATGCTTCCACGGAGGGTGGTGAAGTCTCCTTCTTTGGAGGTTTTTAAGCAGAGCCTGGATGGCCATATGTCAGGAGCACTGTGATGGGGGGGGTTCCTGCATGGCAGGGGGTTGGACTAGATGGCCCTTGAGGTCTCTTCCAACTCTATGATTCTATGATTCTATGAAAAATTCCATTGTGTAAAGAGGTAACAGCAAATAATGAACAAAATAAGGTAATACAACACCAAACCAATCCACTTCATGGACTCCAACCACCTAGACCAGTGGTGATGAACCTTTGGCACTCCAGTATGTTTTGGACCACAACCCCCACAGTCCTTTGTCACAGACAGCACAGGCTTGGAATTGTGGGTGTTGTGGTCAAAAACATCTGGAGAGCTGAAGGTTCACCACCACTGCCCTAGACAATGGCTAAAATTGACGGAGGGGGGATTCTGCACATCTCAGGCTCAAAATATCACACCTGAAGAGAGTAAGCTAAACCTATGGAGAGCAAAAACAACACATATTCCTGAGTGGATGAATACCGAAGAGTGTCAGATACCACAAGAAGACTCTAGAGCTGAACCAGCTAGAAGTCACTTAACTTCAAAGTGAAGTAGGAAGATCCAAGAATAATTAAAATGGGGGTACTAAGAAACATGGACATTTTTTGTGAATTTGGAGAACTTCATTCAATACAGCACTTTTGTGCATGCAGTTTATGCCCTACCACATTTACAAAAAACGATCTAGCAAATAGCCAAGGTACCATTATTGAAGTATCCTGGCTCTAGTTAAAACAGCATTATTATCTCAAAATGTTTAATTTGTTTTTTGGATGGCCAATCCCAGAAGATGGTTTGAAAGCATTACTACTCAATCCCATAGCATGGAGGCAGTTGGGCCTCAGAGAGTTCTACTCTGTCACCACTGCTTTTCAACATCTACGTCACATTTTGGACCAAGGGCACCAAGAGATCTGAGATAAGGTATAATTCATACTAGTGTGATTTCCCACTGTATTTTCCTTTATTAGCAAATTCCAAAACAGAAGTGCTGGATAAGTGGCTCTGTATCAGCAGAGTAGTAATGGGTTAGATGAGGACCAATATTCCGAACCACAGTCCAAACCAAATGGGAATATTGTGGGCAAGTGGCTTGTCTGTCCAAGGCAGTGGCATTAGTCTTTTTAAATCCTGGCAGCAATGATGCGGCTTCTATAATTTTATGCATTTTCATTTAGTAGTAGTGATGGCTGTAGTTATATTTTAAGAGTTAGATTGTTTTTGCAAACCGCTATGAAAAGAGTGGGTATAACCAGCTGCAGGACAGGAATCTTCCAGCAGAGTACAACAGAAGAGGTACTCCACCCAGGCTGTAACGTTCACTGTGTATCATTCATCAATAGAGATTGGCCCCATGAACCAATGATTAAACTACTCTACCGATACATAACTTACAGAGCAATCCAGTGAGAGGATGCAGTAACATTCTTGGTGCTTACCTTCAGGAAAGATCATATGAGAGAGGGCCAGTGAAAGGCCAACACCCTAATGACCAGCAAGTCACTGCTGAACCTGAAAATACCCTCCAGGAAATGCACCAGCCTCATCACCAGTGCCCACGGCTTTTTAAAGGAGCAGGCAAGAGGTGTTACATTCCATCCCCGGTGCACAAGGGCCTCAGAAGAAAACAAAAAGCATTTTACTCAGTTGTTGAAAGCTCTTGCAATAGGGCAGCTCCTATAGGCATTCCTGGTTCCCTTCCAGACTTTAAAATGTGACCAGGTTGGGGCGACCCAATTTGCAAGCAGCAGCGAGCTGGAATTTGCTCCTGGCTGCCTCTGAGTTGGATGCTCAAGGGAGCAACTGTAGAGCATTCCCACCCATTTAGAGACTGTGTGTGTGTGTGTGGCATCCAGAGTGCTTTCAAGGTCAGCAAAACTCTTTTCAGCTTGAAACAGGCAGAACCCTCAGCATTGCAGCACTGTATGTCTTGCAAAGCCCCCTTGTCCAATTGTCCATCCCAGTATATATGTCATAAATAATGCCATGTCATCTTTTTTACATAGCCAAATCACACACACCTGTATTATAACAACTGTATTATAAATTGTTTTATTCTTTGGATTGTAAGCCACCCAGAGACCTTTGGGTAGTGGGCGGCATATAAGTTAAATAAATAAATAAATAAATAAATAAATAAATAAATAAATAAATAAATAAATAAACTCATGATGCTGCATTTTGGAGCCTGTCCAAATCTTGGAGGAGGGCAGAATTTGGGAGTTTTATTTCAGAACTGCTTCTAAAATTTGGCACAGAGCCCCTTGTGTAGATTCAGGAAAGCTTTTGCTGATTTCTAAATGGAATATGATATGTATCAGTTGGACACAGCAACTAAGCATTAAGAAAAGTACTAAACAGCTTTAGAAGATGGTTCCAGACTCTGTCCTCAGTGGGATGACACTCATAGGTCTTCCCATAGCTCTTTATGTAATAAAAATCCATCCTACTTTGATTGCGGAATCACCCATCCATTTTATGGATCTTCATCTTTTTATCAATGTGTGCCCAGACCATGACTATGTGTCATGCCGGGTCACCACTAGCATAACTACACTGCCGAATTGGTCTCCAAATGTAGAATTATTAGGCACCTGCTGAGATTCAGGTGTGGCCCGCTGCCAGGCTCTGGATCACCCTTCCCAGATGCTTCTCCTCCTTTTTACTGCTGTCTTTTTGTCAAGGCTGCCCCGCCCATTATATGAGGAATAAGGAAGAGATCCTGTAACCTTTGTACATTTTGCCCAATCTGTTTGAGTGATGGTGGGAGTTGAGTGCATGACAAAATGACCATGCAACGGTGACAACAGGGCGACCTAATTCTGTCCTCTAGCTCATGCCCCACCCAACCTAGAAGCAGCACTGCTACTCAAACCAAGAAGCTGTGGCTCTGCAGACCCTTGGGCTGACATGCCTTCAGTGGATATCCTTCAAGAATGGAGTCCTGTAATGGAACAACAGCATCTCCATCGCTTGCACCACATCTTCTGAGGGAATCAAGCTATCCTGGAAGTACTTCTGCTGCTCTACCATCTCTGTTGCCTGCTTCCATCCTATGCTGCTGTTAAGCACCATCAATTAATTCCCAAATGATGGTGATTCCCTCAATTTCCTACTGTTCCAAAAGGAAGGAGGGCAGGAAAGAGGAAGCAGCCATCCTTATATACTTCTCTCTCTCTTTCTGTGCGCCCAATTCCCATCTGTGGATTGGGGAAGTGGCAAGCAAAAGACATTGAAAAGGAGCAACAGCCCACCAAAAAAAATCAGAATGGAACCCTACACAGAGGGAGAGGAGAGGCAGCAGCTCTCTGTGCTGTGGCCTATTCTTACTGCAGACAACCAGATACCTCTTACACTAGACTTCCACAAAAGGTGGATGAACCAGAACCTCACCAGTTTGTAGTTGTTCTCTAAGAAGAAGTATCTCTTTAACTTGGGGTGGGAGATTTTCCCATGAGACGAAATTAATCCTCTGGAAAATCTCTCAGGCTGCGGTCTGAATGCCAATGGGGAGCAGAGGAAAAACTCCAAGTGAATCAAGCCTGAGCTAAAGTGGGTGGAGTACGGAATAACACAGGCTTTTAGACTGTGTGTGTTCTCTCTGGGGGTGATCAGACAGAAAGAAAGATATGCATCTACCTACACCAGAAAGGATCACTTTCTCAAGAGGAACCTCCATCAAAGTGACCCTTCCATCCTTTGGGGGGTTCACTCCAGCCAGGCCATGTATAGTGTCTTCAGGGTCAGTCTGGAGTGTTATTCCCCCATATATTGTGTGATAAATAGGAAGCGTCTTGTACCACATCACACCAAAAAAGTCTGAAATGATCTGATCACACCTTCTATCTCCATCTCTCCCACACTCCCTCGATCCTTCCCTCTCAATGTCACCCAGCTCCTATAGAGAGCATTTGACAGGTGAAACCTGTGGCCATAGGTCTTATTTATTTATTTATTTATTATTATATTTATATCCCGCTTATCTTCAGGTCTGAACTCTAAGCGGCTTACAACAATGGAGTGCAAGTATTACAATCAAAATACAGTGTGCAATTAAGACAGATAATACAACAATACATATAAAAAAAGCCTAGAGGCACCTCAACAGATCATTAAAACCTAACATTAATGATAATTCACGATAGGATGGCGGAAAAGAAAAAAAGAAAAAAAATAATAACAATCGCCAAAGGCCTCCCGGAATAGATGAGTTTTTAAAGCCTTCCAGAAGGCCAGCAGGGACTCTGCAGAGCGCACTTCAGAGGGGATGGAGTTCCAGAGGCTAGGGGCCACCACCGAGAAAGCCCGATTACGAGTGCTCGTTTTTCTGGCCTCTCGAGGGGTGGCGACCCGAAGCAAGTGCGCTCGCACCTTCCGAACGGGCCGGGCCGAGATGGATCGCTGAGCGAAATGCTCTGCCAGGTAGTCCGGTCCCAAGCCATGGAGGGTTTTATAAACTAAAACCAGGACCTTGAATCTAATCCGGGCCGCAACGGGCAACCAGTGCAAGCAGGCCAGGACTGGCGTGATGTGCTCGTGGCGACGAACACCCCCCACCAGCCTGGCCGCCGCATTCTGGACCCGCTGCAGGCGCCGGAGAAGATACAAGGGCAACCCCATGTAGAGAGCGTTACAGTAGTCCAGCCTCGAGATCACCAGCGCTTGGATCACTGTTCTCAGAGAGTTCGCGTCCAGGTACGGGCGGATCTGGGCGATCCGACGGAGATGGTAATAGGCGGACCTGGTCACCGACGCCACCTGGGCCTCCAAGGTAAGCGCTGGGTCCAGGAGCACACCCAGATTCCGCGCCCTTTCCGCGAACTGGAGGGGTATCCCCCCCAGACGAGGAAAAGGACCACCGAACCCAGACGGCGAGCTCCCAAAGAACATAACCTCCGTCTTCTCGGGGTTGAGCTTAAGCCTGTTCGCCCCGGTCCAAGCCAGGACGGCCTCCAGGCACCCGTCGAGAACTTCCACAGCTTCCACAGCAGAGGTGTTAAAGGAGAGATAGAGCTGTGTGTCATCAGCGTACTGATGACAGCAAACTCCAAAACTCCTGATGACCCCCGCCAACGGCCTTACATAGATGTTAAACAGCATGGGGGACAGAGATGACCCCTGTGGAACCCCACAAGGGAGAATCCAAGGGGCCGATAACTCCCCCCCATGCTGAACGTACTGGGGCCGGCCCTCCAGGAAGGAACGGAGCCAACTGCGAGCAGTGCCTCCGATTCCCACCTCAGAGAGCCGGTCCAGTAGGATACCGTGGTCGACGGTATCAAAGGCCGCTGACAGATCCAGGAGGACCAACAGGGTAGAGCAACCCCTGTCGGCCGCCCGGAGAAGGTCATCTTGCAGGGCGACCAAAGCTGTTTCGGTACCCCGACACGGCCTGAACCCGGACTGGCAAGGATCGAGGCACTGCCGATCCTCCAGGTATGACTGCAGCCGGACCGCCGCCACCCTCTCGATCACCTTGCCCATAAACGGGACATTGGCGATGGGACGATAGTTTGTTAGATCATCCACCGCCAGGCCAGGTTTTTTCAGAATGGGCTTCACCACCGTCTCCTTCAGACGAGAGGGAAAAACCCCCTCACTGAAGGAGGCGGTGGCAATGGCTGAAGCCCATTCGGCCATGGTCCCACTGGCAGCTCTAATAAGCCAGGCAGGGCAAGGGTCGAAAGGAGTGGAGGCAGGCCGGCAATGTGCCATAGCCTTGGAGGCCTCGACAGCGGAAACAGGCCCAAGCGCATCCAACCGAGGCGACGAAGGTGGACCAGTGACTGGGGATGGCGGGGCAGGGCCACTGGAACCGGGGTCAAAGCCGGCACGGATGGCCTCTATTTTAGTTCGAAAAAAAGGCTGCAAACTGCTCACTACTGAACTCAGTAGGAGGAGGCCTAGCCAGACTAGGATTGTTGAGGTCTCGAACCACCCGGAAGAGCTCCGCCTGGCGGTTCGAGGCCTCAGCAATTCTCAGGGAGTTAAAAGATGTACGGGCCTCCCTGATCGCGTTGGTATAGCGACTAGTCTGGGCATCAACAGCAGCCTTACTTAACGCCGTCCGGTTTTTTCTCTTGAAAGTCTTGAAGTCCCCTTCACTCCAGCTATATATAGCTTCCATCAAATATTTTTTTCAACATGTTGATAGGTCTGATATGAACAAGAGACCAGCAGGCCCTACAAAAGCATGTGCACATGGCAGAGGGGAAGGGGCAGAGAGAGATAACAGGGGTGCCTCTGATAAAAGGGACACTGCTGATCCTTCAACAGAATTCATCCCACCCCTGTGTTGTCCAATGCTATTTTTACATTCATTTGGATTAAAGGCACTGCTGACACGGAGCCAGCTCTCCCTGCATTTTTGAACTCAAGCATAGCCAGGCTGTTCCAAATTCACAATTTTAAGGCCCGGGTAGTTAAGAACTGATTGTTAGAGCTGCTGTGAGAGGTTTAGGAATGCAAAGAAGAGTACGGTATATGGCAGTGAGGGGAGAGACACCCTCCCTCACACATACCAAATTGCAGTGTTTCCTCAGTATCTTCAATGTGATCTTCTGAAGTTACCTCCAGATCTTAAATCCAACTGCTGGAGTCTTCAGTTTCAGACTCAAACGTTTCAGAATGCATGCTTGTCAACACTCTGGATTAGCAAGATGACGGGAAACGTAGGCCATGTCATGAAATGGTTCAGTTTCTCAGCCAGAATGTCATTCCCCTGCCCTCCTTCTTCACCCTTGGAATCACCTCAAGCAGTTTGAGCATTATTCTGCTGCATGATGTACAATGTAATTAACAAACTTGTTTGTGACTACCAGAGAATTCCAGGGGTTAGCCTTATCTTTCAATCCCAGACATTTATCCTTAGATGACTTTTCTCCATTCTTCTTTTTGCTTCAGTGTGTAAGCAAGAAGAGGGGAGAGGACGCTGTTACAATGACAAGGCATTTGCATCCTTGGACACATTTTACACTTTCTCATTTACATGTTACAATTATAAAGCAGATAACCCTATTTAAAAGCTAAAGGCTAACCACAGTGGATAGCTTCTAGCCGTTATTCAACTTACACTGGCCCTTCATTCTACTTCTGTGATTTAAAATCGTCTCTGAATTTTGTAAACTATAATATTGTTGGAACATCACAGACTGGAAGTATTGTACACTGATGTCCTCTGATTTATTAATTGTACATTTAATGGCTAAAATCCCATTGTGCACCTATGCCTATCAAACAATAATGATGTCATTGACAGCAGAAGTATCATTGCTTAAACACTTCCTTTTGCTATTTTAGGTTGCACAAGGATCATACACAATTCCTCACCCGGTTGCCGCCACACATGCTTGACACCATCTGAACCAAATAAGTTTATCTTGGTCTCACCGGACCACAGGACATAGTTCCAGAAATCCATGTCCTTGGTCTGCTTGTCCATAGCAAACCGTATGCAGGCTTTCTTGTGCATCATCTTTAAAAGATGCTTCCTTCTGGGATGACAGCCCTGCAGACCAATTTGATGCAATGTGTGGTGTACTGTATGGTCTGAGCACTGACAGGCTGACCCCCCCTCACCCCTTCAACCTCTGCAGCAATGCTGGCAGCACTCATACATCTACTTCACAAAGCGAACCTCTGGAGGTGACACTGAGCACAGGCACTCAACTTTTTGGTCAACCATGGCAAGGCCTGTTCTGAGTGGAACCTATCCTGTTAAATCACTGTATGGTCTTGGCCACCATGCTGCAATTTAGTTTCAGGGTCTTGGCAATCTGCTTATAGCCTAGGCCAGTGATGGCGAACCTTTTAGAGACCGAGTGCCCAAACTGCAGTTCAAAACCCACTAATTTTTTTGCAAAGTGCCAATACAGTAATTTAACCTGTATACAGGTGGCTATGAAGGGGCGATGTTGGGTGCCCACAGAAAGCGCTCCGAGTGCCACCTTTGGCACCCATGCCGTAGGTTCGCCATCACTGGCGTAGGCCAGTGATGGTGAAACTTTTAGAGACCGAGTGCCCAAACTGCAATTCAAAACCCATTAATTTTTCACAAAGTACCAATACAGCAATTTAACCTGAATACAGGTAGCAGTGAAGGGGGGATGTCGGGTGCCCACAGAAAGGACTCCAGGTGCCAGCTTTGGCACGCATGCCATAAGTTCACCAACACTGGCCAAGGCCATCTTTATGTAGAGCAACAATTTGTTTTTTCAGATCCTCAAGATGGTTCATTACTACGAGGTGCCATGTGGAACTTCAAGTGACTAGTATGAGAGAGTGAGAGTGATAAACCCAAATGTGAGAGTGAGAGTGATAACAGCTGCTCCCCCTTCACACCTGAAACCTTGTGACACTAACGAGTTTCATGACACTAGGGAGAGAAAATAGCTTCTTGGGCCCAATTTGGACATTGTCACTTAGGGGTGTACTCACTTTTGTTACCCACGATTTAGACATTAATGGATGTGTTTTGCGTTATTTACATTGTAGGCAAGTGTCATTTCTCCAGTGTTGTCGCATGAAAAGATATACTAAAATATTTATGAAATGTGAGGGGTTATACTCACTACTGTGATATACTCTGTCTGTCTGTCTGTCTGTCTGTCTGTCTGTCTGTCTGTCTGTCTGTCTGTCTGTCACAAAAGTAAAGTTTTAGTTGCGTTAAGCATAAGATTTCTCAGATTTCTGGACAGATTTTTCAGTCTTTTGAAAGCTTGAAAACTTATTGCATAAATACTGGCATATTAAATGTCACATATTGTCTAGTTTAAATCGCCTACTCGATATTTACAGTGTGAGTCTAACTGCAGTCAGCAGAACATCCTCTTGTAGTGCTCCTGAAAAGCTCTTAATATGCCACTTTATTTATAAGGTATCATTCAGTCTTGACCTGGAATTATAAGTATGCTGAGCAGCAGACACAGCTGTTTTGAATAAAGGAGTCTTGTGGTGAAATGAGACAAATTTTGGCCACATCTTTTTAAAGGCCTACCTACAAGTGATAATATTTCTAAATTGCACTTCAGTAGGTTTAGACAAAATTGGGCTGGACAGAAGGTCTCTTAATCCAAGAAATATCCTTGATCAAGTAACAAGCATAGCCCTGTTCATAGTACTGTATGTTGAATATGAGTAGTATGTTGACAAACAAGTAAGGACGCATAGTATGTACAGTGCTGTACATAGAAATGTTGATATTATAAAGTTGAGAACATCTGATATCCATGGCGGGTCATTCTGTGATTTGAACCCTTGGAAAATCAAAGGTTCTAAATTGTGTAAAACCTTCACAAATCATGGTGGTTCTCCTGTTCAGGCTGCCCTTGTTATGGAAGGAATGACCGAAATGGTAACAAACAGGGATGGGGTAAACTAAGCTGAGTTAGTTTAACAACTGTTTGCCAATGTCCGGAGAATCATGACTACAGAAGAATTATACAACTTTAATGCTGACAACGAAAAGCTAAAATACAGTATATTCTTACAGGCTTTTATGGCTGGGATCTGATAGCTGTAGTGAGTTTTTCAGGCTGTTTGGCCGTGTTCTGGAAATTTTTATTCCTGATGTTTTGCCAGACTCTGTGGCCACCATCTTCAGACAGCAAGGAGCTTGGGGAACTAGGAGTTCTCTCTGTGCTCTGGGTTTTTTTCTCATGATGTAGTTGTTCTACTTTGGGCACATCATGAGAAGCCAGGATTCTCTGGAAAAGACTATAATGCTAAGAAAGGTGGAAGGCAACAGGAAAGGAGGAAGGCCAAATGTGAAATAGACCAACTCCCTAAAAGAGAGTTGAGTTTACAAGAGCTGAGAAAGGAAGTTGAGAACATGATATTTTGGAGATCACCCATTCATAGGGTTGCCATAAACTGGAGGTGACTTGACAGCACATAACAACTGCAAGCTAACTTGTACAAAGCTCACCTAATCCTGCAAGTCTCCATGAAACATTGGGTCATGTCCGTGACACATTATTATGGGTTTCATTCTATTTCAGGATAACTTCTTCTTGTGGATTTATGGGGTAAACTCAGGATTTTTTTAACTTACCCAAGGTCTCCTTAAACTTGTTGCCAGTCTGCTGATAAAGAACTTAGTTTTATTTGACCATTAGGATGGCGGTAAAGCAGTGAGTAAGGAGCCCTGGCTGTACAGACATGCTGTCCCTGATCATTGTCATCTCTCCCATCTCGCTGATCCAGTTTTATACTTTAATCCACCTCTGTTTGTTTTTGTATGCATTTCAACCATCATTTTTGCTTTGTTATTAGATGTATGTCTGATTGATTAAATTTTATATTTGTTTATACATTGTATATTGTTTAGTTGCATTATTTATTGTACTGTCTATGTCCTACTTTTGTAAATCACTCAGAGTGCCTGTTAGTCAGATGGTGCAATATAAAAATAAAAAATAAAAAATATATATTTTAAAATTCTACATTTATCCATTCGGATACTTAATTTATATCCATATATTCTCTTATCAGGGGCATGGTGGCTCAGTGGGCCAGAGCACTGAAAGCTATCAGCTGCAAATTCAGCAGCTCAGCGGTTTGAATCCTGGGTGCCACGCAGCAGAGGAGCTCCTGCCAACCTAGCACTTTGAAAGCATGTAAATGCAAGTAGATAAATAGGTACCGCCATAAAAAGGGGGAAGGTAAAACAGTGTTTCCTTGCAGCCATGCCGGCCACATGGCCACGGACTTGCACAACACTGGCTCTTCGGCTTGAATACAGAGATCATCACTGCCCCTAGATTTGGACACAACTAGCATGCATGTGCAGGGGGAACCTTTACTTTTTACCTATTCACTCAGTAAAGGAGACAAAGTGTGGCTTACAAAACCTTTAAAATCCAAGTATAAAGATAAATTATTATACTAAAAACAAGTACGTTATCTACTAAAATTATTGAATAAAACCATTTTAAATAATTTTAAGAAAACATTTAAAAAGTAAAAGGCATAACTTTTCCCATTAAAAAAATCTTCCTTGGTAGCCAGCTGCATAGCAAAAGTCTGCCTGTCTTCCCTGTGACCAGCTCTTTTCATAAGTCTAGCAGCAGTATCTTGGGCCTGCTGAAGTTTCTGAACACCTTCCAAATGTAGCCCCATGTACAGCACACTTCTACAATCCAAATAGGAAGTCATTAAGGCATGTATCACCTTGGCAATTATAGACATGCATAAAATTCTCTTTTCAGAAACAAGCTCATCCTGAGACTGTCCGGGGTAGAAGATTAGCTGCTGTGCACTTGCTTCCAGTGATTCCTTTGGCAGACTGTAGGACCGGTCCTTTCCCCCCTCCCCTTTTTTTTTTTACTTTTTCTTTTGCTCAAAGCATTCTGTCCTGTGTCATGCGTTCTTCACTTTATCAATGCAAGCATTCCAATGAAAGCTAAGCTTATCTGGCCTTGTGTCCATTGAGATTTGTGGGTTTAGTTTTCATATGAAGTCTGCCTGAACATTGTCCAATAAGACTTCATCTTAACTGATTAGGACTTGGAACGTACTGTCATGGTCAAATTATATTCTGATGAATAGTGTGCTCTCGCTTACAGCTGGACTGCCAGAAAGCCAAGATTTTCATTCTGTCTGTCTGTCTAGCAATCATCCCCAAGCGACCCTTAGATGAAGTTCAAGATCCAATTTCATTTTTAATTCACTTAATTCCATTCCATATATTTCAGCACCAAGTGACTGAAATATGATGGGCTCCAAAAGTTTTACAATGAAGAAAATTCCCTCTGATGTCTTCAGTCTGCACCTACCAGATGCCTTTTCTCCCAATGGGTGATGTGATGCTTTAAGAATGTTTCTCTCCCTTACAGAACCACTACCATCTTTACTCAAGGATGAAACATTGAGTGATCTAAATTAATTTTATGGGATTGTGGTGAAGATATGTAGTTGAGCAGAGAACTATTGATGGAGGTCTCTAAAGTGTTTCATAACTAATGCTCCTTCATAGTTCATTTTCCTTTGATTTGCAACTGATCATCTGAAAGTATCCATTGCATACCCCTATTTACAACCACATGCTTCGACTCTTTTCTTAAAATATGGATACTGAGATACTCTAAATCAAATATTATTGTCCCAACCCAACTCACGTGTCTCAAATATATTACAGTATCTCAATAATCTTCACATCACCCTTGAAATCTGCCATGTTACAAGATCAAATCAGTGTATTACAAATATGGGAAGAGAACACAAGAGCTCAGCCATATCAGACCAAACAAATCCATGTGGAAATAGAGGCCTATATGAGGCCTCTTCGAAGTTCATCCACAACATATGATGACAAAAGCCTTTCCCACTGCTCTTCCTCAGCAACTGGCATTCAGAAGCCTAGTGCTTCTAATCCTGGAAGTAACTTACAACCATCAGGACTCAGCCACGGACAGACTTATCTTCTGCAAAAACAAGTAATTCCCATCTTAAAACTGTCCAAATTGGGAACCATATTCCAACAATGAGCTTCACAGTTTAATTAAGACAAGGATTACGCCCTTTTGTTAGTACAGCATCTCCTACCAATCAAATCAACAGGATAATGAGGCGTTTGTGTGCTACGTAGGAAAGGCTTTCCTCGATTCATTTTCTCCAAATCATACGTTTTATAAAAATCTGCCGTGTCCCATTTGATCACCTTTTTACCTGAACTTAAAATGCTCCATCTTTCCTTATACAGGAGCTGTGGATCATTTGGCTTACCCTTTTCTGTGTACCTTTCTGCAACCTTGAAATACCATTCCGAAAAGCACCAACTAAAAGTTCACAAAGTACTCATAACTACACCATACATTGTATAAAAGTGTGATGGTAATGGAAATTTTGTTTTCCGTTCCTCCTCTTTATTTTTAACACAACACTTGCTTTTTCCAAACTGACTGGAGCTAGAGGTCAAATCATACATTAAGGAAAAGATGTGTCTCCTACTATTATGTTTCCCCTCCAAGACAGACAATACTTTCAAAGCACAATGCCCAAACAAACAGACATGCAAATAAGCATGCATTTACCTCCCAATGATCAAACACAAAACAAAAGCAAGCTCGTTTGCAACATTATTCAGAGAAACTCTCCTTCTAACAATGGTATCTTTGAGTCAAAGTGTCTGCTGATACATGCACAGGATGTCACAATCCCTTTCTAGGTCAACAGTGGCTGCCACTTCAGACTCCATCAGGCAGATGTTGGGAGTATGAGCCCCAACATGTACAGTATCAGCTACACTGAACTGCATTTGTTATTTTAATACCTAATCCTCCAGTTTGCAAAGATTATTTTGGAGTTGTTTGTAGTCCCATTTGAGATTTTTCCATTCTGAAAAATATGGCCATCTCCATGTTCAACCTTCACTGCAGACGATTCCTGAGAAAGTTAAAAGGATCTGATTCAATACAGATCCTTGGAAGACTCCAGATTTTCTACTAAAAGTACTCTCTTGTTTCCCCTGTTTTTCTTCAACCCATTACTATACTGATTCAGAAGACCTCTCTCCTTATCACACAGCTGTATTTGCCCAGTGACTTTTTGAGGATGGACAAAGACAGTTACTTCACGTCCTTCCTCATTCCAAGATGACATTCATTGCGTGATAACGTCGTTCGTGGTCACATGGTCTTGTCCCAGTTCTGTCCTTGTTTCTGTGTACCCACAGGCGTGATTGATGTTATTGTGATGACTGTTACTTCACGTCCTTGTTTTGTGATAACATCTGTACTTCCCTGCTTTTGTTTGCCCCCTTTTTTTTTGGTCCGACCTTCCGTTTTTCGATATTTTGAATCTCTGTAACTTTGCATTCCATGCGTTAAAAAGCAAAGTTCAAGGCTTTATGTCTTTTTATCTATCTGCACTGCATTACTAACGCCATAAGGAATGTAATGGCGAATGGCACTTTGCACTCCTGCCACTAAGATGAAGTATGTGTTTGTTCCGTGATGAGCCTTACTTCACAGGCTCTCGTCTCGGAATGAGAACTGAGACAAGCAGATTCCCGAGACCAGGGAGAGGTATGGCTCATCACGCTTAAATCCCAGTTCAGGGGGCATGGTCGGGACGAACTCTTGTCATCACGCAATGGACATGTCGTAACATTTCTTCATACCGGTCCCAAGCGGGATGGCGAACAGCGATGAGAGGGACGTGAAGTAACGGCCGAAGAGCATTATCCCACAGCTGGAAGAAACGGCTCCTAAGGGAAGGCGGATTCACTCCGCCAACGATCACGTGATTCGGAACGGGGGTTTCTGTGTCCTGATGGACGGTGCTGTATTCTCTGCCTAAGTTTTGTCCCCACCACCATGATGTGGATCAAAATGCCAGTTTCTGTGGTGTTTCCCTGTTTTTACATTGCAAACAATTTTTTAAAAGTTTCTATGCCAACATATCGTCTTCCTTTTGTCACTGCAAACTCTGCGGTAACGTGTGCAATTATAATTATTCTTACATCATGGTGTTTAGTATGGAATTTTTCATTAAATTTTCAGTGAAATTTTCAGTAATTTCAATAAAATACAGGCTATCGCATATGACGGGAGCTTGCCAGTGTATCAATATCCTGAAACCACATTTATTTTAAAAAAAGGGGGGAAGTAAACACAATGGATGACAAGAGAAAAGTGTTTCAGAGTCCCCACTTAAGTTTGCATCACCTTAAAAAACAGTACTCCCAGAGGTAGTTGCTGGAAGACCCACTGAGATGTGCTTAAGGAGGCATGGTGAGGTGTTTTTTTTAAGCCGGCTGCTCATGGGGCCACAATTTTTGAAGACATTTTTTCCTGAATTTACAAGCGCTTTTTAGCAGTCGTGGGATAAGGCTCTCTGTCAAAAGCTAGAGTATCCAATTTTGCATAGAAAAATAGCCAAGATGTGGCTTGTTAAATTTTGTCTTCTGTTGGATTTTCACTCATCCCAATCAACAGAATTAATTACATACCATCAAGTCAATTCTCACTTATGATGGTCCTTTTCAGGGTTTTATTGGTATAGAAAGCTCAGAAGTGACCTGCAATTCTCTTCTTATGAGTGTGTCCTGGGACTGTGTAACCTGCTTAAGTTCACACAAACTGGCTCTTCTCCTGGGATGCCCAGTTGTAAATCAAACTCTAAACCTCTACACAAATCACTGAGCTATCCAGCCAGTGCCCACAAACAGTCAGGGACAAACTATATAAACAAGCCAGCAAAAAGCCACAATTATCTGTTACCAGATTATAAACTCTAGCTTGTTTAAACCATAGTTTGTTACAGTGGGACCTCAGTTTACAAGTACCTTGAATTGCAAGTATTTTGCAAACCAAGCAAAAATTTTAGTAAAATTTTGCCTCAGTTTACAAGCCTTGCTCCGGTTGGCAAGTGCACATCTCCTCCTCCTATAAGGGCTAGGAGCAGGATCTTGCAAAGGAGAACTAACAGGAGAGCTAGGGAAAGGATCTTTAATGATAGGCGTAGAATTAGATCTGAAAGCCCTGAGTTCTAGCAGGAGCCTTGCCAGAGATATGGGTGTGCTCCCTGTTTTAGGATAAAGCTAGCAAGTTTACCCTGAACCCTCTGTGGGAGTAATGCGTCACTTACTTTGCCACCACGTTCCTGTGTGTTATCCTGACTTTGTTTCCTGACCTTGGACCGGCTTTCTGACTACGGTGTTCTCTGTTCCTGACCTTGGACCGGCTTCCTGACTACGACGTTTCTCCGTTTCCCTTGAACTTGGCATTTGGCTCTGTAAATTATTCTGGATTGACTCGGACTGTACTTTGTACTTTATCTGGATTACAACTAAAGTTCCTGGCAAAGAACTGAACTTGGCTTGCTGTGTGTTCTGTGTGCGGGGCTTGACGGCCAGCAAAGATCACTTCAGTGCAGGCCCTGTGCTGCCTCCAGAGCTTGTTCCAGGCTGCACAGTGCGCCTCTGTGGGGCCTCTGGATCTTGCCCCAGGCCTGCTGCTGACCAGAACAGGCATCTGGGCCTCATGGTGGACCTCTGTCAGTGGTGGACCTCTGTCTTCCTGTGCCTCAGCACAAACTGGAAGTGGCCTCCAGGGCTCTCTATGTGCCCAGGGATGCCTGGAATGGGTCTCTGGTGGGCCTGCGCTGGGCCCAGCACTAACTGGAAGTCAATTCTGTGCTGCATGGTAGGCCTGCACTGGGCCTCCAGAGCTCACCCTGGGCCCCGAGTGTGGTGCTGCCTTCCATGACCTCCACAGCATGCCCTGGGCAGCACTGGGCCCAGGGCAAGTTCCAGAGGCCACTGTGGCTCCCGGCCAAAGCAAATTTCCCCATAAGAAATCATAAAAACTGGGACCCCCAGAACGGATTAGGTAAGTTTCTATTATTACCTATTGGGAAATTTGCTTTGATACATGTGTTTTTTGGTTTACGAGCATGCTTCCGGAACAGATTATGCTCGCAAACCAAGGTACCACTGTATTACGTTGGAGCCCTGAATCCCTATTTATCTCTGGCTTGGTTTATCAGCTGCAACCCTAAAATAGAAGCTGACAAAAGGAACAGAAAAAATGAGGAGGGAAAATACCTTATGCTTTGCTCTGATCATATCACTGGCTGTGGGGTCACACTTGTAAAATGTTTTCAGGTAACTACTCATGATGACTCTATTTTTTGCAGGCGGGGGATTCAGATGGTGCACAGTCTTTAGCAATTATTTTGTTTCCCGTATGCGGGCTGTCTTGTGCATCATCTTTAAAAGATGCTTCCTTCTGGGATGACAGCCCTGCAGACCAATTTGATGCAGTGTGTGGTGTACTGTATGGTCTGAGCATTGACAGGCTGACCCCCCCCTCACCCCTTCAACCTCTGCAGCAATGCTGGCAGCATTCATACATCTACTTCCCAAAGCGAACCTCTGGATGTGAGGCTGAGCACAGGCACTCAACTTTATGGTCAACCATGAAAAGGCCTGTTCTGAGTGGAACCTATCATGTTAAACCACTGTATGGTCTTGGCCACCATGCTGCAGTTCAGTTTCAGGGTCTTGTCAATCTGCTCATAGCCTAGGCCAGTGATGGTGAAACTTTTAGAGACAGAGTGGCCAAACTACAATTCAAAACCCATTAATTTTTCGCAAAGTTCCAATACAACAATTTAACCTGAATACAGGTAGCAGTGAAGGGGGGATGTCGGGTGCCCACAGAAAGGACTCCAAGTGCCAGCTTTGGCACGCATGCCATACGTTCACCAACACTGGCCGAGGCCATCTTTATGTAGAGCAACAATTTGTTGCTATCCATCACATCCAGTCCACCGCAAGACTACTACTATTTTTGTTCTGTGTTTCATCACATATTAATACCTGCATTCCATGGAGAGTGTATTCCTAAACTGATTTATTTCCTATACATCCGGCATGTGAGCCAACATCTCCCAACGGTTGCCATTCAACTTTGGAAGCAACAGTAAGAACAAAATTTCAAAGTGGAATGATGGCACTTGGGTATGCTTCTGTCAAATAGAACTTGCCATACTTGAGGACTGAAAAGGGAAAGGGAGGAGGGGGTTGATGGGGAACATTGAAGGAGGAACTGAAAGATTATCCGAGAAGTAGAGGGGACAGGTATAAGAGTAGGACATTCCCCCAAAGTCCTCATAAAATGGCCGAAAGGAAGCATGTGGAGCACCCTAACCCTAACTCCCCCTCCACTACAGTGCCCTTCACAAACATTTTCCACTTGTGGCTCCCCTGAGTTGGGATGGCACCGTCGGCAGAATGGGGAGGGGGGTTGACAAGGGGAACAGGAAGGAAGCAAAGAAGCATTGAGGACCTGGAGCCGGAAGAGCAGTAGCAGCAGCAATGCCAGAAGTAGCTTGGTGTTCTTCCTGGCTAGTCTGGCAATGCCTCAGGGAGCCACAAAGCAACATGAGGGGCCAGCAAGGGCATTTTGCTGACACAATGAGGCTCAAGTTTTTTTCTTTTTTAAAAAAGAAAAGCCAAAAGAAAAAAAAGGAGGGTAATATGTCCTGCTTCAGGGGAGTACCCACATCTTTTACCCTAAAAAGGGCAGAACAGTTAAAAAGGAATGAACCACTGTCACAAGATATGTGCTATGCAACAGACAACACAGAAAACAGAAGACAAAAGAAACAAGGGGGATATTTTTGTAACGTGGCCATGGCCTAGTGTGACCTGTCCCTATGCTTGTATTCACTAAAAGATTTCACTAAAAGAATAATGAGAAAGGACTTATCCTTTGGAAAAGGCATGTCAGTTTTAATTGCCTTTCTCTGTGCTTGATCTTTTTATCTTTAATAACATTCTGTACCCATTTAAATGGTCAGGAACCTCCTCTATCTTTAAGAGAGCTCCTTTAAACACGGGGGTCACATTGGTCATTTTTTCCAGTTCACAGATACATGGCAGATTTTAGGGACCAACAATTTCACATCTGAATTTTTTAGATACATTCTGGACTCTGTCGCTTATTAATTGTGCATAGTATGGTCATTTTTGGTAACTTTGTGCTCAAATAACAGCTTTTACTGGGACATGGCTACCTAGGGATTGAGACAAAATGCACAACACAATCACAGCTGAAAGGTACAGTATTACCCTCTTCTTTAGCAAGGCCATCATAGTACTGTACATTCAGTTCATTCTGTCATAATAAACGCCAAGTGTTTGCTGAAATCATTAAAATTAAACTGTGAACATAGCAAGAAAAGTTCTAGACTTAATGAATGTCATTCCTTTTTAAAAGTAACCACCATTCAACAATTGTTTTCTTCTGCTCTCCCACCACACTCCCATATTCATAGCAAATTTCCATTATTCACACCAAAGCTCCATATTGTAATATTTATCACCCTTTCTAAATGCTGCAGTGTAAAATAATTTAAGTGAATAAATCACCCTTATAATTCCTGCATTCGGGTCACAGTAAGGTTTCAAAACAATGCCTTTCTCTTAACATAATTTCCCATTTGCCATGCAATGTGACGCAGATTTAGATTTAGATTTTTAAATCCAAAGAGGCTAGAGCAAAATTTAATACATTTGCTCACCCTGAGATGCCATTGCTATCTGCCATTTATGAGTTTTCTTGATGGCCCAGCAGAGTATTTTTAATTTTTTTTCTTTTTTAAAAACCCATTTCTCTTGTTCTTACAAGATATATCAATTGGTGTGCCTTTATTCACAAAGAACAATCCCTAACCCCTGCCATGATTCCACTGCATGATTCAGCACAAATGGTGAGAGATTCATTCTAGCACAACTGAACCAAGCCTGAGAAAATAAGCTGATTATGAATCTTTTGGATTTCTGCCAGTCCACATCAGTGTATTTGAAAGTAAACAAATGTTAGAGACCCACAAGAAGAATGGCACCTATGTTGTCACTTTTATTGAAATGAAAAATCAGGTTTAGGATCAGACAACAGAGCAGAGACGCATTTGAGAAGAAGCAACCAATAATCTCTTTGTCTACTGATTTTCCCCTAACAATCATATCCCAAACTAATACATCTACTCCTGAAGTGTGGATGTAACATGCCATCACAAGCATGAAATGTTGACATGTAGCACTGGGTTATGCTTCAGCCTGCAAAGTTTTCATAAGTTCTTCCTCTGGACAGGAGCTGCAAAGGTGACACAAAGTCAGATACGGGTGAAACTCAAAAAATTAGAATATCATGCAAATGTTCGTTTATTTCAATAAGACAACTCAAAGGGTGAAACTTATATATAAAAAAGACTCATTACATGCAAAGCAAGATATGTCAAGCCTTAAGCTAAAGGTAAAGGTAACCCCCCACCCCGCACATGCATGCTAGTTGTGTCCGAATCTAGGGGCGGTGCTCACCTCCATATTCAAGCCAAAGAACCAGTGTTGTGCAAGTCCATGGCCATGTGGCTGGCATGGCAGCAAGGAAACACTGTTTTACCTTCCTACTTTTTTACGGCGGTACCTATTTATCTGCTTACATTTACATGCTTTCGAACTGCTAGTTTGGCAGGAGATGGGGTCATCGGCAGGAGCTCACTCCGCTGCAAGGCACTCAGGATTCAAACTGCTAGCTTTGTAGCCAACAGTTTTCAGTGCTCTAACCCACTGAGCCACCACGCCACATTATGACAAGCCTTACTTCGGTATAATTGTGATCATCCTGGCATACAGCTTATGAAAACCCGAAATTCACAATCTCGGAAAATTATAATAGTGTGAAAACGTTCAACATTCTAGGCTCAAAGTGTCCCACTCTAATCAGCTAATGAATCTGTAACACCTGCAAAGGGTTCCTCCATCTTTAAATGGTCTCTCAGGCTGGTTCAGTAGGAATCACAATCATGGGAAAGACTGCTGATCTGGCAATTGTGCAGGAAACCATCACGGACACCCTCCATAAGGAGGGAAAGCCCCCAAACGTACAGTTTGCAAAAGAAGTTGGATGTTCACAAAGTGCTGTATCAAACCACATCAATAGAAATTTATGTGGAAGGGGAAAGTGTGGAAGAAAACAGACGGGTCCTGGACATGGGCTTCAAATGTTGTATTCTTCTTGTCAAGCCGTTCCTCTGCAACAGAACAGCAGATCATCGGGATGATTACTCTCAGTGAGGTCATAATGTATTTGGTATCTCATGCCAATTATTTTTGGTATGTGCATTCACAGTCTTACTTTCTGACAATTAAATGTGTTCCACTGCCTGAACCGACATCCCTTAATCTCTTCAAAAGTCCTTTAAGCAAATTCTGCAACCATTACACATCTCTGTATGTTGTGGCTACACAATGAAAATCACCTTCTTTATGACTTGCCCATGAGGCTGGTCCATCTCGGTATAAGTTGTATTATATTTTGTAACTTTAAATTAATGTGTATGTTTTAGTTTTATGTTCTTTGTTTGGTTGTTGTTTGCTTATATTTGTATACTTTATACAAATTTTAAACTGCCCACAGTAGCCTTCGGGCTAGATGGTACAGTACTGTATATAAATATAATAAACAAACAAACAAACAAACAAACAGGAACTCAAAAGGTGACTAGTAATCTGTGGTATTGAGTTCATATCTGCATCCTCTTAACAAAGTCTTAGGTTGATGTACACAATTCCTTTGAAGCATTTAGCCACACTTGTAAACGGTTTCTAGTCATCCTTCACTGGTGACTTAACTTTTCTGCTAGGTATTTCTAGAGCAGTAGCTAGATCAGGTCTAGTGGCAAGGTACAAAAGTGCTCCTATAACTGTTCCATATTTTCTATTGTTTGACGAAAGTTCACTCTCCTCTTGGCCTTTCAGAAAGTAAGTTATTATACCTGCTGCACAGTGTTGGACATCTTGGATGCATAGTATTTACATGTTCAATTATCTCTTGCTTGAAATAAAAAGATTCTCTGTTTTCTTTTCAATCTAGGTAGCATGGTGCCTTTCCTAGTCTTTTATTACCATTTCTTGGCTAAAACAATTTACAATCACTTTTTACTATTGATATTTCCAGGTTGCAACAATCAAATAATCAACAGAGGGCAATCACTGGTGTGCCTCGCCTTGCTTGAAGCTTTGTAGCAGAATCTTGTTCAAAATTTAATTGCAGGTTCTTGCAACTGGCTTGAGTACATAGACAGCCCTCTTTAGATCGCTTACAAGATCTGGTTTCTTCTGGCTGATGAAGCCTGATGATTGTTCCACATACAAATTTCTCTGCAATGTATCAATGTAGGAATGCTATTTTAGCACCTAGGTACTTAATCTGTGTCTGCATGACACAGCACATATAGTGCTTTGTGTTTAACAAATGGTTAAGGGCAACGGTTTTATCAAAGTCCAATCCAAATTCCTGCTGGAACTACCTGACTGCTAGTCTTTCCTCATAGTATTCAACTTCCCCTTCAGTACTCTGCTTCATCTTGAAGATCTCCTTGGTCCCCAGCTATCTTTTGCCTATTGGAAGCTTCATGAAGGACCATGTCTCATTCTTATGCAGTACTTCTACCTCATCCTTTTAGGTCCTTGTGAGGAAAGGAGAAAGGATCTAAGATGGAGTCTATATGGTTCAGTTGTATTGTCTCCCATTCAGGCTAGAATACCAGCAGTCAGCAAGAAGCAGTTTCTATTTCTGTGTGAGAATGTTTTGCTATGATCTATACAGGCAATTATTCGCAGGTGTCTTATCTGCTGGGAACAAGGAAGATGGAGCTTTGTTGTACCATCCAAGAAGAATGAAGCCATAACACCAGTGCCAACAATTAATTAAGGAATCGCTGTGAGATGATCGCATGGGAACGCTATACAACATGAACTATCACTAAAACTAGCCCGATGATTGGACAATGAGTTGGAAAGGATGGACAAAGGAGGGGGGTTGATTGGCTGAGAAAGTGAATGCTTTTTAAGTAGAATTTAATAGAGAGCTTTTTGTCTTCTATATTGTCTTCAATATGCTTGCATAAGTTTGGATTGAATATGCTAGGCATAGTTAGGCCACAATGGAAAGTGTAACTTAGAATTAGTGAGATAGTTTCTTTATTTTACTGATTGCCAAAGACTGACTATTACCTGTATTTTCAATTGACTTATTTTTCAATAATTCTTTACCTAAACTATTTTAAATAAAACATAATAATTTTACAACTGGTTTGGTTTTTGCCCAGGGGTGGAAGAGCTAAATCCAGAGTATTGGTTTAATGGTGGCAGTTTGGCTGGTGTATTTTAAAAGTACACAGTCTGTTTAAGTATCTTTTACTAAGTCCAAAGGTGATCTCAGGAAGCCTTTTGGAGAAGGACCCAGACGGTTCCTTGACAGTCCTTTTCTCAATCCAGCATCTGCTCAATCTCCTCACAGGTTGCTGGTTGAGTGTTGACCTTGTAAGGTAGGACAGGCATGAAGCTAATACACCTTTTTTTGTGATGAGTGTCCAAGGACTAGCATTGAAATCCAGTGCAGAAATGCCTTTTCCAATCCAACTGTCTCAACATCTCTATCTCTGCTGCCTTTTTTTGGTGTACAACTCTGCACCTCCATGCCACTCTCCTGCTCTCTTTCTTTTCCAAACCAAGTATATCCATCTCCCTTAAATTTCTTCATAAAATTTTGTTTTCACACTTTTTACCACCTTGACTACCCTTTTGGGGACATGGGTCCCAAACTGATGACATCCTGCATGGCAGGGGGTTGGATTGGATGGCCCTTGAGGTCCCTTCCAACTCTATGATTCTATGATTCTTAAATTTTGATGTCCAGAATAGGACACAGTATTCTGGTGAGGTCTAACCAAAGCAGAATATAATAGTACTATTACTTCCTTCAACCGGAAGATTACATTTTTGTTAATGCAGCCCTGAAAGAATTAAAAAGCTTGTCTTTGGAGTATATTTTAGAGGTCCAACAAAAGTACTACCAACCTTCATTTGGAATTTTGCTCATGGGCTACAGAACAATGTTAATTTAAAAGAAATGACTAGGTCACTTTATCAACATGTCTGTCCCCAAGATTCCAGGAAATGAGTCAGGGCATTTTTCCTGATACATTCTTTTCAAGGTCTTCTTTTAGTATGTCACAATCCCATTTCCAAAGACAGCAAGGCTGTGAGGGAATTTACTGTTTTCAAGTTGCAATAAGTCAAATAAGCCAGACAAATTATAGGCAAGACTACATGGATAAGAGGTCTATTTTTTAGCAGAAACTCAGACACGAAAGATCTTCGGAATGCACACATGTACCAAAAGAAGTAAGATGAAGCTGTACAAATCCTTTGTTTTTGTCTAGCACAGCTCAGTAAGGTGGATGGACGCTTCCCTGCCCATAAGACAATCTGAGAAATATGTGACTATCAAGCAAACAGGTTGTGGTTGATCTTCCAAAGCCCTGAAGAAAAGCAAATTCATTTTCAGTTCCAGACAGCTTCCAGCTATACCTTGGATAAAAATCTCAGCCTGTTCAGTTACATAGTAGCAATATACAAGTTCCATTTTGAGACATTTCCTTCATGTGCCAAGAGTTGAGTGGCAATGCCATTGTGTAACTGCCATTTGGCAACATACCAGCTGTGCACATGTTAGCTCTTTGATGACAGCAGCTTAACGAACAGAATGTAACAAGTAAATTGCTGAAATCCTGTTGCCCAGCATAGCAAATCACACTAGAGTAGACCCATTGAATAAGTAGGGATTTGGGGAGTCAATTCCCTCATAAATTCCAATGATTCAAATAGGTTTGCTCCACTTGCAACTTACTTTAGCATAGTGAGTTCAGCGGCGTAGCAAGGTTTTGGAGCGCCTGGGGACAAAGTTGTTTTTGCACCCCTCCGGCCCTCCCCAACCCCGTCGCATCCACCCAGCAAGGGGGAGTATCCTGCAGGCACGAGGTGGGCGCACGTGGGGGTGTTTGTGTGTGCGTGCAGGCAGTAGCACTTGCGCGCCTTACCTCTCTCACGGTGAGCAAGGCAAGGAAGAGGAGGAGGAGGTGCCGCAGCCACTGCACTCCCCGCATGCCTGCCTGCCTGCTTGTTTCGCCACTCAGCTGGCACACAGAGGCAGTGGCGTGTGTCCCATCGCCAAGCCTTAGGTGGGGGGAGAAGGGCTGCTGCTGGTGGGAGAGCGCATGGCGTCCTCCTGCTGCTCCCCCTCCAGGCACCCCCAGATAGCTGCACCTGGGGCAAAAGCACCCTTCCGCCCTGCCCTAGATACGCCCTTGAGTGGGTTACAACTAGAGTAGGCTTATTTGCTGGGTCTTTCTTTGTTAGTGTAAATCTTTTAAAGTCCCATTTTAGTGTGGAAGGGGAATGTTTAATCTAAACTGAGAGACTGCAAATAAAGCGTTTTTAAAAAATTAATAATCATGTTGCTGTCATGATTGAAATGTTAGCAGCTGCTCTTCATTAATTGTCTTGGATTCCTCCTCAGCATCAAGCACTCAATGCCTGTGATGTAATGGCATAAAAAGTTGGCTCCTGCCTAGGCTCCCACCCACAAGGGCTAAATATGGAGCATGGCAAACCTCTGCAGATTCCAGAGACAAGCTACGCATGAGACGTGCTCCAACCTTGAGTGCTGCTTGATTGCACCAAATAACAACAAAAAGGATTTTTGAAAAATGACAAGGATAATAAATATGACTCAAATGCACATGCTGGCTGTGCAAGCACTTACTGCTGGCTATCACTTTAAGGCACCAGAAAGAGGCCAAGGCAAATACAAAAGATGTTTTGAGTAACTCTTACATTTCTAGAGCATGAATATGTTTCTCTCTTACAGCCAGTGGATTGCTGGTGGGAATAAGGAATCAGAACCAAAAGAGGTAGGCAATAACTAGATCATCCTTTCCCCTTGCGTGTAGTCTTGCAGCCAAAAATGTTTGTTTGGACTCGTCTGTGGGTGTGTTCTTAAGAGTTCTGAGCAGGCCTGATCAAGGCCACAGAGGAAATGAAACCAAAATAGAAGCTGCAGGTCAGGTAGCAGCTGTCTTTTGCTACTTACAGCTACAAGGGGCTTTGCAGGAAAAGATTGTGTAGAAAATAATCCAGATACAGTACCTTACATATTTCTTCGCCCATTCACCCACAATACATTGTGATACAGCACTTCTCACTAGCAAGGTAAATCCTTTCATTTCCACTCAAATACAGTAACTGGAAAATCTAATATACAGTATACCAGAGACCTGCAGCCCTCTGTTATGGTGGGTCAAAATCTACATTCACACATAATCAGCCGTCTTAGTGTGTGCTACTTATATACCACTCCCACAGCACTTAAAGTATTATCTGGGCAGTTTACAGTTTAATTATGCAGGCTACAGATTGCCTTATCACAATCCTAATAGGATGTCTAATTATCTATGAGAATTCTAGTATAGATTGACCTCTTTGAGAGAGCATGTTCAAGAATGCAATCAGAAGCTGGTCAAATGAGTGACAAATTGCTTCAGAACTTATGTCATTTCCTTTACACATACATAAGTCACTGACAGGATTCTGGCAGATTTGTGGCAATTTTGAAATGCTGCTACAATGCCAGCCTGTCCAATGTGGACAGCCAAGTGCAATTATGTGTTTTGAAAGCTACCATTACTTACTTAGCGATTCTCTTCCGTGCAAGTAACTTAATGGAGTGAGTTCTGGGTGTTGTGAGCACTTGGAAAATGGAAAATGACTAATGTGGAAGGAAAAAAGTTTAGTTTGTGAAAGACTGTAATGCTTTTTTTTAAAAAATGGTAATATAGGAATAAAATGAACTCGAAGATGCAACGGACAGACATATGAGAAAATCTCTCACTTGTCAAGAACAAATGACGTGCTGGCAGGGAAGAAGATTAATGTTGTGTCCTAGTGACGCAAGAGGCTCTTAACCAAGTCCATGGCAGCACAGAATGGAATGGAATTTAATTTATAAATACTGCTCAAGTCCTATGAGTGCTCTGGCCAGTGAGGATTTCCAGCCAATATGCAATGGTTTCCAAGAGCCATTGCTATGAAAGGGAGGCCGCTACCCATGCTTTCCCTCACTCTGCATAATCTAACCAATAAGTCTTTTTCATGATGCTAAGGCTGCCAGCAAGGCTCTTTCTGCCAACAGAGGAGCTAAAAAAATGCTATTAAGAGCAAATTACTTTTTCCTTTTTGTATCGTACTGCACAACTGTAACATGAGGAAGTGTTTGAAATAGGAGAGCTTACAAAGTGTTAGTGTAGTTGGCTAAACTCTCAACAACCCAGGGACGGTTTGATGAAATGTGTCATTACTAATACTGAGTTAAATAAACAGGGATGACAACATCCTTGTCTTAAAATATGCTATACAGTATTTGCAAGCTTAGGTTCCCTCTCATGCAACCAAGAGTTCATTTTAAACATCTATGGAACTTAAAATACAGTGCATAACAGGTTGCCCATTTAAAACCCAGTCCAAGAGGAACCAATGGACTGGATAATTTTATTTGGAACAGAGGCTTAGGCATCTGAACACTTCACAGGTCAACTACCCCCTCTGAAAATTGTAACATCTAGTTCCACTTTCTGTTAATACTAATAATAATGTGCCATCAAGTTAATTCTGACTTTTTGGTGATCCTTTTCTGGATTTCCCAGGTAGACTGTACTCAGAACTGGTTTACCATCCCCTTCCTCTGGGGGTGTCCTGGGATTGTGTAGCTTCCCCAAGGACACAGAGGCTGTCTCTGCTCTCAGGAGGCACAGTGGGGAATCAAACCCCCAATCGCTAGCCCCACAGCCAGATACCTAAACCACTGAGCTATTCAGCCAGGTTATTTTAGGCTTGTAGTCTCACTACCGTATGACCAGGAAAAAAATTGTTTCTGGCTGTTTGTAAAAAATGATAATGTAGTACTTTCAATCAGAGGCACATTAGTGTAAAGTCATCATGGCAGTATCTGGGAGCGGACCCATGGCAACTGGACTTCTTTTCTTGTGGGATTGAAATGTCTTATTACTGATCCAAGTAGCTTCTTCAGTCATGGCAGTGGTTCTACTGGCCGTTGTCAGATTCAGTCCTTGTTATCTCCAGGCTTAAAATGAGGGTATCTCAAAATATCACAGTGGAAACAGGTATCTAGTTGTCTCATGTGCTCCCAAAGGCACTGTGAGATACAGGAAACTAGACTGGATGGGCCCTTGACCTGATCCAGCAGGGCTCTTCTTATATTCTAATCTTATACGGAAGAGCTGCATCTCCAATGCATGTCACATGTTTTACATTATGAAGGTCCCACAGTTGAATCCTTAGTACATTAAGATGGCACCCATGTAACTCTGGTAAGCCATGGCCAATGTCAGTACCTGTGGGGAAAAAGAAACACTGGTCCTAAGCTACGTGCGTCACCCACACTATCCTAGTACTGTACTGCCTTTCTGAAACAAGCCAAGGAGTTCATGTTTCATTAGCTAAGGAGTGTGACCTTTATGACATCACAGTACTGAGTACCATAGATAACAATCCTCTGCAAAGTGAAGAATACCCTATGATTTCCACTGTACGGCCTCACACTAGATAAGCCTTGGTTAAACAATCTACTACTTGTGGTAGTATAATTTCTGTGGATAAGCTTTTTAAAAAACCCAACTCTTGGAACAGGGGCTGAACTTGATGATCCACAGGGCCCCTTCCAGCTCGGCAATTCTAGGGTTATTGCTATGCTATGCTATTTATTTGGCTGTTGTGGGCTGTTGCATCTTAGGGAGCAATACAGAGAGCCTTGGAAGGTTGTGAACTCTTTTCCCAACAAGCAAATGCATTGTGACAATCTTTTGCAAACAAAGTTTGTAATAAAAAAAAGATAATTCTCCCATCGTAAAATTTAAAAATGAAAAAACATGGAGCTACAAAGCTTTGTGAAGCCAAGATTCCTGCTGCTCTTTCATAGGCTGTGCCTGCCATCTAGTGCCCCAAATCAATAGCAGTTTGTTTACTGGTTTTTAAAAGATCAAATCTGTTTTCAGGGGCTTTGCCTTTGCCCGTTCCAAGCCCTTCCTTTTCCAACATTTTGCCTAGCTGGAGCTCTTCAAATTTTTCCATGCAATTTTGTATTTTTGAGGAGACTGGCCCAATGAAGGTTTTCCCCTAACATGGATTTTGCAAACTATTTCCTCATGGCTGTGATTCAAAACATACATGGGATTAGAAGCAAATCCCACTGAACCTAGTGGAATTTACCTCCAAGTAAATGTACTTGGTATGGGGCTCTGTCAATATAATTTATATGCAGGCAGCAAACATGGAGGATGGCTGTGAAATGGAAGAATCAGCCATCCAGGGCACTGTCATTGCTCAGGGAACATGCCAGTAAGATCACACAGCCCAGGGGTGAAATAAAACACACACAAAAATTTCAAGAGCAGACCAATTCAAATTTAAAAATAAGATTCAGTATTGACCAGTAAAACTTATGAAGTACTAAGCAATTAACCGATATTGGGGGAGGGGAGGGAAGTAATACCCGTACATACATATTGTATTTGTGTGTATATATTCTAAAATCTGATTTGTTTGTTTTTATATATAATTCTTTTCAGGAACTACAAACTATTTGAACAACCCATTTGCTGAAGGGTGGGGTATGCTAAACCATCAAGTCATCTCCATACATAACAATTTGTATACTGCTCATATTAAATACTGCCCATATTACCATATTACCATGATCTGCACTTCTACCACTGCAGGCTATTGTTAAAAGAACAACGAGAAGCTGCTGCTTTCATTCACCATATTCTGCTTTCATTCACCATATTCTGCAGCATGATTTGGACATGGGGGCAACTATAATGCATCCATTTTCCTCTTCATACTGCTCTCTCCTTACCACAATGAGACACACATGTGCACAGCAGAGTGACTATGGATTATGCATTGGAAAGGACTATTCTCTGTCTATGAACCTGCATAGATCATCAGGGAGGACTTCCTCTTGTCTCAGTACTCTCAGACCTGCCTTTTTTTTCCTCTGAGGATACAAGAGAGGGCTTTCCCTGTTGCTGCTCCCAGACAGAGGAAGTCACTCCCACAGGAGGCCAGGTTAGAGCCTTCTTTCTGTCCTTCCACAGGCAAGGGACATTTGCCACCTACATACCTATATGAGATGTGTGGTATCAGGAGTTAGAATAATGTGATTTACCTCAGCCAAGTCTCTGCTCATGACCAGAGTTCAATCTCGAGGTCAGTAAACTGAATACCCAGCTTGCTGGGAGATGGCGACAATGTGCAGCCTTCATAAGGAAACTGTAAATCACTCATAAGAACATAAGAAGATCATAAGAAAGTTGCTGGATCAGGCCAAAGGCCCATCTAGTCTAGCTTCCTATATCACACAGCTTCATGTATCTGACAGTCACCCTACCAGATGCCTGTGGGAGCACATGAGACAACTGTCTCCTGATGTCACTCGCTTGCGTCTGGCATTTTGAAGTACTTTCCTTTTAAACCTGGAGATAACAAATATTGATACCAGCTAGGTTATGATACAAATTTGTCTCCTTGTTTTCTAATGAACTAGATAACCTAACTTTAGTAACTAACAGATGCCCCATTGTAGGAATGTAGCTCTAGGGAAGTGATGGTGAACCTTTTAGAGACTGAGTGCCCAAACTGCGATTCCAAACCCACTAATTTTCTGCAAAGTGCCAATACTGCCATTTAACTTGAATACAGGTGGCTGTGAAGGGGTGATGTCGGGTGCCCACAGAAAGGGCTACGAGTGCCACCTTTGGCACCTGTGCCATAGGGTCGCCAACACTGCTCTAGGGCATAATTCAGGTAGTGACAGCAGGAAACTAAAAATCGGAGGCCTCGCCACTAACTTCCCTCAGACTGACGAAGCTGCTTGGACGAGCAGCGAAATGTTTCAATCTCTCAAGAAAAGAAGTCCAGTTGCCAGATAACCTCACCTGCATGACTGAGAATCTTCATAGACATACGGCTAGCTGACATAAACATATAAACATATCAACAGAGATAAAAGAACCAAAAGTATACTTTCTCCCAGAAGAGGTGGCACATTCAAAAGGAAGGTCACTAAGGGGAAGCAGACATCAAAACATCCATAGGGAAACCAATTAACTGGCCTTTTCACCTACTCTTCCCTAAATTGCCCAATTAGAGCCCAGATCCAAATACTTAGCTAATTCTAACCAACAGGGTTATGACAGTTTATGGCTCTTTGTCTGACATGTATAAAACCTGTATGCTTTGTATTGTTTGGGGTTTTCTCTGCCCTTAAGAGAAGTCCCAGCTGACACAATTGGTAAATTTTCTCAATAAAATTGGAACTTTGGTTCAGCTGATTGCATCTTGCCTGACCTCTTGCTGGAGCCTAAATTATATACATGTTATTGGCAGGTAACAATATGTCCATCTGAGCTTGTAACCTTCGATGGACTTTTTCTCCAGAAATCTGTCCAATTCCCTTTTAAAGGCATCTAGCCCAGATGCCATCGTCACATCCTACGGCAAGGGGTTCCATAGACTAACAACACACTTGGTAAATTTATTCATGTATTTAAGAGTATTTTTACCCCGCCTTTCTCCTTAGAAAAGGACCCAACGCAGCTTACAGTAATGAGGGATAATATACAGTTTGGTACAATTAAGACATGTTCAAGTACTATAGTGAGAACAGGAAACTGAGGAACATATTACCGCATTAAAAGACAATATTAAATTAAAGCTACAAGAGAACGTGAGCAATTAAAATGAGAGTAAAATTCCATGTAAAGTTATGAGTGATGGAAACTAACATTGAAAACACAAGGTTATAAGTGGTTATAAACACAAAGTCTATGTGATCCTATGGATTCTTATGAAAGACACATAATAGGTAGTCCATCATTCAGGGAAAGCGTGCCTGAAGAAAAATGTTTTTGTAACTCTTCTATAAGTGTCCATAAAGTATTGACTCGAGTTATAAAAGGCTTTTGAAATTAGGTATCTCTTAGAATTATAGGTAAATACTGTATACTTTGTTGCTGATATTTATTATATATTAAGTGAGCTAAAAAGAATCCTAAGCTGTTAAGATAACTGAAGAATTAAATATCAGGGTTGGGTATACTGTTAAGATCAGACAGGCTAGTTCAACATTGTATTTTGCAATCTCTATCTTTTGTATTAGATAGAAATATATGTAAATAAAGAGAATATGGATGGAAATTAAGTATGAAAGTATGTTATTTTAAGATGGGAAAGGAGATATGAACAAGAAGACAGGAAACAAGCAACATATTTGTTTTATTTTGTTTAGGGTAGAAAATAATTTTAAAAATAAAAATAAAAAGAGGAAGTAAACCCTGGTTCCTTGATGCTATCCTGCCATTCTGAACTCTTCAACCGGCCTTAACTCCTCTCTAAAGTCTTGGTGTAAACATAATAAGGCAAAGGTGGGAATATGATACAAAGCAAACACATTCTCTTTTCAGCAGCACTCTGCTACTGAACAAGAATCAAAAGTGTCTCTTACTCTTTCTCCCAGTTAGAAATTCTACTGCCTACATCTAAGCAAAAGGAATTAGCATAGGCAACTTGGCTAATGATCTTGGTAATTTATTTATTTATTTATTTATTTATATTATTTATTTCCATTTATATACCACCAGACTTTCCCAGAGGAACTCTGGGCGGTGAACCACAAGGGAAATAATACAAATAAGAGATCAATACAAAAAGAATAAAAGTGGAACTGGCAAGGAAAACAAGATGGCAGCAGCTAACAATAAACTAACATAAAACAGACAATAACCTCAGCAGTCACCAAAAGCAGCTTTAAATAGCCATGTTTTAATATTTTTTAAAACACTGGAAGGGATCCTGCAAGCCTTATCTTACTTGGAAGATGATTCCAAAGAGATGGGCCAGCCACCGAGAAGGCCTGATTTCGAGTGGAAGATTTTCGGGCCTCCCTTGGAGTGGCTACCCAAAGGGAGAAGGCCTGCGACGTCCTGGTGGGCCAGACAGAAGCTGATCTTTTTTTGGGATACGCTCCGCCAGATACTCTCTTCCCAAGCCATGGAGGGTTTTGTAAATCAAAACCAGTACCTTAAACCTTTTTCGGGAGGCAACGAGTAGCCAATGCAGGCAAGCCAGAATTGGGGTGACACAATCATATCTGCTTGCGCCAACCACCAATCTGGCTGCCGCATTCTGCACCCGCTGCAACTGCTGAACAAGGGTCAAGGGAAGCCCTGTGTAGAGAGTGTTACAGTAGTCTATCCTCGATTAATTAGCTGAGCCCCTACGTCCCTTCTGACTTGTGCAGATCCTTTCCAAAGTTTTCTAGGTACAGAATACTCAGGAGTGGTTTACTCTTCCTTTCTTCTGGAACTGCACGATTTGTCCCACAGTACATAGGCTGGCAATTCTCAAGCTGGACAAGTCTGGGAACCACTGCATTAGCCCATCTAATTAAGGGCTGAAGAATCTTTGGCCCATGCATCTCCTACCAACCCATCCAACATGGACAATGCTAAGTGACTGTGGGAGGTCTAGGCCAAAACTTCTGGAGTGGCATAAGTCCCCCACTTTTGCCTCATGATGTTTATACCAAGACTTTAAAGAGGTGTGGCGGCCTGTTGAGGAGTTAGGAATGCCTGGGTAACATCAAGGAACTGGGAGTTATTTTCTCTTTTTATTATTAAGTCACCAAGCTGAAAATATGAGCCAAACTAGATGAAATCCTAATCTAGGTCAACACAAGAGAAGCTTCGGCAGCCAAAGCAAGCAGCCTATACAACTGAGCTACGTCTTTTCCCTCAGTGTTGGTGCCTGGTACCCAGTGAGCTGAAGATGGAACGGATGACAGCAAGTCACCATAGGCAGTGAAGTTAAGTGCAACTGAGGCATCTGCCACAATTCAAATACAGTATTAGAATGCAAACCTAATGGGATGGAGCAGTGTGTTATTTAAAAATCAACTCAAAAACCTAACCAAGTAATTTAATAAAAATTAATAAAACCTAAGCCCTCAACTGAAGCAATAATGGCCAGGATCTTATTGGTATTTATGTAAGGTCTACATAATGGGTAACTGTAGCTAGCTGGTCAAGTTCACAGAGCATCCTTGTTGCAAAATGAGGTGCATGACAAGGCATAAAACTGAGACAAATTATGGTATCTAATAAATTAACCATGAAGTAGGCACAGACTACTTAATGGATAATAATCACATTCATTGGCATCCTTCAGTCTCGAAAGACTATGGTATCATGCCTGGAGTAGAGATCCTAAAAACAGCACCTAGTGTGACTAAATAGACCAATTCGGGAATGGCAGTCTCTACCGCACTGGGGGCAGATGTATTCTGTTTCCTGCCTGGAAATAAACACAAAATCTTACCAATAAGATGCTGGCTACTGTTAGTAATACTGTACACTAATAAGATTCTGGCCGATATAAATGACACAATGACAAAGAAATAAATAGGCAGGTCAGCAGGCCTTAGGGCAAGCCATAACAAGAATAACTTTGCTCACTTTCAGGAAGTCAACAAATCCCCAAAACAATTCATTAGACATAATAAAACAGGCATACAGACCAAGCCAATTAATCATAACTATATTTTCAAACTGAGCTAGACCTTGAAAAGTCCCTAAATCAAGTCATATTCATAAAAGTAACAACAACCACCAGTCAACCAAGTCTTCTAATACTCACTTTCTATCAGTTTATTTAAGTCCTAGTCAAACCACTAAGCCAAGCCATAGCCATATAAATAATGAGGTGGTCAACCAAGCTCCCAAATCTAACAAACCAAATAGTCAAGTTTCCACCATGAAGCCCTAGTAATAATAGTTTAAAAAAATAAAAGGCTTTTAGTTGACTCCTTGAGGCAGGCTACAATAAATAGTAGAGCATTTAAGGGGGGGGGACAACTAGCTACTCAGAATGCTGAAAATCTAAACAAACACATTTGTTTGTTTAGATTAAATAAAAAATAAGAATAGTACTCAAGTCCATATGCAAACCCCACTAAAAAAATAAAAAAATTCAAAGGACATGCAACCCCACCTGCTCCACTTGAAAAAGAGCTTAAAACTGTGTAAAAACTTACATTCTGACTCATACTGAGAGTTTCTTTCTCTTCTCACACGGGGTTACTTATAATTCACATATGAAAAGTTCGTTGGTTTAGACACAGGACTACAGGAAGAAGGAGGAGTAGGCCAAAACCAGCCTTCTTCATCAGGGTCTCCAGAACCTTCCCTTTGGTCTCTACTACACACCAAGTGTTCAGGGCCACTCCCAACATCACTCCAAGGGAGTGTCAACAAATCATTCGTAGCTATCAGTGAAACATACACAGGTTGCGATTGACCTCAGCATATATGTACACACAGCCACTCACTTAAACTCTGCTATAAGCCTAAACTCTAAACCAGTAAGTAAAGCAAAATATATGGATATATGCTGCAGTTATAGGACATTGGTCTCCCTGTGGGCTTCTGGGCTCTGTCCTACAGAATTCTGGGGTTTATAGTTTGGTTAGGGACTTAGAATTCCCTGCTGTAGTTGAGGGACTGGCCTACATAACAATGCGAAAGAGATGCTAGGCATACCCTGAATAAAATAGTCTTTGCTTGCTGGGAGGAAATAAGAACTGGATGAAGCACTGTCCACTGCTTCAGTCATAGGTCATACGGGCCACAGTAAGAGAGCTAGCTGATAAAGTTTGTTCCAAACCAGAGCTTTTGTGATTATGTAGAAATCCCTGCCTGCAATCATCTAAAACAGCAGAGCTCTCTGGCGAAGAAGTTTAACTCTCTCACTCAAGTACATCTCCCAGGCAGCTCAGGTGTAAATCTAAGTACAGTACCTTAACAGTGTATGTCCTGCTCATGCTCAAATGGTCCCTCTTTTTTCATTCCTCTGCACTGCTCTTGAGAGAACAACCCTCTCTTTTACTTCCCCCACATTTTGCTGTATATGGGCAACAAACAACACTGCAGTCAGTGTTTCACTATAAACCCCATTTCCCACACATTTCTTCTGTTAATCCCGTCATTGGGATTGGTTGGTGGAGAGGATCTAACACAACAAAGGGAGTTGTATACATCTGCAGCAGAAAACTGCATTTTTTTCAGTTTTTCTTGGAGGCAGGCAGAAGTTTGTGAGAGTGAGAGAATGTGCTTCCAAATATGCACGTAATTTATTTCAACAGGAGAGTAAAGCATACTCAAAATTATTTAAACATTTATTTTATTTATTTATTATTCATTGGATTTTTATATTGCCCATCTGGCAGCGAGGTCACTCTGGGCGGTTAACAACAATTGATGAGTACAATATAGTGCAAATAAACACATAATTTATACAATAAACTAAACATAAAATACAGTAATATAAATATAAAATTAACATTAAAGAGACATAAAATAGTGTATACGTATTGTTATTGACTGGTATTATATAACAGATGCAAGTTTTAATCAAAAGTCTAAGTATCTGTTAAGTATTGATGTAGTATGTGTGCTGTTCCTAATAATATTGCCATTTTTTCTAGCTCTGGTGGTATCATTTCTAAGATCTGTAGTAATAATAATAATAATAATAATAATAATAATAATAATAATAATAATAATAATAATAATGTCAGAACTATCATCTGCCCGTAGCAAAGAACTGGTGGGAACATAAGCCTGAAAAAGTGACTAAAAATGAGCATGCAAAATTACGTTGCGACTTCCGAATACAGACAGACAGGGTTTTGGAGCATAATACCCCAGATATTGTGATTGTGGAGAAAAAAAAGTGTGGATCATTGATGTTGCTATACCAGGAGACAGTAGAGTCACTGAGAAACAACTTGAAAAAATTACCCGATATCAGGATCTCAAAATTGAACTTCAGAGACTCTGGCATAAACCGGTAGAGGTGGTCCCAGTGGTAATTGGCATGCCGGGTGCAGTGCCCAAAGAGCTAAGCAAATATTTAGAAGAAATTGGAGTTAACAAAGTCATCATCAGTCAGATGCAGAAAGCCACCTTACTGGGATCTGCTCGCATAATTTGCCGATACATCACTGAGTCCTAAACGCTTGAGAAGCATTCGACTAGTGATTTATAATACAAAATCCAGCATAGTTATCTTGTCTGATGTGTGATAATTTAATCATAATAATAATATACCCATTTCCTGGATCATGTCCAGTGTTCCAAGCCACATCAGCCTAAACATATAGCTGTCAAAATGATATTTATATTAAAATTATTTATATTTAACCACTTTCTATTACAACTTCCAGCATGATGCCACTAAAACCCTCTAGGGCTTTCAATATTTATTTATTTATTTATTTATTTTATTAGATTTATATACTACCCATCTAGTTATGGATTATTCTGGGCAGTGTACAACAATAAATACAACAAAGATAACATAGTAATTAAATAAAGTAGTATAGTATAACATAATAAAATATAATAAATTAAGTATAATAACAAATAAACAATAACAGACCAAGGGGAATCAGATAATAGTTGGGAAAGCAGGAGCAGATTGAATCTAATAATGTGATGCGTCCCTGAAGTTGTAATCAAGACTCAGGTAAAGCCTGTTGAAAAACCAGATTTTCAGTGTTTGTTTGAATATTCCCAGTGAAAAGGCCAGGCAGATGTCAGGGGGCAATTGGTTCCATAGCCGAGGGACAACCACCACAAAGGCCCAGTTATTAGTTTCTGGACCTTCCTTAGGGTCTGAGCTCTAAGTCACCAGGCCTAGGAAGAGTGACTGACTTGGGCAGTTCCTGGCAGGAGAAGACGCTCTGACAAATACAGAGGTCCTAAATCGTTTAAGGTTGTGTATGTTACCATCAACACCTTGAAGTCAATGCAGGAGCAAACTTGTAACCGGTGTGTGTGTGTGTGATGTGGAGGTGTCATCTCATCCCAGTTAATAATCTCTATTCTTCATCATCTGAAGCTTCTTCATTAGCTTAATAGGCAGCCATAGACAGCACTGCAGTAGTCTAGTATCAAGATTACTAATGAGTAAACCAACATGGTGAAGTTCATGCACTGGTAATCTCAATATTAGACTACTGCAATCTCGATATTAGACTGCTTCCCCAGTGTCCTGCTGGAAGTGGGAGGACTGAGCCACAGACACCACCTGTGATTCCATAGTAAGTACTGGGTCCAGGAAAAAGCCCAAGCTGCGAACCTCAGCCTTAACAGGGAGAGTCACTCCTCTAAAAGAGAGGGCATTGCCCAACCTGCAGACACTGCCCCCCCACCTGGCTGACTATTGTCTTGTCCAGGTTCAACCTCAGTCTGTTTGCCCTTATTCAATCCCAGGCAGTGCTCAAGGGATGGAATCGCATCCACTGGAGATGGAGAAAAGGAGATATAGAGCTGGGTGTCATCAGCATACTGATGGCACAAAGCTCCAAACCTCCTGATGACCCCACCCAGCTGTCTCATATAGATGTTAAATAGCATTGGTGAGATGATCAACCACTGTGAAACCCCACAATTGAAGATCCAAGGGCCGTAAGTCATCTCATCAAGCTGCAGTCTCTGGGGATCGCTCTCCAAGAAGGACTGGAACCACACCAAGGCAAAGCCACCAATCCCAAATTCAGAGAGTCTCCCCAGGAGAATACTATGGTTGGTGGTATCAAAGGCAGCTGAGAGGTTGAGGATCAAGAGGGACACTTTGCCCCCATCAGTCTCCTTCAGAAGGTCATATTTAAGGATAACCACTGCTTTTACCATGACATGATGTGGGCTGAACCTGAACTGGAATCGATCAAGGGCATCTGTTTCATCTAGGAGCACCTGAAGCTGGTGGCTACGTCTCTCTGCTGCCTTGCTCAAAAATGGTACATCAGTGACCAAGTCTGGAAGAATTATTATACGTCTGCTGCCTTGGATGTTATGCCAGGATGCAGGGAGGCTTCTACAAACATAGCAGCAGATAGCCCAGGCTTATGCCACATTAGTGCATACTTCTTTGACTTTGTTTTCCTCTCAGAGGTACTGCTGTATTTAAATTTTCAGATGTTTCTTTTCCTTTGGTTGGCCACAGTGGCTGCCTTTGATGTAAATTATGTTCAAGACTGAGCTTCATAATCCACATTTTTGTACATCTCAGTATGAGTTTTGCCGTAGTTATCTTAAACTTTAATACGGTGGGATAGAGTTAGAAGTGTGTAAATCTGCTTTAGTTTTTCCATTGAGTTGGATGTAACATTATTATTTTTATGGACCAATCCATCATATAGGGAAGAGAAAGAATAGAACATTGCACAGGTATATTACATGCAAGCAGTGAAAGTGTTCTTTGGAATCCAAGATGTTGTGTACCCTCAAATCACCCTCAACCTCTGGTGTCTCTGTAAGGGATCTCCAACTTATACTGTCCTCAGGAAGCCAGCCCTTTAGGAAGCCAGCCCTTCTCGTATTTGGTATTCCTCTTTTCCCTCAGCCTCCCACTTTTCCCAGCATTATTGTCTTTTCTGAAGAATCCTGCCTTCTCATGATGTGTCCTAAGTAGGACAGCCTCAGTTTCATCCTTTTTGCCTCTCAAGATACTTCAAGTGTGAATTGATCTAGGACCCACTTGTTCATCTTTCTGCCAGTCCAAGGGATCCACAAAACACTTTTCCAACACATTTCACACAAATCAATTTTCCCACAGAATGTTTCCCAAGAACCAATGAAGAAAAAAGAGGATGTAGTAGTCCCCAGCTGCCTGGGCTGATAAGGGCCACTGAATACTTAGTTAACGTAATGGAATTTAGTTTGAAGTTATCAAATTATTGTCTCAGTTTCCATTTCTGTTGAATTGTCACATTGTGCTGTTTACTCATGTTCAGTATACTACCACTGGGGGGCAGTTTAAGACCACACATCTGGAAAGTCCATTCAAAATATGACCTTTTTAATTTAATGGTAGATTTGGGAAGGTCATATACTCTCAGTCTGGCTACCTTGTCAATTTGTTGTGAAGGGAGCATCCCAACATAATCATTGCCAACCCTTCAGCTCCTTTGCTAACGGATTTGCTAATTTCACAATCTTTCCCTGCAAGAATTGTGATTGCAAGACAGGGATGATCTTCTTGCCAGAGATTGCATGTCAGAGCTGTCAATGAGCAATGCCAACTCCCTTCTTGATCAATACAATCCTGCCGATGACATATTATTAGCTGCCTTTTCTTGCTCACTTCAAGACATCTGTCTTCAAATCATTTAAAAAAACAACAACCTCTGGGTGCTTTCATTTTACCTTGAAACTGAATCAGATAATTCCTGTTTGATTTGGAACTCATACACACTGGTTCAAATTAGGCCAACTGGGTTTGGAATTTCGCTGTAGCCAATGCAAAAATACACAGTTCTTAAATGCCAGGCCTGCAGAACAGGTTCAAAAGTAGCCCGCCAGCCACCAATAAAAAAGTGAGGGGATAAGTTCTCCACCCCCTTCCCCCAACCCAAGGACCACCACTGCCCCAGCAAAGTTCTGGGTCTGCCAGCCCACTGTCTTAGCCGTTCAAGGGCTATGGCGTGGTCCCCTGCTCCCACCAGATTGAGTGGGTGCAAGGGAAGCGTGTGCATGGTCAGCCTTCGCATAGGAATGCATTGAAAATCAATTAATCTGTTCTGGAGGGAACAGATTTCAATGCATTCCTATGGGAAATCATTGCTCTACTTACAATTTTTTTACTTACAAGCATGTGCTTGGAATGGATAAAATTCATAAGTAGAGGCATTAGTGTAGTAGCCCTCAGGCACTTTGGGCCAGAAAAAGTAGACCTCAGCCTGTTCAAAGTTGGACAGCCCTGTTATATGCTTTACAAGGATATCCCTTCTAAGATATAAAAGGTAACTGTAGCTGCAACATGCAAGATCTTCTTCATTCAATTATTTAATAACGTTACCCATCCCACTCCAACCTCAATATGATAAAAACCAAACACAAACATTAAATGTATTCCATTTTAATAGATGCTGTAGTAAAAATACATATCAGAGACACAAAAAACACCATTTGTACTTCCTTAAAATTGCTCAATACATTAGAGAAGTTAGTGAAAATATAAAGTACCTTCCCCAGTATGTTTTAACATTACACACTGATCTGGAATATTTGGACACAATAAATATCATGGCGACTTTTATCTTAGATACTAATACAAAAATGCTAGCATTCATATCTGTATCAAATTAGGAATGGGAACATGTCAGCAGTATAAAAAGAAAATGTTTAATTACAGATTCGAGCTATTGGTTTTATTAACATATAGGCACATAACCTTTGCAGGAACATTTTAATAAACAAAAGCTATTCAATTATTTTTTTAAAAAAACAATGGCAATAATATTTGTTTGCTACTTTTTGACAAGTCCTATATCTTGATGGTCCCAGTTCAACTGATAAAGTACTATCATGTGCAGACTCTCTTCTTTTCAAAGTATCTTTCAAAAGGGAAATGATTTTTTTTTATTTGCAGTCTATTAACCATATAAATAATGAATATAAACCTTCAGAATAGAAGGGGAATAAATAGAATGAATTAAATACTACAATTAAGAAATGGCTATGAAAAGTAAAGGCATTCAAATATTGAGAAATAACTTTAAAACGAGTATTACTTAGCTCACATATAAAAGATTATATGATATTTGGAAATTCTGCAACATTCTCAGTTGTAAAACATTTGCTCCATCTTAAATATGCAACAAAAACAGGGAATAAGAAGATGAATTACATGTTCCCTAATGCCCTCCTAAAAAAGTCTATGAAAAAGTATGGGAGACATTGAATCCACATCTGGAAAAATTATAGGAGGAAAATCTAGCCTTGGACAAAGCCTTTGTAAATCTGCTCTCAGAATGCTCCAAATTGTTAAACTAACCAATAGAAATAATATTGTGTCTTTAGAAGTTGCTGAGGAATTTGAGCTAACCAAGAACATACCAGAGAACACCTGAAAGACCAAATCTCCCAGTCTACCCCTGACTGCATTGAAACTTAATCCCTTCATCCCAGTACAATGACTAACACCTATTATCCTGCACAGGACAAGTTTCCTCTTTCCACCAACTTTAAAACCCTCAGTCTCACTCACTCTATACCCCAGAATGCAGAGAGAACTCCTAATTCCCTGAGTTCCTTGCCCTCTGAAGATGCCAGCCTCAGAGTCTGGCGAAATGTGAGGAAGAAAAACTTCCAGAACACAACTCCCAGTCTACATTTAATAGTGGAATTAGGTCGATCCACATCCAAAGATAACAAAAAATAAGAAGAAATGCCAGTTGAAAAATAAGATTTTATATTATGATTCCCTCTTTTATAAAGTCAATAGGAGGTCATGTCATGCTTGATAAACAAAGGCTTTGGAAGTGGATATAACACACACACAAAGCCAACAAAAATATCATGGATCTACACCAGGATCCAAATTTAAGGTGACAGCAGCAATAGATTTTGGAACTCCATAAAAATTATATGGGGGGAATGGGGTATGTTCAAAGAAACGAAAAAACCGAAGTTTGGACATTACTTGGGCACTAAACACCAGTCCCTGTCTTATAAACCTGCAATTCTATTGAAACAGAATTACCGTGTTTTATTTTATTTTTTTAAAAAGAATGGAACAACTCCTTTGGCACTTCGGCCCTTTGTACACAACCCCTAAACTCCGCCGCAAATGGCTTTAAGCTCCGGAGCTTTAAAATGTTTCCCCACCAGCTCCGGAGTTTACAGGAAATTAAGTGTGACCACGCCCACTTTAGCGCGTCCCAGCATACCTTTCAAGAACCTGCTCTCTGGAGGTGAAAATTCTTTGATGCGGTGTAACAATAGTGAGTGCGGGCCTCTCCTTGCTTCTGTTTGTTGTTTTTTGGCTCCCGCCCCTTTAAGAGCCACTTAAGACGCTGGAATGTTGCCACGGCAAGAGCGAGAGGCAGAACGGAGGTGAGCCACGTCTCTTTTCTTCCTGTTTTTTTTCTCCCTCCCCCTCACGCAGTCAGCAGCCAGGAGTGCGGAGGGGGTGGGAACGCAGGAACAGCGACAAACCCCTAAGATCTCTGGTCCGAATTTAAGTGCCAGCGGATCTTAGGGGTCGTGTGAAAAGGCCCTTCATTGCGCTTTATGTTATGGTATCCTTTCCTGTGCTTTCCCATTGAAGGATTCAAGAAACCAAATTGCAAGATATTCAGAAAAGTCAGCTGTATAACAGAATCTTGGATTTCACAACATTTATGCTTTTAAACATTCATTCATTTATTCATTCATTCACTTACTTACTTAAATATTTTATCCCACCTTTGTCCTTAAAAATTCAGATAAAAAGAACAGGGAATGCACTGGGGTAATGAGTCAGTGGTAGTTGGCAATTCTAACGTTGAAGGGTGGTGAATCTGCTCCAGGTTTTAATCCGAAATTTAACAGAGATGCGCAAGGATCCAAATCTGTTTAGGAAACAGAACTAAGCATCTTGGATAGCTCATGTAAAATCTAGACTAATGTTCAATAGTTTCACCACCCCACTGCACTAGAGTCATTCTCAATTTTGAAGGGGGGGCATAGCCATAAACACAATATGAAAGAAATATAAGCAGAAACAGGATGTTATACATTGCACAATTAACCTTATAAGTTGGTGTGAGAAGAATCAACTCTAATCTGTCTCCTCTTTCAAATGTGCAAGGGCTCCTATTAAGATTGGCTGCACTAGAATTGTCAGTCTCCATTGCCATGAGTTTTAAAACTGCATTAATTGCTCTTCTTCTAGGGCATAAAAATTGCTCTTGTGGTGGTAAGGCACAAAGAATCCCATAATAGTATTCTACATTCAAGTACCATAAATCTAAATTATTAATTTTGCATTAATCAACCAAAATAATTTCATATTCACTACCTTTCCTACTCAAACTGTACTGGAAAAAAATGCAAGTTCAATTAGCAAATATGGTTGGTTAATAAACCAGCTTATAATAAGGACAAATGGTGAGATAACAGCAAAATCCAACAGTCACTGGGTAATCTCCCCTTCCCACTACAGTCTGCTGCGCACAGAAACACATAGTAACCTAGATTGCTAGGGTCCCTCATGACCTGGAACATGTTATTAGGCTATTTCCTTCAAAGAAAAGCAAGGTATTTGTAATACTGATTCTCAAACAAGGAACTATGATGTCAATATTGCAAAATGGCACTAATGAGAGAAAACCTACAAATAAGACTTCCTCAGACACAACAGAAAAAGGGAAGGACTGTCAGAGTTTAGTATTTTGTCTATATAAATATTATATGATTAAAGTTATAAGAACTGTAACCCTTGAAATGTGAAATGTAAATGAAATTTTTACCTTCTATGGAGCAAGAACGGCCTGGTGTTCAAGTTGGATTTTAAAAAGGAAGGAAAAATCAGAAAAGGACTTGGAAGGGCAGGAATGAAGGAATTAGAAAATATCAACCAGTGTAATGATGTGTCACTGAAGACCAAGACTCTTGTGTTCCCAATTGCCATGTATGGAGTGTGAAAGCTGGACAGTAAAAGATAAAAAAAAAACTGTCTGGGAAAAAATGATTTGTTTGAAGTGTGGTGCCGGAGAAGAGCTTTGTGGTTATGCAGCACTGCTAGAAAGACCAGTAAGTGGGTCCTAGACCAAATCAAGCCTTGATGATTTCTGGAGGCAAAAATGATGAAACTGAGACTGTCCTCCTTTGGCCAGATCACGAGAAGGCAAGAGTATCTGGAAAACACAATACTGTAATGCCTGGAAAAGTTGAAGGCAGCAGGAGAAGAGGAAATCAAAACATGAGATGGACTGAGGAAGCTTGAGTTTACCAGAATAAGCAGGACTGTTCAAGGACAGAACACTGGAGATCTCTCCTTCAAACAGATGCCCATAAGTCAGAGGCCACTTGACAGTATATAACAACATGCTAAATATATAGAAAAAGCCACTGCAGAATAAAAATGAAATTCTATATAATCCCATGCAACATTCCTTCTAATTTCCAGGTCCACTGGGCAGGGCTCTCTTCCTCATGCATGACTCCCTCCCTCCCATGAGTGGGTCTCATCACAATCAGAACAAAAATAATTGTCGTGGGTGCGTGGGGAGGAGGAGGAGCCCTGCGCGAAGGAACCTTTAAGGAAAATTGATTCCAGGCTATCTGTTTGAATAGCAGACACTCAAGCAGAGAGCAATGTCAAATGAAAGGAAACCTACTAAGCATTAACATAGATAAGACATAGATAAGAGGCTCTATTTACATAAATCTCATCAAGCCACTGCTTGCTACCAAAGCAAAGTCTAGATTTCCTGTTGACTCTGTTAAACTTAGAAATCTTCCTGGATCGTGAACGAATGTAAATATACAAAGGTAAATAGTAATATCTTAGCCTAAGCAATATGTCATTGTAACATAAGCTACAGCAGGAAAGAAAAGCCACAGGGGAATACTCTGCTTTACAGAACATGAATGCTTAAATTTAGTATTACTATTAATCTCCTTATGCTCTAGACATTAAGGTAGTTATATTTTTAAAGGTATTCATTTTTAAGATACATTCCATAGCTGAATTAAGTCTTTGAGTCCTTTTGTTCATTTATTAGAACTATTACATTTAGGACTCCTAGGTATGCTACATACATCTTTTTAGGGAAAAGTCATTGCATTAAATCCTGCTTGAATATTCAATAAAAGGTAAACTAATATGAATAAAAATAATAATTCTTCTGAACACATTGTGTGCTTCTTGGGCAAAGTATTTAAAGGACATCCAGAAGAAGAAAGTTTTTTGGGGATAACAAATCTTCTGGTCCACACTGAATACAAAACCTTTACATAGGGATTGTTAGTTGTGACAGTTATTATTGGCTGAATGGACAAGGAATATTATAAACTATAGTGCTCTAAGGCCTTTAGTTCGTGCATCATCTACAACTTGCCAATGCTGTAGAAAATCAATCCAGCATGGAAGGTAATCTCCCACCCTGTATCCCAGAATAAGAAGGTCCCGTGGGGTACTGATTCTTATGTCCTTGCCAATATACAGCAGAACCTAATCTTAATGAACAGACTAGAAATTCCAAGATTCCATACAAAATCCATGCTAGAGCACAAGAAAGAAAAAGCCAAGAATTATCAACACTGCCTAGGATGCACTATGTTAACTGTGAGCCCTTACTGACTAGCTATAGGGAAAGGTGAAATACTGATAGGCAGCACTGTCTTGCAATAGAACAGAGAGAGTGCCTATCCATTTCTTCAGGAGCAGAACATGTTTGACTGTAAACAATGAAATGTGCCTCCAGTTTTAACCCAGAAAAAATATTGTGCGACCGGTGTGAGCGGTTTGGATAACACAGGTCTACAACAGAGCTGCACAAAACAAGCATATTTGTTTATGTTTCTTATGGGTAATTTCTCAACGGATATGTCTCCTCAAAACTATGCCTTGCATGGACAATTTTAGTTTTAGAGCCTGATGTATAAGAAAAAAACACACCAAGGGAGTAAAAAAAAATCACTACCCGATCCAAAACAACATGTGACATTTATTCTTGCAGAGGGTAGACAACTGCAGGTATATAAAAACAAAATAATTTTCTCTAAACCATATATCAGATGTTTCAGTCATTTAAATTCAATTACTGAAGAGTCTAGGGGTCCTATGAGTAATAAACACTGCTGGGAGTGTGATACTAATTTTTAAACCAGATTCTCTAGAAATACAGCACATTTGTATTTCCCCAAATTGCAAGCAATTAGCAGGCTCTTGCACAATGACCAGCAATCAATTGAATGCTTTTGTGCCATTTAACAAACTTCCCACGGCTCATTATTTCTCAAATTTTGTCAAATTTGCAAAATTACTGTCTTAACTGTATTTTGGACACTGCATCCTGTATCTCTGTGAGAAAATAATTTGGGGGCATTTCCGTCACAAACTCTTCAATACTATGTTGAGACGGGCAGTCGTGAGACCATGGAATTGGCTAACCAAAGATAACAGCACCAAACAAAGAAGTTGGAATTTACAATTTGTTGCCTACCTAAGGGCGTTTATACACAACCCCTAAGCTCCGCCGCAAATGGCTGCAAGCTCCGGACGATAAAAATGTTTACCCACCAGCTCCAGAGTTTGCAGACAAATTAAGTGCGACCCCGCCCACTTAGCGCGACGAAACTGCACTTTTTTTGTACCTGCTTTTTTATAGTGAAAATATTTGATGCGGAGAGTTCCTGAGCTCTCCTCGCTTCTTTCTGTTGTTTTTCTTTTGCCCCTTAAAGAGGAACCAGGAAGTAAACGGAGGTCGGAGCAACCGGAGGTAAGCCTTTTATTCTTTGTCTAAGGCTTTTTTTTCCTCCCCCCCTCACGCAGACAGAACAAAGAAGTGCGGAGCGGGTGGGGACGGAGGAACAGCAACGAACCCTCAAGATCTCTGGTCCGAATTTAAGGGACCAGCGGATCTTAGGGGTCGTGTAAAAAGGCCCTAAGATAACTGAGACTGGAAATAGGTCCATGTTGTCCTACAAAGGCAAAATTGAAGTCACAACATGCATGTTTTCCTTGAGCTACATACTTTATTCCCAAAAAGAGTTAGCTATTTTGACCCACAGCTTCTCTGGTTATTTATGCTTTCTTATAAAACAATGAGAGTGCATTAACAGTTTGCATTTCTGATGGAAACTTTGAACCACTGCACAGTAAGATTATTTCATATAGCAATCTGATTCCATTCTGCCATCAAAAAGAATTTTCCGCTGTTGTCATTGCTCAGGAGTGTTCTTTTTTCCCCTTCCAGCTCTTTTCTCTTTGCTCAAGCTCAGCTTCAGTGAAGGCTGCTGGCCCCCAATTTGTGATCAAGTGAGGATTCTTGGAACCTGTTGAAACACAAGATTTTACTGGTAGTACTTCAAATAATATTCAAATGCCTCCTCAATTCAAATCTAATAAAGCTGATTAACTTGTGATATATTAGACTAAAATGTGGCTTGGTAACTGCATTCAAAGGAACATAAATGGTGTTGACGTGGCATTGAAAAGACTGTTATACAGTCACCACCACCCCCCGCCATTTCGCGGTTCAGGTACTGCGGTCCCACTACATCGCGGGATCGCAGTACCTGCACCTTGGAGCCGCGCGGGGGGGCGGCATCGGGGGGCGATCGGGTCGCTCCGCGCCACCTCCCGCGCTCCTCCGAGAAGCTTCGGACAGGCGCGCAATCGCCCCCCCCCCGCTTCCGCATATCACGGATTTTCATGCATCGCGGGTGGGGTGGGTCCATAACCCCCGTGATCGGCAGGGGGGTGACTGTATCAGGTCCAATCCAATTATCCTGAGTATCCCACTAGAAAGATGGCTCTTTATCTTCTTGACATAACAAACTTCCCCTGACTAGAACACAATCTTATGGGCCTTAAAACACAAGGCAAGTTGGTTTATGGAGAGATGGCCCTTCATATATTAAGCCATTTAGGACTTTGCTTGTGCTGTAAACTCACTGGGATCATGGGAACCATACCATCACGGACAAACCAGACAAAGTTGATAAAAGGCACCCTATACCACTAAAGCCATATGTGTCTTCAGTGAAATCCACGTCTCGTTCCTCTCATACCAGAGGTTGGACACCATCCAAAGCTGTCTTAAATTTGGATGCAACAGCTCTAAACAATGAAGTTGTATTGAATTCAAACACAGTGTCCCAGATTCTTTAGTGATGTCAAATCTAAATGTATCCCCAAATTATATACTATCCCTTTCAGAAAATGCAACCTCATTTAGAAACAAACAGTACACCTAATTCCTGGACATGAACCATCTTGCTACAGTGTCCCTGCCTGATTATTAAGATTCACCCTCAGTTTAATGAACCATATAAAATCCATTGCTAAATAAATGCATGTCTTCACCTCATTCATATGACACAGAGAAAAAATAACTGTATATAGGTATCTATTTCAAAACAAACCACCTTATTTGAGATATTTTTGCAGTCTTCCCTAAAGCTACTTTCTTACACTAATGCTATCTGATAGTGCCTCCTACATGCTATCCGTATAATCAGTCCAGTAAGACGCTATTTTTAACAGCATTAGATACTGCTAAAAGGCTCTGAAAATTTAACAGGATTACAGTTCTTCATTTCCCAACTAACAAAGGTGACCAACGCTATCATCCAAACAAAACTGGTACTACTGTACATCTACCCTGAACTAGATCCAGGTAATATATTTCATCCAATACAACCTGGAGTCGAATTGCCACCACCCTCGCCAACACTTAGCTGAAAAAGGAAACATGAGTAACTGAGTGATATATTTTACAGTCTTCCAAAAATAAACTTCTTGGAGAATGATCTTCACAACATCCTCCCTTAAAGTTGCTGTCCCTAATTCCTCCAAATTCCAACTGTGGTAACACAATGATCAAACTTGTGATCATAATTTGAATTGACTATTAATATTTAACTGATAAATTAATTTGAATTGAATTTAAATTAATTGATAGCTTCCTCCCCCACCCTCTTTTAGGTTCCAAGGCTCTTGCCACCACCCTCCCAAAGGCTTCCCCAGAGGTACAGAGAGCCTTAGAATCTGAAAAAGGACAAAAAAGTCTTTAAATAATTTAAATTGAATGTTACCAGCACCAGTTTCCCCCAGCATATATTTATACCAATAAGATTTCACATGTATCTTGCCAAAATGTCCTGCTGAATCAGCCCAATAAAATCCTTACAAGTGAGGTCAGTGGTCATTCATGACTTTAATTATGTTCTCACTCAGTAAAGGTAAGAAACTGAAAGAAAATACCCTTGCTTATTGGAGACACAATTCCCTCAGAAGAAATTACAGAACTAGACATTTAAGGAACTGACATTTAACTAAATAGCCATCCACTTTCCATTTACACAAAAGGGAAATGAAATGACAAGACATACATGGATGTTCCCTGTTGCCACAGTTCACAAAACAATGGAGGTAAGATAAAATTTGTAAATAACCACGAGAATCAAGGCCATACAGTTTCATATTGTGCCATGGTGATAGTTTATGGGGAGTCTGTCATGAAGGCACCTACAGTTTCAGTTGGCACTATTTGCAGCACATTCCCTGTAACTGCTCACAGATTATTTTAATAATGTTTTCCAGACTGCAGTATTTCCCAGTTTCCTAACAGGAAGTGCAGCCCAGGCTGACTCAATGATAGTTCAGACTTCTTGGAAACCACAATAGATTGCTGAAGATAAAAATATCAGTGCTGACTCATGAAATGAGAAGTTACTTCCTACCTGGTTCAATTAATCGAATTAATCCCTCATGATGAGCTACTTTATCTTTCCAACTCTTGGTCTTGCTTGCTGCTACTTCCAACTTCTTTTTCACCTCCTGCAGCATACCAACATTTATAGTAAGTGCATACAAATGTTAAGCCTAAACAATTAAAGATTGCTTAGGTTGCAAGGGAACTCCTCTAAAGACTAAAAAGGAAAGCCTTTTCATATAGCCATTTGAGTTGAATGGCTACATCAACCTGGAGCAAGACAGTCACAAACCTTCATTAGAATTTAGCATTTGGTGCAAACACTTAGGTGGTATTTGTATGGCATGGAAAAGATCATCTCAGAATGTTGGCAGATCCAAACAACTGCCAAATGGAAGGATGCCCCCCCCAATGGATAAAACTGGATGTCAGCTATGATTTCTTCCATCACTGTTATATGGCTACAGTAACCCCCTGCCATTTTGCAGTTCATGTACTGCGGTCCTGCTATATCGCAAGACCAGAGTACATGCTGGGACTCTAGCTGATTAGTGCTGGGGTATTTCCCCACCCCAGCACCAATCAGTTGGAGCACGTCACCACCGCTTCCCGGGCTGCTGGAAGACTTTTTAAAAAGCCTTCCAGCAGCCCATACAAAGGCACCACTGCCCTTGCTGCAGGCGCCATTCCTCCCCCAGCCAGCACCAATCAGCTGCTTGGCGCTGGCTTGGGGCCAGCGCTGCCCCGCAATCTCCACGGAAATGTATTGGCTCAATGCATTTCAATGGAGAAATTTTTCCCCATTGAAATGCATTGAGCCAATATATTCCAATAGGAAAAAAATTTCTCCATTGAAATGCATTGAGCCAATGCATTTCAATGGAGACTGCCCGGACGCTGCTTTCCCTCCTCCTGGGAAAGATCCCGCAACGCTGCCGGCGCGCGCTGCTCTGAGAAGTCTCGGGGCAGCGCGGGCGGCGGGAGGTCAGATCCCCCAACGCCGTTGGCGTGTGTTGCTCCGAGAAGTCTCGGGGCGGCGGGGGCAGGGGATCTGATCGCCCACCCACCCCCCAGGCCCCACCTGACCTACATCCGCATATCACGGATTTTCAGTCATCGCGGGTCGGGGAGTCCCTAACCCCCACGATAGGCAGGGGCTTACTGTATAACGTCTACTCACATCTCAGGTCTAAGTGCAAATATTATGTTGGACCATGCCAGATTTAATTCTAATCATTTTAGAATCATCTCAGAACTGCAAAGCTAGAAGGGATCCGATGGATCATCAAGTCCCATTCCTCACACAGAGGCACAGTGAGAAAATCAAACTCCCAGCCACTGGCTTGGCACCCAGAGGCCTAAAGCACTGAGTTATCCAGCAGTTCTAATAATAATAATAATCCAATAATCCCCAGTACAAAAAGCAATTCCCTATCAATGTCAGTCTTAATAGTTTACACTATGCAAACCTAAATGGACATTGGTGACAAATTATACTATGTATATTTTGCCTCAAATGGTCTGAATTGAGCTAATGCCAGGAACACTGTAAACTCCCAATGATTTATGACAAGGATTTACAATTTATTCCTCGAGTACCTCTTAACAACTCTTCAGAGCATTGAGTTCAATCCTACTCTGCTCAATACATTTAGGTTAATTCTAGAGATGCCCAACAGATGTCATATTGCATTAGCTGACCTCATACTGCTCGAGGGCTTGCTTCCTGTCCATCTCCAGTTGTTCTAGCTGTTGCATGGCAACCTGGAGAGCATGTTCTTTCATCATCCTCTGGTTTTCCAACTCTTGTTTTCTCTGCTTCAGTGACCTGAAGGGTTTGCTGCTGCTCTAAGTGCCATTTCTCCAGTTCTGCTCTTTTGGTAGACTCCTCTTCCAGTAACCTGCAAAAAGTTCATACACACTGAGAAATCTACACATCAGGAAATACACTATTCAAGACCTGACAGAATCTGGATCCCTTCTCCATATGGGTTAAATAGCAGCAAAAAGATAATCTAGAATGGAAAGCCTTTTGCCTTCATGCCCCAAAGCTTCTTTAGCTACCCTATTTAAGGTTGTGATTATCTGCTGCTCTTTTTATTTTTCATTATACTACTTGTTTTTCCCACCTCAATATGTGATAATGATTTTTTCGAAACTATGCTCTGACAGTCCTTGTGTTGCTTAACACAATAAACTGCACTAGACTGGGCCCACTGAATCAATGGCGATTGGGTGAGTCAACACTTCCATACATTCCATTGATTCAAATTGGCGCACTCTGTGATTTCCTATAGCATAATTGGTCACAGTTAGAGAAGGCCCATCTCAATCAATGGAACGGATGGGGGAGTTGACTCACTAAATAACCATTGATTCAATGCTCCGTTCTAATGCAATTTGTTATGATAAGCAAAGGGAGTTCAACCATTGTTTCATGCTTTAGAATGCCAGAAACAGAAAAAAAGAGACAACCTCTTATATGGGTTTGGGAGCAGAGGATTTTTGCAGTGCTGGCATAATATTTTATACCTGGTTCAAGTGTTTCACTTTGTTATTCAAATGTTGTATAAATGGGAGTCCTTCTACTTACCACTGCTTCTCCTGATATTTATCCATAATACCATGAAATGACATACTGACCTGGCTTGAAGTCTTCTGACAGTCTCCTCATCTTGACGCGCCTGTTTCTCATCCTCCAAGGCCTCCTGCAGCTGTTTATACATTTCCTCAAGTTCCTGTACTCTTTGTAAATACTGCTCTAGCTCAGATGACTTCTGGGCTACTTGTTCTTCCATTTTCTGTCTTACCTAGAAATGCAACATGAAGAAATGCTTCCGTGATCTTTGAGATCAACAAAATAGCCATCCTCCTTCTCCAAGAGGGTCCACCCAGAACTGTCCCCATCTCAACGATCTGCAACTCTTTGCCTTTTTTCTTTTCCCTTCACATACATGTGGACCATAAATATCTTAGTAAACATGAACAACCAGTTTGCTCACCATCTTTTCTCTCTCCAACTCTACACTAAATCGGTCTTGCAACTCCATCTGGGTCTGCAGACGCTTCTTCTCTTCTTCTGAAGCTCGAGCTGCGGCTTCTTCAAGTTGCTGTAACAGAAAAGAAAGAGATTATTCAGATATCTCTTACTAATTCATGGATATGTACTAATAGAGAACAACAGTTCATTGCACATTTTGAATGTTACTGTATTTTCTGCATATTTTATTTTTAAGTTAAAGTGTTGAATGATCCTGAGAAACTATTACAGTGGTACCTAGGTTTAAATAAATAATGCATTCTCCAGGACATTTTGTATCCTGAAAAATGTGTAAACCAATTCATCTGTCCTGGAGGTCAGGAAAAAAATTCAAAAACAGTCAAGCCCCTCCCCCCACAATGCAGAATGAACAGAACAGGCACAGAAGCAACAAAAGATCAGCTTCCTACCTTTGCACCGCTTGAGAAATGCACCTAACAAATTCGAAAAATCCAAAACCCACTGCAAAAAATGTCCAGAATGGGTCCAAAACTTGATGAAAAAACTGCTCCAACTCCTCCCACATTTTCACAAACTATGGGAGTGCAATGCATCGTCGGTGCACTTTTTTCACAATGCCTAACAGAAAAAAATGTAATCCAAGGCATGCCACTGAAAATTTTCTTAACCTGAGGCATCCCCATTTCCAATAATTTAATTTTGTAACCCGAGTTTTTCATAACCTGAAGCATTTGTAGCCCGGGCTACCACTGTACTTTACTGTAGATTACAACAGAAAGAAAGAAAGAAAGAAAGAAAGAAAGAAAGAAAGAAAGAAAGAAAGAAAGAAAGAAAGAAAGAAAGAAAGAAAGAAAGAAAGAAAGAAAGAAAGACACTTTGCCAAGTTTGCATTCTGCTAGCTGGGATATAGTACTTCCAGAACCCTTCTAACTTCCATCAAAGCCTAGTTTAAACATGCAAGGAAGATGGCATTTACATTTGTCTGCATTTTTTCCATGTTGTCTGTTTGAATGGTGGTTAGTAATCATTATGGAAGATTTCATGTATGCATTTCACTCATTAGACTCTCCTCAGACTGCCGTAATCACCCTGAGCTATGCCTATAACAAACTTCAGTTTTGGAAATTTCCTAACAGGTTTGACGTCTCCTGTGATCAAGCCAGTAAGGTTTAAGCAAGGTTTTATTTAAAATAAAATTCTATTATGTTGTGTCTACTGCATATCCATCCATACATAAGGAAAATGAAGGAAATGCAAAGGACCTGAAACTTTTATCCTCATCCAGGTCTGCAAATTTCATGCATGTCAAACTGTATGCCTAGCACCATCCAGCAAAACTCCTCCCCTTGACTGCAAGACAATCAAGGTAATTAATATTCAGACTGCTGGAATAACAGCACAACTCTTCTATGTGAGATAGAGCTCCCCAATCGAAAAGCTGAGGCCATTTACTACACAACATTTTTTGTTTTCAGCAACAATTCTTCTTTTAACAGTAATTGTACATAATACTGTTGACTTTCTGGGGCAATACAGTAATAGAAAGTCCTATTTATAGCAAACATTTAACAATATGTTTCGGGTTAACACAGAGGAAAAAGAACTCACCTTACGGACTGTCTCCAGTTCTTTCTGTTTGTTCTCATTTGCCATCTGTAGTTCTTTCATTTGCCTTTCCAGTTCCTCTTGTTCAGCTTGCAACTTCTGGCGTAACGCTTTACGTTTCTGTCTTGCCTCCTTGTGTGGTGGAGGGCTGTTCAATTTTAGTAAATTTATGGTCGTCTGAATGGCTGTTTGCATTTGAAGAGGGAATGCGGTAGTGAGAACAAATACTATCTTATTAAGAAATTAGAATAGTTTTCTTGTTTTAAGAGAAAGAGAGAAATTGTTTGTCACAACTATTAGCTTGGAACTGTCTGTTTCCTTTATCACACTTGGTTCCTTTATGAGGCCAAAAAAGCAACATTACCCATTTTTATTGCTTCCTAATTAAAACTTACTCAGGCTAGTTTTTGAACAATGAATGAAATATTATTAGCTGAAACAGCAATATGAATATTCTTCTCAAATAAAAACAGCAGAAACAGTTTAAAAATGTACATGTAAAATGTTAGATATGCCTATTTATTTCTGCCTAGATGCCCTAAACACATCCGATCTTGCCTGATTTTGGAAGCTAAGCAGGGTTGGCCCTGATTAGTATTTGGATGGGAGACCACCAGGGAATACCAGGTGCTGTACGCACCTAGAGTAGGAAGTGGCAAACCACTCCAGTATTCCTGCCAAGAAAACTCCATGGACATGGGGTCACGAAGGGTCAGTCACGACTGTAACAACACAACACACATACAGCATGGCATAATAGCCAGAAGTATACATCTTGACTAAAAATAAACTGCTTCACAGCTGATCAAACCATGCCAGTGAGATGCAGAAGCAGAGGTTTGATAGTTGCACTAGATAAATACTGTACTGTATTGAGTCGATTCGAATGGAGCTTTATAAGCAAAAAACCACCCCACTGGATTGCAGCCTGATGAAGCCTTACTCCAATTTTTTTAGGTTCAATGGAATCTAAGTGTAAAACGAGACTTTGTAGGGGGAATCACTGTTTATTCACAGACAGCCAGATTGGTAATGCAGGTGAAGGATTCCAGATAGCAGTTGCTGGAACAGATTTCTGCCTGGGATAGGGAAGTGACACTGCTAAGCAAAGGAGGCAATATGAGTACAGGACTAGAGAGGTGGAGTAGTGCTCAGGCTCAGCAGAAGACAAATTCCTATGTACGCTGATGGCCAGTTTCTTGATCATATTAGGGAGGCACACAAATAGCAGAACTAAGCATACTGTAACACCAATTAACAAACAAACAAAATAACTTGCACTTTACAGTATGTGGATTGAAAAGGGGATAATCAAAAATGTTAATATCATGACGACTGGAAAACTCTGGGTGCCATGTCAGCTTGTAAAGAATGAGTGAATCTAAGTCTGTTTTTCTATGGCAGTACAAGAGGTTTAAACTAGGTCTCTGAACACCAGACATGCAATAAATAGATTTGCCAAATTCATTTGATCTTGTTCCCAGGTTTCATGAAGGAGAATAATCTCAAAGACTTTGATATAAATCATGAAATCTGGATCGTTGTGCTTGGGTTAGGGTTAGGGTTAGGGTTGGAGTGAAAGGCAGAAGGGAGCAGGGTTTTTTTTTTACCTTGGTGCTCCGTTCTGCCTTTTGCCCTTCCCCCGCCTCCCAGCTGGGGCTTTTTGACAGGTTGGGGTGTGGGGGGAAGGGGCTCCCCCTCTCCAAACCCCAACCTGTGAAAAAGCCCCAGCTGGTAGATGGGGGAGGGGTGAAAGGCAGAACAGAGCATCAAGAAGGGAAAAACCTGCTCCGTTCTGCCGTTTGCCCCTCCTCTCGCCTACCAGCTGGGGCTTTTTGACAGGTTGGGGTGTGTGGGGGATTTTAGTGAACCCCCTGAAATCTGGAAATATGGGGAGGTAAGTGAACTTAGTTATGAAGCTCTAAAGGGGCTGGGGGTAGTAAATTGGCAATGTGTATTGGGAGCGTGGAGGCAGTTAGGGGGTTAATACCATAGAGTAAACTCCCTGATTTGCCTCCACGCTCCCAGCACACTTTGCCAATTAACTACCTCCAGCCCTTTTAAAGCTTCATAACTAAGTCCCCTTACCCCCAAATCGCTTTCTGAAGGTACCACTGCTACTTTGGAGGCCCAAGGTAAATAAATTTTGATTTCAGTTTTTTTAAAAATAATTGCACTAAAAATTACTTACCTTGGGGCACTAAAGTAGCAGATGTACCTTCAGAAAGTGATTTTAGGGAACCCCCTGAAATTTGGAAACATTTGGGGTAAGGGGGCTGAGTTATGAAGTCCAAAGGGTGTGCCCCTAGCTAACGAAACGACAAAAAAGCATTTCATTTTTCATTAGGTGCCCATCCCTATTTGCCACTCTCACCTCCCTCCTGGTTCTTCCCATGCTTGCATGTTAGAGAATGGGCCTTGGATGTTTGGAGCTTAGTGTCTAGGCTTGTGAACTGGCATTAAAAATAGCAAGGAGACAAACAGATATAATAGGCTTCCAAAGCTACTTGCCATTTTGGTTCCCAAAGGCCATAATTGTCTAAATTTGTATTATAAAAACAAACAGCCTGTACCATCTGTACAGCTGAAAGGCCAGCGCACACCACTGGAAACCATGTGGCTCGGTTATGAACTGATATAATTATAGCCAGAATGACATTCATGCCACAAAAGCCAACCCCTAGTTTATTTTTGTATTTTGTTGATTCTACAGAAGCGAGGAGGTAGAGAAACGGAGAACACCCACAAAAGAGAATGTGGATTGTTTACTGCTTACAAACACTTCTGCCAAAACACTAGCAAGTTCCATGCCAATAAAAAGAAACTCATTGTAGATGCAGTATTAGAAATGTTCCAAATGTGTTATAACAATACTAGCCTTTCTAGTCCAGAGACCTCTTGGTAGTGGGGCGGCTAAAAAATCTGGTAAATAAATAAATAAATAAATAATAGTCTATAATGTTTTTCTTAAAACCAAATTACAGATATATTTTTGGGTTGTAGATCCAGCTGAAATTTCCAAGAAATTATTTCACACACACACACACACACACACACACACACACACACACACACACACACACACACACAGGTGGAATATATATGTGCCTAAATGCATTCTGTGACTCACCATTATTTCCCAGCCTTTAGTTCCTAAAGGTGCCAGTCAGTAAGAAAGTAGGAAGAACTTTCATTCTTACCTTGAATCCATTCCTGTTTCTTCTTCTTATCAGAAGCACTTATCTCAAAACACTTCTCACAACTATTTATGAGAAACAGACACTTCTTTCCATCTTTGTCAGGCAAGGCCTAATAAAAATATTAGTTCCATGTAATATAATGCATAATATACATCTGCAAAGATTCTCAGTCATCCAGGTGAGTTTATCTGGAAGTTGAGTCATGGCAACTGGACTTCTTTTTGTGAGAGACTGAAATGTTTTGCTACTCATGCAAGCAGCATTGTCAGTAGATTGACGAAGCTGCTTGTATAAGTAGCAAAACGTTTCGTAATATATAATGCATAATATAGCATTGCGTGGATAGACACAAAAATGCTTGTAAATACTGTATAGCAATTCTAGCTGTTAATTCAGAAGAACCATGAATACTAAAGGTAGAAAAATATGCCACATATACCAATCAGATATCTATTTCATATTCTTTACATCTATCTATCTATCTATCTATCTATCTATCTATCTATCTATCTATCTATCTATCTATCTATCTATCTATCTATCTACACACAGCTGCATAAAAATGGAATCTATCTATCTACACACATCTGCACACCCACTGCTGTACTGCTCTAACAGTAAGGAAGTTTTTCTTGATATTCAACCAAAATCTGGCTTCCTGTAACTTGAGACCAACATTGTGCGCCCTGCCCTCTAGGGTGATCAAGACCATACACTCCCCATCCTCTGTATGACAGCTTTTCTAGTATGACATCTCCCTTCAATCTTCTTTTCTCAAGGCCAAACACACACAGTTATTTCAGTCTTTCCTCACAAGGCTGTGTGTCCAACCCCCTAATCATTCTTGTTGCCCTCCTCTGAACTTGTTCCAATTTGACAGCACTCTTCTTGATGTGCAGTGTCCAGAACTAATCACAGTACTCAAGATGAGTCCTAAGCAGCACCGAATATAAGGGAACTATTACCTTGCAGGACCTGGAGACCATGCCTCTATTAATGTAGCCACATCACACTGTTGGCTCATATCTAGCTTGTGATCTACAACAATTCCAAGATCCTTCTCTTTCACAGTATTGCTGATCCAGGTATCCTCCCAACTTGTAATTGTGAGTTTGATTTCTTTTTCATGGGTGCAGTGCTTTGCATTTTTCCCTAGTGAATTTCTTTCTGTTGTTTTCAGCCCAGTGTTCAAGCCTATCTAGATCCTTTTAAATTTTATTTCAGTCTCCCAGAGTGTTAGCTATTCCACCCAATTTTGTGTCATCCACAAATCTGATTAGCCTGATCCAAGTAATTAATAAAAGTGTTGAAAAACACTGGGCCTAGAACTGAACCCTGGGCTACCCCACTTGTTACCTCCTCCCAGTCTGAGAAGCCATTAATCATCACCCTCTGAATGTTATTCTCTAGCCAGCTGTGTGTCCACCTAACAGTTGTTCCATCCATCCCACACCTAGTGAGTTTACTAATCAGAATATCACGGGGCACTTTGTCAATGGCTTTGCAAAACACAATATATACTATGTCTACAGCATTTCCTCTATCAGGGAAGTTACCCAATAAAAAAATGAGATCAGATTCACCCTGCAGGATTTGCTCTTAGCAATTCCATATTGGTTCCTAGTTATCACTGCATTTTTTTCTAGGTGCTGGCATAGTGACCACTTTTTAAGCTTTTCCTGGGATTGATGTCAGGCTGACTGGTCTATATTCCCTGGTTCCTCTTTTTTGCCCTTTTTGATGATAGACATTAGCCCTGCTCCAGTCAAGTGGTGCTTTGTCCATTTCCCAAGATTTCAAGAAAATAATACGACAATGATTATGAGAATTCTTCAGTCAGTTCCTTCAATACTCTTGGATGCAGTTCACCCGACCCTGGAGATCTGAACTCGTTCAAGGTGGTGAATTATTCCTTCATTGTTTGTTTATCAGACTCCAGGTACAATCCATCCCTTTCACTTGCACTTCACATTTTCTCTGGAGAGTCATAGTCTCGAATATGGGAAAAGACTGAGCTAAAATAGAAATTTAGCACTTCTGCCTTTTCTTTGTCATTGCTTATCATTTCCCATCACCAATGAGAAGCTGAGCCAGTGTTTCTTTTCTTTGTGTTTTGGTATGCACATACCTGAAGAATACTTTTTAGTTGCATTTAGTTTCTCTAGCTAACCTCAGCTCATTCTCAACTTTTACCCTCCTAAAGCAACCCCTGCAATTCCTTGCTACTTGTATGTACTCTTATTTAGAGATCGGCACAAATCGAAAAAATGACATTTCGTTTCATTGAGAGGTCTGGATCATTTCGTTTCATTTCCACAAATTTTCATGGAAAAATTCATTTTGTTGGTTCGTTAATTTGTTATTCATTATTACCCATTTTTCCCCAGCGCCCACCACGTGGCCCCTGGGACCCGGTCGGCGCTGGGGTTTTTTAATTATTATTTTTATTTTAGGGTGCCAACCAGGCCCAGTTGGTGCTCCCCGTTTTTAAATTTTATTTTCATTTTCATTTTAGTTCCTCCCCCCACTTCTGGGTTCAGGCCCCGCACTACAGCTGTAGCGTGGGACTTTTTTTTTCCCTTTCAGTGCCGACCGCGCGGCCCCTGGGGCCCAGTCGGCGCTGTTTTTTTTATTATTATTATTTTATTTTAGGGTGCCAGCCAGGAGAGAACACCTTCCGCTCCCCCATCCACCCCTGTGCCACATCAACCCGGTGGGGGAGGATCCCTCCTCCTCGCTTCCCCACACAGCCTCCCCCGCCAGGAGCCTGCGCTCCAAAAGCTTCACCATCACTGACCTGTTGGGCTTGAAGGTGGAGCTGCAACCTCCGGCCGTCTCGGCTGTCACTCACTCGGGCTGCGAAGGCAGCGGGACGGCAAGGGCGGCTTCGGTGGCGGTGGGGCTCGGAGGAGGCAGTGGCGGCGACCCCTTGCCGCTGGGTTTGGGCTTTCTGTGTGGGGAGGCTGGAGGCGGGCGCCGTGGCAGCAGGGTTCCCCCCACTTCCGGGTTCAGAACTTTTTTTGTTTTGTTTTGTTTTCCTTTCAGTGCCGACTGCACGGCCCCTGGGGCCCGGTCAGCACTGGGGTTTTTTATTTTTTTGGGGGGGGGGTGTGCCGACCAGGCCACCCTTGGGGCCTGGTTGGTTCTCCTTTTTTTTTTTTTTACTGTGCCAACCACATGGCCGCGCTACAGTTGTCATCAGCTTTTTTTTTTCCTGCTTACCATCCCAGAAGCCAAGAAGACCAGACCTCCGGACCAGCACCAGGTAGGAGACATCCTCGCTCCCCCATTAACGAAATGAACCTAACCAAACCCATTTTTCTTGATTCAGTTCGTGTTAAATTTGCCCTAGGGTCGTTATTCTTTTCGTTATGTAATGAACCAAATAACGAACAAGGAAACCCATCTCTACTCTTCTTTCATTATCTGACCCTCTTTTGACTTCCTATATGTGCCCCTTGTTTATTTTTGGGTGCTTCCTGAGTTTTTTGAGAAGCCACACTGGCCTTTTTTGTCCCATCTTTTTGTATTGTTTGAATTGTTAGCAACTGTGTTTTTAGAACTTTCTTTCTAAGAAATTACTACCCTTCTTGAACTCCTTTTCGTGTTAGAATCTCCTGTCATAGGACCTTACTAATCCTTGTTCTCATCTTATTAAAAATATTTTTTAAAAATCCAGCATATATGTGTGGCTATACTCTGCTTTGGATTCCTTGGAAATCAACTCTCACCCAGAGTTTCCCGTACTGCTGCTCCCTCAAGTCATATCTACTGGTAAGAATCAAGTCAAGGATAGCTAGTGCTCTAGTTTCTTTCTCCACTTTTTGCAAGAGAAAATTATCAGCCACACAAACCAGGAATTTCTTGGAAAGGGACATACCTGGCGGAATTTGCCTTCCAACAGATATCCTCCAGCTCCCCTTCTCCATGGTTGCCCACTTCCACCCTGAGCACTCACCTTCTGAAGACTTGAGCCTTTTAAAATAATATTCCAATGTCCATTCTAACATACAATATTTCTGGTATTTACCTCCACAGTACAGCTGTCATCCAGTGTGATATCTCCTCTTTTGTCTTTTAAATCTTCACTCACATAGTACGATATAATATTAGGTTTTAAAACAAACCAACGTTCTGTCCAGTTTTTCCTTCTGTGGCCCTTCTTCCACATATAGCCCTGTAAAAGATAAAAAATACACTTACATTATCATTACTTTAGAATTTCTCGTTTAGATTTCTGATCTGAAGTTCAAACACATTTAACAAAAAAGTAATCATTTTTTTCAATTAACATAAATCAGATCTAATATAATTCAGGAGTAGACAACTCTGTGAACCTCCAGGTGTTTCAGTCTATAATTCCCATCATGACTCCAACCAGATCAAGTCTAAAACATCTGAAGAACAGTTTCTTCCAACAGCCTAGTGGCGCAGTGGTTAAATGCCTGTACTGCAGGTAAAACTGTGCTCATGGTCTGGGGTTCAGTCCCAGGTATCCAGCTCATGGTTGACTCAGCCTTCCATCTTTCTGAGGTCAGTAAAATGAGTACCCTGCTTGCTGAGGGAGGGCAATATATAGCCTGCACTACTGTAATGAAAAACTCTAAACCACCCAGAGACTACTTGAAGTGGTATGGGGCGGTATATAAGCAGAACACTCTGCTTTGCTTAATCTCAACAATCGTTGCTATATTTAAAAGTGATGTTTAAAAATGTTTTTTTAAGAAACAAAAGTAATTATATATTTGTTCTTTCAGTGAAAAGCTCTTAAGGTTGTAGGACAGAGAAATCCTAACCCAATCCAGAGCCATCCAGCGAAGATTAAGATAGGATTTGGGTTTCCCCTCCACCAATGCACGGGAGGACATTTTTCAACTCACACTCTAATTTAGAGTGCAGCTACATACCAAGGGAAATGGAAATTCACTTTCAGTAAAATCACACGCAGGAATTCAGATCTCTGCAATTTCAATGACCACACAGAAAATAGGACTCTGTATTTGCTGTAGGTGGTGCTGTTACAAAGAGCTGCCTCACAAACAGTACAATGCTTCCTAATTTCCTCATACTGTATAGCTATCCTGTTAGCCTTTTTTTAAAAGACTCTTGCCCTCTGAAACAAGCTCCATTTTTACCTGTCAAACCAAACCAAACCCAGGAGTGTTGTCCAAGGAGGAGGAGGAGGAAAAGGAGGAGGAGGAATGGACTGAGAAAGAGGATTTGCTCACTGTCAGTTGGTACTATTTGTGCTCTCTCTTTCTCTCCCCTCCTCCCCCCCCCCCCCTCTCTCTGCTTGTGTGCATCTGCACGAGCACACTTTCTGCCATTAATATTATTTTATCTGCATGCCTTAAAATTATTTGTTTCTTCTGCCAATTTTCACTCCAGAAGTGTTTAAAAAGCAAGCAATCACAAGATATAAGTTGTTCGTTTGAAGGGTGGGTGGGGAGGTGAATATATTACTAGTGTTAGAATAAAACACAGAGTACTGGGTGAATGTTCATCTAAAAAAAATTAAGGGAAAACTGGATTTGAGTTCAGCTTCCAAACTATAAAAGCATTTTTGGCACTACCTCTACTTTCCTGAGTAGTCAGAAAACTTCCAAGAAAGAAAAAGGTGCAACGAAAGATAGGAGGAATTTTAGAATGATAATTTAGGTCAGGAGTGGGCAAAGTGAAGCCCTCCGGATCTACTGGACTGGAACTTCCATGTACCCTAGACAGCCCAACCAATGACAAAGGGTGGTGGGAACTGCTGTCTAAGAAGTTCTGGAGAGACACGCTTTATTTACCAGCTGCTAGTTTAGAACTAAAATTCTCCAAGATCTGAATGGAGAGAACTTGATGTCCAGAAGGATGCATTCAATCAACCCTGTGCTATACGATGTTGTTGGTCTGGAGGATGTCTTGAGTGAAAACATCAAGAGTCTTGGAATTAATGAAAGGGGGCAAGTCAATGGAACCCAAAGGGATATACCCGTCATCAAATGACAGTGTATCATCTGACCAGTACCAATCAACTGTGCACAATCATTAATAGTCCTGAGTTCATGAAAGCTAAACTTATGGTAGCATTTTTAGCACTGTCCCCTTTCCCACCCACCCCCGCCTATACCACATCCTCCACTCATGCACCTGGATGTCTGAAAAGATTCTTGCTTCCTCTTTATTCCCCCACATGGTTGCATGTTTCAAATAGTATTCAAACTTAGAGGCGCACAGTCTGAAACTGTGGATTTGGTTTTTTTAAAATACTCCACACTTTTTGTACAGTCTAAATGCCACCCAACAAGAGCCCAAGTCCAGGCTTGTCTACCCTATAATTCTTGTTTTATAGAAATTAAAATGTGGTTACCAACATGTTAGCAGGAAGCACATTCCAAATCACTCTAAGTACTGTACAATGTGGCTACAATTTGAAAAAGGTCACTATCATAGAAATGAACAAAGAGTCTCACAGAAACAAAAATATGAATCACTACCCTACTTATATCTTGTTTTCTTTATGTACGCATACATATACACTGACCTTAGAAATGTATGCTGCAATTCTTTATTTGCCAATAAATCCTCCAAATCAAGCTTTTCCTTAGGTGATGGTGCAAAGTTATATCTACAATTTGTCCCAGTTCTTAAATGGATATACTACCATGAATCTGGGAGTTGAGTCATGGCTACTGGACTTCTTTTTTGAGAGATAGAAACGTTTCGCTGTTCATCCAAACAGCTTCATCGGTCTGAATACAGCTAGTGCAAGAGACCTTCTTATAGTCAGCTTGACCTCTTGTCCCCTTGTCAAGGTCAAGCTGACTATAAGAAGGTCTCTTGCACTAGCTGTATTCAGACCGATGAAGCTGTTTGGATGAACAGCGAAACGTTTCTATCTCTCAAAAAAGAAGTCCAGTAGCCATGACTCAACTCCCAGAGAAACGCACCTGGATGACTGAGAATCTTCACAGACGTACTACCATGAATGCATGAGTATTAAGATAATTTTATTTTCTGGGCTTAAACAAAGAAAAACTGAAACTGGGCACAGAATACAAAATCTCAAGGAAAATTGATTTTAATGTTAAAAGTAAGCAAGCTACTACATTCTCCAAAAATGGACTGTAACATTTTGTGACATCTTAGTAGCCACAAGGAAGGCAGCAAAGGGTTTTCAGAGATAAATACTCTCAATCTTTCTTAGTCTCCCTTTCTCAAGATAAGCAGAAAAAGGCTAGAATTGTTTTTAAGGGGAAATATACCCAGACTAACAATCTGAATTTTTTTCACATGTTGCAGAATCCATCTTTTCTTCCTATAAAAAGTTTCTTATCCTGATGCAAAACATTGTCAAAGCATGGAGTGTAAAGAAAGTGAGGCCTAAATTAACCTTTGCCTTATCTCGGAAGCTAAGCAGGGTCCGGTCTGGCTAGTACTTGGATGGGAGACCACCAAGGAATACCAGGCGCTGTAGGCACCTGGAGTAGGAACTGGCAAGCCACTCCAGTATTCCTGCCTAGAAAACTGCATGGACATGGGGTCACAAAGAGTCGGTTATGACTATAATGACACAGCAACAACAAATATAATTTATGCTAAAAGTATTAGTATTTGTATAAAGATCTTACCTGTTTCAATACATCTAATATGAGTTCATTGAAAACTTCATTAATGGCCATAGACACTGTTTGTCTGTCCATCCCTTTGCTAAACCGACCACTTCCAATAAGCTCAATCAATTCCCAGGCAGAAAGACCATCCCAAGTGGTCTCCAGGCTGACCTTGTAGTGTTCAAACTGTTCTTGATGCCATCCTAATCCCATGGCTTCCGTTAATTTCTTAAGCAAGTACTCGATCTGTACAGAAAAAGACAGATTTCCAGCAAAAGAATAGCCCATCAACCAGCTAAACAATGAGAAGAGAGCATCTTCCTATCTATAATCCTGTTGACATTATTAGGTATGGGCCAAATACAGCAGCACCATCTATAGGATCAAAGGCTTTTGCTCTGTATTTCTGAGCAAGCAGAAATTACTCTCAAGACGAAAACCTATGTCATGCCACAAAATTTACAATGCATAAGAAGAGTTCCAGGGTGAGGCTATTGACTCATGGTAATGAACGACTCTTATTCTTCAACTAGGTGAATATACACACAAGCTTAAAATTATTAAGCTGTCCTAAGATGACAACAGGACCATAAAGAACATTAGAAGAGCCCTGTATCAGTCTCAGGGATCATCTTGTCCCTTCGTTCCTGCCTTCAAGTCCCACGGTGGCCAACCAAATGCCTCCTAAAAACCTACAAGTGCAGACTGTGTTCAGTGTTCCTGCTTCTGCTCCCTTGCAATGGGCCTGTAGAGACATATTGCCTCTCATATGGCCGCTCAAATACAACCAACATGGCTAGTAGGTATGAGTGGCAGCCAGTATCTTCTGTCAGTTGGCGACTTGATAGTTCAGCACTTAAACAAGTGTTTCTACAATTCACAGATGCTGAAGTTTGTTAAGGCTGGGAAACCACAATCTCCTGACATTACTCAGGAATAGATACCTGCATGACTGATGGTAAATTTGCATACACATGCACGAGTGGCATGCTTCATGTTGAAGCCGACTGAAACTGAACGGTTCAATGCTTTCTTGCTTAAAGAACAGAATCTACCCCATTGTTCTGTTGTTTCAGCAACTGCACGAGAGGAATGGCTGTTGGCTTGTTTCCAATTTAGTCATGGGAAAGCAGGGCCGATACTGAAGTTACAGGAAGGGTGCAAGTGGAAGAACTCTGTCCTTGCAATGTATATTTGGTACATCGTAGCCTCAGCTCTCTACTACGCTGTAGTCTGCTGGGGTTCAGGTAGTACGGAGCGGGACAGGAATAGACTGAACAAGCTGTTCAGGAGGGCTAGTTCTGTCTTGGGTTGCCTTCTGGATTCTGTGGAGGAGATGGGTAAGAGGAGGGTGTTGGCCAAGCTGACATCCATTATGAACAATACCGCCCACCCACTGCACCAGACAGTGGAGGCTCTGCGTAGCTCCTTCAGTATCAGACTCAGACATCCTCAGTGTGGGTGGGAAGGAGCCCTACCACAGGTCTTTTGTTCCCACTGCTGTTAGACTCTATAACTTTACAGTTTAACCTGCTTTCCCTGTGGGGGAATATTGTAGTTTCTTTGTAGTTTCTTTCTTTTTTCACATTTAATTTTTTACATCCAAATTTTATAGTGTATATTTATATACTGAGTGTTTTTTGTTTATTTCATCTAATCTCTATTGTCTATTTTTTTCTTTCTCACTTTACACTTTTTGTGCACCTACCCTTCTTGCTTGTTCTTTACATTGGGAGGTGTGTTACAAGTAAATTTTCCCGATGTGGGATTAATAAAGATTTATCTTATCTCTTATCTTTTCTTATATGAATGGACTCTTAGGAAGAACTTTTGAAAGAAGGTTTGTAGTATATGGGTTTCATAAGGCCAGGCTGATATGCAGCAGAGAATATTCTGTGGTCTAATGGTCAAAAAGCTAGACAAGGAAAGGGGAGACTGAGGTTCGGATGCCCACATGGCCAAGGTATTCCCTGGATGACTTTGGACCAGTCACCCTCTCCCAGCCTGACCTAAATCTCATACAGCTGCACTGAGGACAACTTGGGATGAGACCATGTAACTCAGCATGTCCTCACCAGAGGGGGAAAAGCAGGTTATAAATGTAATCAATATTTCAATGAAGTAACTGAACATGTACTTGTATAGCTGTGCTGGTCTTTGCTCATCTCTGTATGTTCACCTTGTTTCCTGGCCTGGTTAAGTACAGTAATCTGTATATTCTTCCTATCTGACTTGAAGCGTGTTAATCATTAGGCATTACTGGCAGGTTTTAAGGAAAGTTGAGAAGGCACAGAACTTTGGCTCCCGTCAGTGCTATTCCCCCCACTTCAGTTCCAGGACCAAGTAACCATTCTGAGATATACTCTCTCAAGTTAAAGATGGCAGAAGTTATGCAAATTATCTTGCTTCTCTCTCTCTCTCTCTCTCCTCCAACTCTGTATTTTCCCTGAAACAGGAGGCCAAGAAAATTAAAGTTGAGTTCAGACTGATTACCTCAAATGTAGCATAGAATCATGGAGTTAGAAAGGGCCAACCCCCTGTTCAATGATCCAAATCCAACTATATCTGGAAGATGGTTTTCTGATTTTCTGTTGAATGCCTCCAGCATTGGTGCACTCACCACCTCTCAAAGTAACTGATTCCATCACTGTACTCCTTTAACCATTAGGAAGTCTTTCCTGATACTTATGGCAGTTTTGATCCAGTAATCAGTTGGTAAGAATCAGAAGCAGTGCTTTTAACGATGAGAACTGGACATCGGCAGAGATCTCCATCGTTCAAGTGTCCAAGAATTCCTATACTCAGTAGCAACGCATTGGAAAAGCAGCATGAGGAAGCCAACTGCAGGATCATTTCAGAACACATCATGACAGGAACTGAAGATTACGAAAAAACGGCCAAAGGTGCAAATTGTGCCTTTGGCTTTTCTCATTATCAGGACTCCAATGTTTCAGAGTCAGGGAAGGGAGAGGGGACACTGCACTCTCTCTCAAGCACTTCTCAAACAGATGAAGCAGAATAAGCTCCATGATGAATGTGAGCAAGAGATCATCAGAACATTTTGTTTATGGAGTAACTGAAGGCAAGGCATCTCCAGAAAATATTTTTAAAGGACATTATCTGTCTATAGATAAAAAGGAGGCCTGTGGCACTTTTAAAACTGACATAATTTAAATTTAACTCATAGGTTACATTGTTCTTTTTAAGATGTGCTGAATCACAGCTTAAAATGTCAGAATAACAACAGCATTTTTTTTAAAAAAAACAACCTATTAAACTGATTGTCTTTGCCCAATAGGGCTTTTTTTTTCCTTCAGGGGCAGCAGGCCCACAGCCACATGCTTTTGAAAATGAAATACATTTTAAAAGCTTTTTAGCCTGAGGGTGAGTTGCAACAGGGAGATTTTTAAAATGCTGCTACTTTCCTACCTGAGCATTAGTAACTCTCTGGACCATGTTATTTGTCAAAAAGTGCCAATCTGTCTAAGTATGAGACAGGAGGCGAGTTAAATTCCAAAATTACTGCCAATATCTGAAGGCTACTCTCATTACGAGCCTGTCCAAATGTTCCAATCTTAATAGGTATTGGTATCTCCTAGAAGTACCAATAGCTTCAGAGTTCAGTCTAACAAGCATGTGGGACTATGGACTGCACTCCCTCCCAAACTCTAGTCTGTTGTGGCACTGACTGATTTTAAGGTGGGAGTAAAAAACACATCTTTTTAGACTGGCATGTGGTGTCTAACCTACCCTGCTGTGTTGCTTTTAATTTCCTGATTCTTGTGGTTTTTATTGTATTTGCTTCATCTTTATAATTTTTGGATGAGAATAGTTTATATTTTATGATTTTTTAATCAATCTTGGTTTCATCTGTTTTTATTCATTTAAAAAGTTTGCAATCTATCATGAGTGGCATTTTAGGGTAAAGGCAAGGTAGACATGGAATTAATTATTTAATTAATTAATGAGACAACATTGCAACTCAATAACTTTTCTGCAACCATCTCAACACTACATTTACAGAAAGAAAAATACAGTTCGCATGGACACTGTTGGAATAATATTTAGACACTTGAAATAACGACATCCTACCTCTTCTGGAACGATGACTAGTGGATATTTGTCTTCAGAAAGAAAATTGAAGATAACCCACACTTTAAAAGCATCATCATCACTAAGGAGCAAGATATTTCTTGGAAGGTTCTTCTTAGCACATAGAGTCCAACACATCTTATTAAATTCAATTTTGTCAAAGTGTCCTTGGACCTAGTCAAAGCAAAACACTGTCAGTGATTTATAAAAAAATATACAGTGGAGAATTATACAATATTCTTACAACAGCAACAAGAAGCTCTGAATGCCATTCTGACACCTACACAAATGAAACAATATTCACAAGATATCTGAAGCTAAAGGCCAAGTCAACTTTGCTGACCTCCTCAAAGTGAATGTTGCCTGCTTTGAACCACCCAGTGTTTAAAATTTGGCAGAACACAAAAGAGCCAGCAGTATAAGTGGCTCAAGGGAGAACAGATGTGATAGCACCAACTTCCACCATTTCAGGCTGCATGTACAAGACTCTCACAACTTTCTTACATTTTAAAGGCAACTGTGCAAAATTATTGATATACAATAGCAACACAGCAATGACTACCATTGCTTCTCTTTCATAGCTAAGCCGAGGTTGAAATAATATTGTAGATTGTCATTCAGTGTTCAGTACGATCCTCTAACAGCAGCTAACTGAAACCCTGAGCGATCAGGATGTGAATGGAAGCTGCCTAGATGCCCTAAGCCAGGCATGTCCAAAGTCAGGCCCGGGGGCCAAATGCGCCCATTTACAAATTTCGAGTGGCCCGCAGCCTCTTCTCTCTGCCAGCTCAGCCTGTCATGCATCCCCACCAGCTGGCCCTTCCCCATACCGGATGGAGGCATCAGCTTGCAGTTTTATGTTTTGCCCTCCCTCCCTGCCTCCATCCACCACCACCCAGCCACCTTCCCAGCCTACCTGCCTCCGGCTCTATTGCTGCAGTGTCCTCCCTACCTCCTTGCATGTTATAGAGACTTGTCCAATATCTGGCTCGGGGCCAAATTTGGCTGAATGGTCGGCCCCCACACATTTTCACCTTGACAAATCTGGCCCTCCTTGTAAAAAGTTTGGACACCCCTGCCCTAAGCACATCCGATCTTGCTTGATTTCAGAAGCTAAGCAGGATCAGCCCTGGTTAGGGAATACCAGGTGCTGTAGGCGCCTGGAGTAGGAACTGGCAAACCACTCCAGTATTCCTGCCAAGAAAACTCCATGGACGTGGAGTCACGAAGGGTTGGTCACAACTCTAACGACACAACACACAAGCTCAATTTATTTCTAACTAGGGATATCAGCCATTCTATGTTCCACTAGGGCTGCTGCTTTTTGTTGAATTGCCAGCCTGGGCATTCTTCCATGGTCTCTTGGTGAAACAATGTAGACTTTGTTAAAGGGTAACTCACGCTCCCCACTAGCTAAGCAAAATAAGTAATTTATTTGCAATCAGGAGCACAAGAGGAAGTATTCTGAGAGTTGGACTGGCCTGGTATCTGAGATTTACATGGAGGAGGTGAGGCAGTTTAGCAGGTTTCCTGGTAAGCCCAGAGTCTCATTGTTTTTCTTGCAGATTGTTACTACTGTTCCCTTGGAAAAGACCTACAGCAATCTGTGAAAGGGCACTCATTAGGAAAAGAATAGGGCAATGTACTCAATACAAGACAGAGCTTTAGGTTTTCAATCAAAACAAGAGTAGAAAATATTTACTTTCTACGCCACACCCACCAGCCCCCCATAAAAAGGCCTGCATTCAATGTGTCAGGGTAGTTACCCCTATTCAATATATGTGATTAAGATGTATCACTCAAATACAGCCATGCCATAATAAAATATGGTGTTCAGGTAAATGCCCAATTCGTCAAAGAATTTCCATTCACGCGTGTGTGTGTTGCGTCGTTACAGTTCGTGACTCCATGTCCATGGAGTTTTCTTGGCAGGAATACTGGAGTGGCTTGCCAGTTCCTACTCCAGGCGCCTACAGCACCTGGTATTCCCTGGTGGTCTCCCATCCAAGTACTAACCAAGGCCAACCCTGCTTAGCTTCCAAAATCAGGCAAGACTGGATGTGCTTAGAACATCTAAGCAGCTTCCATTCACATACATTGCTTAAAACAGGCACAGCCAAGTGTTAAAACTCCATGCCTTGCTTGACTAAGATTTTTTCCTAGCACCAAGGGATCAAGTTGATCTTGCAAAGCAAGGTGGGAAAAATTTCCACCCAACATATTGAAATTACATTTTCCTTAAATAAAGGACTTCCGCTACTCCACCCCACCCCCACCCCCACAAAGAAAGACCTTTTCTCTTTAGGCTACTTGTAACATGTTGGATTTTTGCCAGGATCACAGCTCAAGACCAAGTTCCAAACCTTCCTTTTTTGTGCACTCTGGTTTCAATGCAAATTGTTTAATAATATATTTAATCACTTGGTTGCGTGCAACATATTTTACATTACTTGCAGCTTAACCCTCTTATACTAAAAACTTCCATCACTCATGGCAAATATGGTCTAGACAAATCGGTATGTGGACTTTGCATTAAAAGGTGGCTTCGTTGTTTCAATCATCCTTCTGCAGGGCATGAAATCCAGCCAGTTCTCACAATGCACACCTGAGAGATGGCTGGCACCATCACCAGACAGTGTGGGAGGGGAAAGGAGGTGTGAAATGATCTTGCTGCCTTTCCTCCCTTCCTCACTGGAAGAAGAAGAAGAAGCCAATGGCCATCATTAGTTCAGTTTGCTCTTATCATCATCATTTTGATATCTCTATGTACATTATTATATCTACACTGTTTTTATAACTCTACAATTTTGCAATTGTGTTGGTCTTTAATGACTTTTATGGTTTTATACCGCAATAAAAAACCTGATGATGATGATAGTTCAGTTTGCTCTTACTGAGTTTCAGAAAAAAACAGAAAGTCAGTGAAGCAGGAAAAGTAAAATCAAATGAAACAGAGTGCAGGTTTTTCTAAAATAGTCACTGCAATTTGTTGTAATTACAAGTCCAGAAGAAGGAAGGAAGTTAGAGTGGGGCTTCTTCTTCCACTTATAAACGGTTGGCTTTACTGAGAAGACAATGACATTCAGTGTCAGAAAACTGTAAATAGCTTACTGGCATCTCCCTCTCTGCCAGTTATCACCATATAGGCACACTGTGGGGATCCAGCAATCAGTGTTTTGGCTGCCTGCACAGGTCTGTGATACCCCATTTGTCCAACTGCCCAGAGCAACTATATAGTTAGGATTAACTACTGCATTTTTGCAAATGATGGGCCTCGTGGGCAGCACAAGCTATTAGAAATTCTCGGGGGGGTTCCTTATGCACAAACAAGTGGTATTTAATCTGACATCTGTCTTTGCTGGGAAAACTGACACATTGATTTAACTTATTTAGAGAAGACGAAAGACCTAACTTTTTATATCCCACCATGGATCACACTGGTAAATAGAGATGGGCACGAAACGACAAATTTTCCATTACCGTTAGTCGTTAGTCGTTCCGTTACATAACGGAACGAAAAACGACAATTTGGGCGGGCCAGGCTCAAAACCGAACAGAACCAAGAAAATTTTCTTCGGTTCTGTTCGTTTCCGTTACTGGCCTGGCCGCCCGATGAATGGAAGAAAGTCCTCCTACCTGCTGGTGCTGCTGCTGGCCTTCCTGGTCCAGTGTCAGTCTTCCGGCTTCCAGCTTCGGGGGCGGAGTTGAGAAGGGGCTGCCATCCGGTCTCCGCGCCGGAGGCAGGATCGGAGCCCCCTCTCGCCGCCCTCCCCCCACAGCCTGACAGCCCGGTGGGCTGCAGGCTGTGGGCGGAGTCGGGAAGGAAAGGGCTGAGATCCGGTCTCTGGGTGCGGAAGTGGGATCCCAGCCCCTCTTGCCGCCCTCCACCACAGAGCCTGACAGCCTGGTGGGCTGCAGGCTGTGGGTCGGAGTCCTGTTCAATCTCCTCCGCCCTGGGTGATGGCCAGCACAGCTGTGATCCCGGGCTGAGGAGATCAGCTGAGCTTCGGGCGGGGGTCCTGCCGCCCTGTCATGGGCTGGGCCCCTTGTCAAATGGCCCGCTTGGCACTAGGGGGTCCCCCTAGTGCCAACCGGGCCATTTGACAAGGGGTCCAGCCCATGGCAGGGCGGCAGGACCTCTCTGAAAATGGCCCCTTTGCCAATGCAGGAGCTCCGCGCTGGCCACGGGGCCATTTTCAGTGGGATCCTGCCACCCTCTCATCGGCTGGACCCCTTCAAAAATGGCCCGCTTGGCATTAGGGGGTCCCCCTAGTGCCAACCGGGCCATTTGACAAGGGGTCCAGCCCATGGCAGGGCGGCAGGACCTCTCTGAAAATGGCCCCTTTGCCAATGCAGGAGCTCTGCACTGGCCACGGGGCCATTTTCAGTGGGATCCTGCCACCCTCTCATCGGCTGGACCCCTTCAAAAATGACCCGGTTGGCACTGGGGGGACTCCCTATTGCCAACCGGGTCATTTGACAAGGGGTCCAGCCCATGACAGGGCAGCAGCATTCCTCCCTTCAGAGGGGACCGCCGGCTCGGCTGTGCAAGCAGATCAGAGCCCTTGGTCTCCTCTCAAGGGAGGGCAGCGAGAGGGGTCTGGGATCCGGCTTCCACATGCGGAGGCCGGAACGCAGCCCCCTCCCGACCCCCCTCCGCCTCCCCCCCCAGCCAGATGACAGTGCCCGACGCTGCCATGACCGGCGCGGGGAAGAAGAGACCCCCCGTTCCGCCTCCGCATGCAGAGGCAGAATGGGGTCTCTTTAAAGGGATCTTCCCCGCGGGGATGACAGCGCGCCTGGCGCTTTCATCCACCACGGGGAAGAATAACCTGAAAAACGAAAAACGGAAATGAAGTTTTTTTTAAAACATTCGTTTCCCGAAAAACGGTAAACAAAAGGAGATGGGCACGAAACGGAACGGAAGTGAAACCCCATTTTTCCGTTTCGTGCCCATCTCTACTGGTAAAAACCAAGCTAGACTTCACGGCACTATTCATTCTGAAAGACTCCTCTGCATTTGAGATGCTGGAGATTCTAAATCCCCAAAATATTTCAGTACACCATTAGTTCGTTAGTTTTTTTTCTTTTCCTTCTTGACGCCTCTTGCTGATCGTTTTCTTTCATTATTGTACTGCCTTTATTTCGTGTTTTTTTGTTGTTTTAATTTTATTGTTAACCGCCCGGAGTTCCCGCAGAAGACAGGCGGTATAAAAATTATTTAAAATTTAAAATGTACACCATAGTTGAAACCCTTCCTCTTTTTAAGTTTATATTAATGCTTTTTTTTCTTTTCCAGATTATATTCAACTGTTTAAGCCACCATTTGGCTTGTGTGCTTGTAGATCTTGCTGCTTGCTATCAATAAAATGTTTGCGATCCAAAAGTAAAACAATAAAATAAAATAAAAACTGATTCCACACATAGACATGATGCCACTTGCACACAGGTCTGGCCCAGGAGGCAGGGCAGGGTACAGCACAACCCTCTGGCTCAGGCCTCCTTTCCTCCAAAGGGTGCATGGGTCCCCCCACTTTTTATTTACATGCCATTCTTTAAAATATTTTTACCTGCTTCCCATACAATGAAGAAACCTCACAATGGAGATAACGAGGGCCTCATCTCAGTTCTCCAAAAATGCATACTCTGGATGAACACTTACTTTTTCCAAGATGAATCTGTTTAAATACGGCATATAGCCCTGATTGGAAACGGGTCCTTCATCATCATCCCTAAAATGTTCCTCTAAGGCCACTGGATCATGTGGAACATTCAACAATGTGCACAGGTTGTGAGAAAGGACCTAAGGAGAGAGAGAGAAATACAGAGGATTAATAAGACTATAGTAAAATACTGTACAGCAAAACTGTAAGTTTCCAAGTAATTTGGAAAGCTACGTTTCTTTGATGATGGGGGGAAAGATATGTGATTGCATTTCATTTGTACTATTGTGAGCCTTAAGTACATTCCACTACACCTGAACTTTTGTGAGAACATTAGAAGCAGTATTCTGACTGGACAGATCAATGGCTCAATTCAGTATAAGGCAGTTGCACCAGTCTTAGTAAGAATTTTAGACAACCTTACTCATACTATTCTGAAGAATGCTACCTCCATCAGTACCAGTTTACCATTTCTTTTATACAGAGCTTCCCTCCAAGTTCATCAGCACAGCAGCTTTGAGGACATTTAACATAATCATTTCCTTTATGCAAACCTGTGTAATTCATATCTGGCTATCCAAAGTAATGCACAAAAGCTTTCAGAAGAAAAATGAAACATAGATTGCCTGATCACACAAACATATCACTCAGTTATCAAACACAAGCCCTGAATTCACCAATCATGAATGTATGCATTTATCAAATTTTACTGAAAATGTTGATGCTTTGTAATTTTACTTATGAGGATTTAAAATTGCAGAAATATTTCCCCAGCATTAGAAAAACTAACCACCATTTCTTCCTGCCATATGCTATGAGTGCTCATACAGAATTTTAATCGTAAAAGGAAATTAACTGTCCTTCCATGAGAAGTGTTCCATGATTGAGAAGCAACTGCTCTCAAATCACCTGGAAAAATAAATCACCAGGAGTAGGCAGGAGACAAAAAGAATTATTTGAAGCCACGGGGACCAAACCTATCAAAAGCCTAAAAAAGAATATGCCACAAATATGGAAGACAAAACAGTATCCCACAGACTGGAAAAGTTTGAAGTACAGTACATTCCAATCCTCCATGAAAGGAGACAACAAAAAATGCTGTTAACTATCGGATGACTGCATTAATTTCATGCCAGTTTTGTCAAAGAAATCCGTTGAAGGAAGATGGAGCCGGATGATGGAGAGGAAGGAGCAGTCAAGGAGGACAGCAGGAAATTATGTGAACGTGACACAAACTTTAAAAACAATGTAATAAATTTCTGTTTCATCTTTATCCTCATCCCACAATTTGATTGTGGGTAGATAAATGCCTTAACATAAACTACTTTTCAGGGTAATATGACATTCACAAAATCTTTTTAAAAGGCTGGACAGAACTTTTTCAGAATCCAGGACTGTGAAAACCTCTTCTAAGCAAGTCACATTTCAGTCAACTTCATTGCAAGAGCTCATATGTATGAAAGATGAGTTTTAGAAAGAATTTTGCATGCTTAAGTGCTAGAATCTTGAAAATTTTGGTTCTAGGTGTTCCATTTGTTTCAAGTGACACAAAAATTACAAGTCAGAGAGGTTCCTGTTGCCTTAAAGCCCTTCAAGTAATGGATAGATAGATAGATAGATAGATAGATAGATAGATAGATAGATAGATAGATAGATAGATAGATAGATAGATAGATAGATAGATAGATGCAGTGTTATCCTAGACAAATCATTGGTGGCATTATGCATATATGCCAGGTAGGTGCCTTGTGCCTATTGATGAGGAGGAGGAGGAGGATTGAGGAGGAGGAGAGGAGGAGGAGGAGGAGAGGAGGAGGAGGAGGAGGAGGAGAAGAAGAAGAAGGTTGCTGAGACTTGCTGGAAACAGGAAAAGGAGGTCAATGTCATCAATTAAAACCAGGATAAATCAGGGCAATCCAAATACCTGCCTGGACTTTTGTCAGAGGACAAAAGCCAGCAATCAGAATGAACAAGGTTGCTTGAGTGAGAAATAAAACATATTGCACTAAAAGTAAAAACCATTCAAGCGTGAACCAGACTGCTCCAACTTACCCCATCTGGACCTGCCCTTGGACTGTCAGGTTTTGACATTCCCATATGCAAAAGAAATCATACAGGAAGTTTTTTAAAAAAGAAAGAAAGATGTCTTTCTATACAACGTAGAAAATAAAAAAAACAGCAAACTGTAATTCCTCTGGAAGAGATATACTGATTTTGCTACCCTGAAGTCTGAAACTGTCAGTATCCCAGAAGACAATACTTATTTAGAAATGTAACTAAAGCAGACTACGTGATCATGTGACTAATCACAGAGGAGTGCAAAAACCCACCTCTTAAGAGCCTGGAAACATCCTACTTGCTACACAAAATTATGAGATTTTTTTTCCTGCTTGGGTTTTCCCCAATTATAAAAAGCAAGGAAAAGATGTACAGAGCAGCTCCATAATGAAATTTGATATCCCATCCACCTATTACCCTAGCGGCCATTTAGAGAGGCTTTGAATGTAGGCGGCTTTGATTATAAGCAAGGAACAGAAGACATGTTGTGCTTCTTTTTCCCTATGCGTCTCCACCACATCCCTTGTGGCAACGTCTGGGTACATAAACTTGAGCCAGAGGTAGCCTGCATACTCTCTGCTGGAGAAAAGGTAGAGAAAGGGAGATACAAGCATGTGTTTTGAACTCTGCAGAAAAGCACAAGGAATAGCAAGGGGAGTTGCTTTGCATTTCTTGCTCCTCAGCTTAGTTCATAATGACCCAACACTCTCTCAGATTCCAAGACAGCAGTCACAGCAATGTGTGTAATGCACAGATGAATTCTGGACTCTGGATTCCTGTCTACAATTCAAAAATTAATGTATACCTAAAAGTTTTAAACTAGAATAACAATTCGTATGCAGAGCAACACACAAAAATTACACATGCACCTTGAAAATCTGTGCAAGACCCACTGTGGCACAGCAGCTCTAATATGTCTGTGAAGATTCTCAGTCATCCAGGTGAGTTTATCTGGAAGTTGAGTCATGGCTACTGGACTTCTTTTTTGAGAGATAGAAACGTTTCGCTGTTCATCCAAACAGCTTCATCGGTCTGAATACAGCTAGTGCAAATCCTCCATCTTATAGGCAGCTCTAAGTTCCTTAGCAAACCCAGAAAAAAATTCAGAAATAATCACACATGCTTTGGCTCTTCCCAGCATCTCTAGAGATACTTCTCTGAACTAATAACATAGTTCAGTTCTTGGCTAGCTGTAGCAGCAGTCACAGCTGACCCAGTGATCATTACAATGACTTACTGTCTGAGGCATCTCGCAGGTGTAAGGAGGCCAGTTCAAAACACTATTCATAGTTGGCTTAACTTGAGGAATTTAAGACCAAAGGGGCATGATGGAACGTGCCCAGATTCACTCATCAAAAGTCCCAAAGACTGTGTGAGATTTTTTGTGGGGAACACTTCTCAGAGTAGACGGCAAGAAAAAAGAAAGGGACCCTTGACTACATCCCGAGTTTGCTGTCCAACAAGAGTATAGAAATTCTGTCTCCCCTTGGCAAGCTCCATACAGAGCTGAAACAAAGCCAGCTCTTGAATGTGGGGGGCTTGCATGTCACGGAAAACTGGGGCAGAAAGAAAATGTTGGCTCTATGACAAACAACAGAAAGGGGTGGGGGGTGCGGTAAGAGTGGACCGATTTTTATGGAGCAAAGGATGAAGTCAGGTTTGTCAGATATGGAACATAAAAACAGATGTTGCAAAAGATATGTATCAGTCAGCACCATTACGACTGGGCCTGGCTGCCCTAATCATGGTGCAAGACCAACTTGTCTATGTGCTGCACATCTACAGGTCACAGAGTGGTTTACAACAACAAAGCCTGTTATAATTCAACGAGGTTTGGAGAGATGTTACAATAGAGACAGCGGGCTCCAGATTCTAATTGGGTCCAGTAATTGGCCATGCCTGAGTTCTAGCTACATTTGGGCCAAATCATCTAATATTTTTCAAACAGAAATAGCAGCCGCTATACTAGACTAACAATACTGATTTTGTTTCAAAGGAAAAATGTTAGCCTGCTGTTCCAAATGCCACAGGAGGGATCACAGCCCAATGACAGGGCACATTTTAGCCAACAGGAGATGTTGGAGCCAACCTGGATTTTGCATATTTTTATCATGCAAAGGATGAAGTTGTATTAGATAGACATCACAAAAACCGGATAACTGTTGTAATGAAATATACTACTGTATATGTGTTAATCAGTTTCTTTACAAGTGTATCTGGTGGTCCCAATTATGATGCAGGACCGCATCACCAAGTTAAACAATCATACAGGAAATGATGGGAAAGACCTTGACCTAAGAATTTGGAGTATGATTCATAATAAGGATAGAAAAGACAATGGGTTTGAAAAAGGCAAATTAGTATCAAGTCAAATAGTCTTGCTTAATATATACTTCCTATCTTCCCTGTCTGTTTCAGAAATCCAAACTCAACTCCACCAATTAGAATAAATGAATTAGGGAATAATACAAGAATAAAAGAGTATTTGCCCATTTCCAGTTGCCTACCACTGTAACAAGAAATATTAGGAAACATTCTTAGAAGCAGTTTTTAAAATGTATTTTTAAAATTCAAGAACAAATGTGTGGTGTTATTTTATATTTAATGCTGTAAGATATCCCTCAATTCCCTGTTCTCAAATTTGAATATGTTTTCATTGTGTGTGTGTTGCGTCGTTACACTCCTGACCAAACAGTTTGAACACTACAAGATCAGCCTGGAGACCACTTGGGATGATCTTTCTGCCTGGGAATTGATTGAGCTTATTGGAAGTGGTCGGTTTAGCAAAGGGATGGACAAACAGTGTCTATGGCCTGTGAAGATTCTCAGTCATCCAGGTGAGTTTATCTGGAAGTTGAGTCATGGCTACTGGACTTCTTTTTTGAGAGATAGAAACGTTTCGCTGTTCATCCAAACAGCTTCATCGGTCTGAATACAGCTAGTGCAAATCCTCCGGTGGTGGGCTCCGGCATAGTCTATCTGCTACTTATCAGGCTGTGCTTTCCAAAGTCCCCAGGCAAATCAAAAAGCCTTCACCACCAAGGCCATAGCTAACGACCCATACTTTATAGGCTTCATCACCTTAGGTCATTGTTCACCTTAAGGCTAAGGATACTATTGTCTCCCTAACTAGCCTATTTAGGACACTGTTCATCTTATGAACCTAATTCAGACCAGGGTAACAAGAGGTCAAAGCTGACTGACTATAAGATGGAGGACTCGCACTAGCTGTATTCAGACCGATGAAGCTGTTTGGATGAACAGCGAAACGTTTCTATCTCTGAAAAAAGAAGTCCAGTAGCCATGACTCAACTTCCAGAGTGTCTATGGCCATTAATGAAGTTTTCAATGAACTCATATTAGATGTATTGAAACAGGTAAGATCTTTATACAAATACTAATACTTTTAGCATAAATTATATTGTTGTTGTGTTGTTACAGTTGTGACCGACTCTTCATGACCCCATGTCCATGGAGTTTTCTTGGCAGGAATACTGGAGTGGTTTGCCAGTTCCTACTTCAGGCGCCTACAGCACCTGGTACTGTATATTGTCCCTCATTACTGTAAGTCACCTTGGGTCCTTTTCCAAGGAGAAAGCCGGGGAAAAGAAAATATTCAATCTGTAGGTAGGTTTGGCAACACAGGGTCCTCAGAATGGCTGGTGTATTCTTGAAACCCGCTCAAGCTTCTGATAAGGTATATGTATCCCAACCCAACTGTTGTGGCTGCTGCTGTCATTCTTATCCTGGCAGCTTGGGATCGCATGGAAACAAAGCTCAGTTTCCTATTAGCATCTCTAATATCTCATGTGTGCCCAGAGGCATATTAAACAAGTAAATATGGTGGTGAAAAGTGAGAATTAAGCTCTAAGGCTCCCTGGTCAACCAAGAAAGAAAAAAATCAAAGAAGACCAAGCAACCCTGTCAACTGCTGCTTGATTAAATGGGCAGGTTAAGAGGGAAGAGTCAGAGTTTGGGAAGGACACTGGGTGCAATCAGGACGAATCTGTAGGGAAGAGAAGCACAGTAGAGTGAAAGCCCATGAGAATGAAGGGTGGTATTTTGTGCGCTCACGTGCCTGCATATATGTCTCTGTCTCTCTGTGCCTTCTCTACATGGATGGGCTCCACTGGGCTGCATTTTATTAGGATGTCAAGAAGAAATATACAGCATCACCCCTTTTTTGTTTGTTTTGTACCACGTGCTTCAAGATACCCATATCCTTAAAACTCAGGACTCTGCACAAACTGCTGAGAAGAGCCATGGGAAAGTTAATAAAAGGCGAAGTTTCATGAACTGCCAGCCAGCTCAATCTCTCAGTAAATATGTAATAACCCTCAAGAAAAACTGCCTTGGTCCCGATAAGGGTACAATTTCTTTGACTGGGCAGATTCTACCAAAATAGGACCTCCTGATTTTGAAATGGAGTGAAAGGGGGGGGGCGGTGTGAGTCCAAAAGAGCCACCTGGCTTCAAGACAGCGGTCTCCTTAAAAGGAAGCGCTGAGTTTAAGACGACGTGTCCCCCTGCGTGCCACCTGAGCGATCGTGGGCACAGCCCGCGTCCCACTCGAGGACTCCCCCCCCCCCCACACACACACCGGCTCTTCTCCCAATCGCAAGCCGAAGCGCCGACGGCACGGCTGTTGCCCTCTCCCCCCCCCCTCCACCCTCCGTTCCCTTGCAGGCGCCCCCTCCCTCCGGCGGATCTGGCGCCTGCCGCCCACCCAGCCACCCGGGCAGCTCCGCTCAGGAGGAGAGCGGCAAGGGCAAGAGGCGCAAATCCTAGGGAGGCCCTCTCCCCCCCCCCGGGGGGGGGAGCCTCTTCTTCCTCCAGGCCAGACCCCCCCCACACACACACACACAGCCACACTTTGGGCGCCCTCGCACGGACACTTTCTGAGCGGGTTCCCCACGGCGCCAGAAACCCAGACGTGGCCCAGCAAAAAAGCCCGGCGCCCTCTCGCCCCCCACCACCCCCACCCGCGCTAGGACCACCACGGGTCCATAGCCGACCCCCACCCCCCACCCCACCCCCCACCCCCGCTCCGGGTCGCGGGAGGAGGGGAAGGGAAGGGAAGGGAAGGGAAGGAAAAGAGAAGTGCCCCGACGGCCCGCCGTTGGCCGAGGCAGGAAGCGCCCGCCGCCGCCGAAGGGGAGCGAGGAAGTTGCCCAAGGGTCCCCTCACCCCCCCCCCCCCCCCCCCCGCCGCCGCCGCCGCCGCCGCCGCTTCTCCCGCTCCCGCTCCCGCGCGCGCAAGAGCGGAGCCCGCGAGCCCTCGGGTCTTGCCTTGAGCTGGGACTTGGAGACTTTGCCGCTCCGGTCCACGTCGAGGGCGGTGAAGGCGTGCCAGATCGGCTTGAGCAGCTCTTCCTTCAGGCTCCCCATGGCCGCGGCGCTCCTCTCGCCTCAGCGGCGCTCCTCTCGCTCGGCGCGGGTCTCCCGAGCAGGGGCTGCTCCCCGCACGGCCACGGCTGCGCGCTATCCACGCCCCCCCTCCCCGGGGGCGGCGAGGGCCTCACTGGAACCGACCCACGCACCACCACCACCACCCCCGCCGCGGCCTGGAGGCTTCGCCGCTGCAGCGAAAAGCGGGGGCGCGAGGGGGGGTTGGAGGAAGGGGGGGGAGGTGTTGGACGTCGCCCCTCGCGGCTCCTCCAAGCCACCCGAGCGGCCGGGCGCTGCTGCTGCGCTCGGTCTCCTGCGAAAGCGAGCTGAGCTCAGCGGCGGGGATGGGCGGGACTACCTCTCGCCGCCTTTTCCCGAACAAGAAAAAAAAGTGAGGCGTCGAGGCGAGATCGGAGTTTTTTCAGCAATTCCTAGACCTGGTACAATGGCGACGGAAATGCCTCGCGCGGCGCCCTGGCCCTTGTTGCCATTCACAGGGACTTATAGAACGATAGCCACAATTGAACAGTTACAGAAAGTTTCCGGAGGCGCCTCGAAAGCTTCGACTCGGCTGCTGACATCAGCCTTTATTGCCCTTTCCTGAAAACCAAACTAGGAATAATGCAAGTGTACAGTATACGAAAGCTGCCTAGATAGCAGGGTCGGCCCTGGTTAGTACTTGGATGGGCGACCACCAGGGAATACCAGGGGCTGTAGGCTCCTGGAGTAGGAACTGGCAAGCCACTCCAGTACTCCTGCCAAGAAAACTCCATGGACAACTGTAACGACACAACACACGCGCGGCATACGAAACTGGGCATAGTTTCCCCTAAAAAGTCGTCCGGAGAGGGTGAATCATGGTCTGCGGGCGTCCTCCGGCGTCTGCAGGACTCCTATTTAGGATAGTTAGTAGCCATGTGCCTAGTAGGGTTGTGTGTCTTGCGATTAATACAATCTCCTCCTAACAGATCTTTGCATGCTACCGTACACATGCACCGGTAGAGTTTCACTGATGAAGCTTCCAGCGTGGGTCACCGATCAGTATTACAGAAACTATGTTAAAATAGGAAACAGAGGCAATGCCTCATAGTATTCTTGGGGGACGGGGACGGGCCAGATGTATCAACCGTCAGGAAAAACAAAAAGTTTTATGCTACACTATCTTGAAAATTTTCTCAATATTTATTCTAAGAAGACGAGCATGATATAAATAAAGCATCTGGTCTTATTGTGGATTAAAAATGTAAATGGTCTGACAACGTTTCCCTCTCACATATGGTGTGTGTATGCATGGTGTCCTTACAGTTGTGACCGACTCTTCGTGACCCCACGTCCATGGAGTTTTCTTGCCAGGAATTCTGGAGTGGCTTGCCAGTTCCTACTCCAGGCGCCTACAGCACCTGGTATTCTCTGGTGGTCGCCCATCCAAGTACTAACCAGGGCTGACCCTGCTTATCTTCCAAAATCAGGCGAGATCGGATGCGCTTAGTACCTGACTCGAACTGCTCCGACCATAGCATTGCATCCCACAGCATGGGTGCTTCACCCAAAGTGCCACCGGAGACTCATTCGTCCCACTTCTCCATTGAGGGAAGTTTACCCCCTTGTGTTCATCTCCATAGACTGGCCTTCCTTGTACTGACCACTCCGTGGGCAAGGGTAAAGGTAAGGGTAAGGGTAGCGTAAACCCTTTTCTTTCTCCCTCTCTTTCTCTGGATCTCTCTTGAGTCCCGCACTCGCTTGTCTGCCTATTTTAAGTCTACTCTCGTCTCCCCTGCTTCCTGCCATTTGTCGTCCCCGCTGTCAATCGCGAGAAACCCTTCTATAATTGGTCCTTTGTTTTCACTTATCCCTCCAACTTTAACCTCTTTCCTAATCCATTTTTTTTTACTCTCCTCCTCTTCGCTCATTGTTAAAATACACTATCCATTCCTCTGTTAATGTCTTTGACTGTCACGTTACTATGAACAACTTCTCCATTTCAGATGGCACACATTGTATCAGCTCGTTCTTTTTGCAGGTTTCCTCACATGGAGGCATGGTTCCAGTATTTCTAAAAACACCGCTAAACCCCCTATAAATGAGGGACTATGCTAGCAAGAAGAAGAAGAAGAAGAAGAAGAAGAAGAAGAAGAAGAAGAAGAAGAAGAAGAAGAAGAAGAAGGCACATGCTGCTCACATACAGAGGGAGCCCGTAAATTCAAGAGAACTGGCACATCCTTGTAACACAGCATCTACTCACCCGCACTGGAGTAGGAACTGGCAAGCCACTCCAGTACTCCTGCCAAGAAAACTCCATGGACATGGAGTCACGAAGAGTCGGTCACGACTGTAACAACACAACACAACAAAACACTCACCTGCACAGAATGGCAGCACAGCACTGCCATCTCCAACAGGCCCAGTGGCACCGGCAGCCCTGGTCCCAACCTGCATAGGCTGGCAGGCCTGGCCCGAGGTACTATCACAGAGTATAGTATGCAAAGAAAAGGAAAGCCGACAAAAAACCAAGAGGGGGATGTCTTAATGGTGATTGTAGGACTAAGGAGCAACTTCAGTTAATCTGACAAAAGTGGGCCTTTGTAGCAGCGTGGAATACCTTTTATGTACATTATGAGAACCGGAAACTGGGTAACCAGCAAAAACACAATTCCTATCTAGAACAACAGCAAAGCTTGGAATCTTAATAAAAGAAGAGGTTTTTCCCCCTCACACATTACAGTGGAAAGTAATATTATTCATTCCAGTGTTGCAAAGAGTAACTTACTTCATAGCTTTTTTGTTTCTTCTTGTGACTGTACTTTTTAAAAACAACGTAATTGAATGGCATAAAACTTAGAAAATTTCCATCAAAGTACCTCTTGAAATTGTTTGTAATAACTTAAAATACATAATTACTCATCAGAACAATAAAACAGCTGCTTGTTGAGTTATGTGAACTGCTGGATTGTTCTGTATTGTAGGTATCTGGCTGAAGATGTAGAGGGTTGGAATTTGATTCCTTTTCATGTCCTCGCTGACAGATGGGCGGTATAAAAATCCAATAAATAAATAATAAATGTCTTCTTGATGGGCTGGATTGGTTATCCATAGGGTCCCTTCCACCTCTCCTGTTCTAAGATCATGATTGATGATGATGATTTGAAGTAATTTTCCCATACCTTCCTTACCGTAATGTAAGAGGTTATAAGCTTCGTGGCGCAGTGGTTAAATGCCTGTACTTCTACCACTAAGCTATCCAGCTGTTCTTTTGGCTAAAGATACAAATGTGCAACTTATTTTATTTGGTTCTGTTTTGATTTATTGCTAAAAGGGGTTGAAATTTTTCAATAAGGTTTTTATTTAGTTTCTTTTTAAGCCTTTGTGTCCTAAATTGGCAAGATAATTTAAAAGGCAGTATAGATGCTCCAAGAGTGGCTGGTACCATTTGAAACATGTCAGGATTTCCCCACCCAACTTCCTAGAGAACACAAGTCTATGGCACATGTTGGTTCCTCTTCTGAATATGACAAACATGTCCCCAAACAATTACGTAGTTCTGCTTTATAAACATTACTGCATAGCTGCACTCTATCCCCACTGCTGCTGCAGGATTCCTTCAAGTGCCACTCTCTCCCAGCTCGGGCGTCACTTCTGGAAGCATTATGTTAGACAAAATGTTCTTATCTGCATAAGAAGCACCACCCTGTCTGAAGATTCCATTGCTTTCAACTTAATGATAGAATTATTCCCATGGTGCTGTAGGAGATACTGCTGCTATTAAACACTTGGCCACACAATGCAATAAATACATCCGTTTTTAATTAGACTGCAGTGCATGGCCATGGCCATGGACTTGCACAACATTGGCTCTTCGGCTTGAATATGAAGATGAGCACCACCCCTAGAGTCGGACACGACTAGCACACATGTGCGGGGGGGGGGGGGGGGGGGGACCTTTACCTTTTTTATGTACAAGAGTCAAAACTAGAACAGTGCTGTTATCAGTTGTATTTTTCTTATTACCATCATTGTTGCAATAAGATATATCAGAACCATGACAAAATATTTGGGACTTCCACAGTCAAAAAGACATGGCCGAATTGCAAGTAACCATGTATCTTTTTGCATTACTGTTTTTCTTTAGAATATGCAACTGTTTAGACACAGTTTTCCGGAAACCTGCAGCTATACTACAAATCTGAAAAAGCAGAAGTGTTTTTTTAAGTCTGTATCCATTCTGACCAAATACGTTCCTGGTGCTTGAAGCAATGGCAGGGAAATTATCTCATACCCTGTCATGTGCCTCGTGTCTTCAGAAGGAAGTACCTACTTGCATATTCTGGTCTCGGCCTCCGAAAGATAACAATCATTTTTTCCTGAAAAACTTAATTATTCTTAGTTTACCCAAATACAGTGTGTGTGTGTTTTTGCCCCTACAGGCTGTACAGGTTAAATGTCTGATGCAGCCTTTAGCATTTATGCTGGGTCTGGTTATAGTAGGCAGGTTATAGGTTATAATAGGCAGCTACTTGATGCCTCTTCTGCTTATCAACCCCAGGAAGCATCAGCCATGATTCTAAAGATAAAGCCTTCTTGCTTAATTATCTCCCTGCATCTTAATTCTTAACACTTTGCTTCAACACAAATTAAACTTGAAACAGGATTTGGCTCATAGTGCATTAGGAATTGGAAATAAATATGAAACGAAGCCCTAAATCATTTGAAACCCAAGATCTGAAAGACCACCTTCTTACAGAGGGATCACACAATAAATCCAGGCAATATCAAGTTGTCTAATTCTACAAGCTTTATTTCTCTACAGGCTTCTATGTTCCATAAACATAAAAATACTTCATACAGTACTTGTTTTGGAAACACAAAAGTCTTACAGCTGTGGAAAAAAAATGGTAGGTACAAATGCTTAAAATCAATCTTCCCTCTAAGCTGTGTGGCTGCATAACCACGCAGCTCTGAATTGGGACTGTGCACCCAAGCCTGAATTGTTGCCCATTTGCTTTGGGTTGCAGACGGAACTCTGCACACATAGGACAGGGTCCCACCCCACCACACTGGTGGAAAATTAGAGGGGACGTTGATTAATATATATGAAAAACTAAACTTAAATTCTAGGCAAATCCTTAAGCCAGAATTCTCAAAATACAAGAGCAAAGTACAACACAACACAAAAAAAGTAAAAAGAATCTAGTCTAAAAAGGCACATTTAAACAGCATGGGAAAATATCAAAGTTATTAATAATAAGAATATATAAAGTAAAAAGCATTTCTTAGCCTTTAAGTATCTTAAAAATACACACAAAGAAAATTACTTTTACATGTTTCCCAGAGAGGCCAATTTAAATCAATGGAAGAAAATCTGATGTCATGCTGCTACATGATTAATCTCAGTATCCATGGTTTGTGGTGTAGTAGCCTTGCTATGCTGATAAGCTGAACACCTGTATTTGTGTGTGTGTGTGTGTTATCTCCCAGTATTTTTAACTCATTCAGTTTTTTTATCTTTCGCTTCTAACTTTCTAATTTTTTTCAATAGAAAATCCAGTTCCTACTACCTTTGTAATTTCAGGGGCTCTGTAACTGAAATATCTGCCAAGCCGCCACTATACTGATGCTATCGTTATGACTAAAATTTTACACAGCCTGGAGAAATAAAGACCAATAGTATGAAAAATCTAGATTTACACTTGGAAAACCAGAGGATTATAATTTTAAAGAGAGCAAAATAATAAAACCCATATCCTTCATGGAATAGCCTTATTTATTTTATTATTAGTTTAAACTCATACCTCACCCATTTGGGGACAGGCCACTACTCTGGGAGGCTTCCAGAAAATGTATAAAATATATATACATTTTAAAAATAGTCAAATAAAAACAGAAACAGAATTTATATTTAATTATAATTTGAAAAGCAAGTTCAACTGGCAAGATTGCTATCATACAGTGACTTTTCTCAGCTGGAGCTGCCTAACTGTTCTGAAATTACTATAGTAAACTATTGTTCAAGGCTTGATTTTAAAAGCATTTACATTGACCCATCTATTTGATTATTACTGACACTGACTGGCAGCAAGTATCCATGGTTTTAAAGAGATTTTTGTCACACTTCACCGATGTCTTGGAATTAACATAGGACTTTTTGAAGGCAAAGCAATGTACTTTATCACTATTACATTGCTTTTTGAAAGTGAAGGTAATTGTAATATTGTTCTTTAAAAAACACACATTACATGTCATAAAGCTCTTTTTCGTTTTATCTTGTGTTTATTGCTTTGTGGATTGTATGTTGTTTTAATTGATGTTGTGAGGTGCTTTACACGGGAGCCAGAGCCAATCTATAGAGCTTTAGTTGGGTGGAAATCCCCTTTAGCATTGTAAAGAGGATTATGCTGCTTACAGAAGGGTTGCCATTGGCTGGTCTCCATGAAGAAAAACCATTCACGTTTTTGGAAAAAACAGTTATAGAATTGTGAGTGAAATGGGATAGTAAGGGTCAGTTACCTCAACTCCATTCTGTTCATGCAGGGATCTGCAGCTAAAGCATACCTGACAGAGGTGTAAGCCATCCAACCTGCTTGAAACACAGGCCTGAAGCATGGACTCCTCCCTCTTAATGTATCATATTCTCCTGAATAGCTCTTAACATCAGGAAGTTCTTCCTTTTCTTTACTTGGTTGAAACTTCTTGTAATTTGAATCCACTTGTTGAGGTCCTCTGCAATGGTGCAGCAGAAAGCGAGTATGCTCCACCTTCCAGACTGCTACCCGTTAGATACTTGAGGATAGATATCATCTTATTCCTTCTCAGACTTCTTTTCTTTAGGCGACTTTGTTCATAGAAGGTGACTTCCAGTCTCTTTAACCATCCTGGTTACTTCCTCCAGATGTGATTGAGCTTGTCCAAATTCCACCCAACCATAATACAGTGCTGCTATTACTCTCCTTGATCTGAATATTATACGATTGGTTAAACAGAGCTTTCAGAATAAATACATAAATGGCTTGAATGATATCTACCAAGTAAGGCTTCTGAGCAATGCAAAATATTGTAGGACCCTGGTATCCACTGGGATTGGTTCCAGGTCTTCCCATGAAAACTGTGGATAAGAGAGAACACCAAAAAAACCCAAAATGCTTGTTTTGTGACAGTAGCTTGTTTTACGGCTGCTGTTTTGCAACAGTAGCTTGCTTTACGGATGCTGTTTTATGACAATAGCTTGCTTTACAGCTGCTATTTATGACAGTAGCTTGCTTTCCGGCTGCTGAATTATTTATTTATTTTCTTCTGCCAGCCGTGGATAACTGAATCAGTGGTTAATGAATCATTGGGTATGGGGATTCTACTGTAGTGAGAACAAAAGCCTGACTTGTGGCTGTTGAGAGATACAGACCTGCAAGAAAATTCTACCCATGTGAAGAAATAGTCACAGATTTTAAGAAAGAGCAACCCTGACTTAATACTAATGATTTTGTGTAAGCACTGGGCATTTATTACGATCAACATTTGCATGTGATTCGGTTGACTTCCATTTTTAATGCTCTAGAAAAGCATTGTGTATATATGCTAAGGCTAAGCAAACCAAATGCATATATTTGTGGATACAAGCTTTGGCTTACTCTATCACATGTTGGCAAGGGACAAGCACTCATCTGGCCTGGTCTGCTCCTTCTCATGCATAGCTGGACCAAGAATTATGCTCTGAAACTGAAGCACCAGTGATTTTCAGAAGCTCTGATTTGGACTTTCAAAGTCACTTAGAATAAGCCATAGAGTTCTATACAGGAAATTGCTTAAGTCATCACTCCTGTGCAGAATTAAGTAAGCTGCAACAATTATTTCAGTGTTCTTAGGCATACCTTAGAGCACAGGATCAGGCTTCAAGTAACCCAGTTTAAGTATTTTATTAGGAAACTATCTTTTATAATGGCAATGATCATTCTCAGAAATGTCTCTATTTAACTGAACTAACCTAATGATCATGTGGCTTCCTGTTCCTCTATGAAGAGATTTACCATTAAGGTTGGTGTGTTGTCAATTGTCATTGTATACACTAAAAACATTTGGGACTTTTTTCTTTAAGCAAGGTATTCTGCTTATACACTGCCCCAAAGTACTTAAAGCACTCTCTGGGTGGTTTACAGTTTAATTATGCAGGCTGCACATTAACCACCACCCCCAGAAAACTCGTTTTACCAACCTTGGAAGGATGGAAGGCTGAGTCAACCATGAGCTGGCTACCTGGGATTGAACCCCAGGTCGTGAGCACAATTTTAGCTGCAGTACAGGCATTTAACCACTGTGCCACGAGGCTCCTCTTTCTTTCCAACAGGGTGTGTGTTTCGGTTACCGTTTCTCTACTCTTATCCTGTTAAGTTTCCCTTCCTTCAGCTTCATCAGGACAAAGATACAGGAATAAATTGTTGCTTTTAACAGGAATGTCTTTTCAAGCAGTATATTTGCCTTTTGGTCCTCATTCCACTGGGATTGTGTCAGTCACAGCAGTGACAGTTTTGAAATCAGCACAGCAACTGAAGAACAAACTACATTGTTAGCAGCCAGGATTTGGAAAATAGCTACATGAAAATATAATGCCCTTGGGGGGGGGGGAGCCCATGATACTCCTCATACCACTCAAGCCTATATATGGTTTTTCATTTCCTCAGATAGGATGCAGTGTCCATTATTATACCAAAATTATCATTAGTTTAGACATCAGCAGTGACAGAATCATAGTATTCTTCATTATGTGTTAATTTGTCACAGCTAATAGCTCAACCAATGAGAGAAATGTAAGGTGCTGCATCTAGGTAAAAAGAATAAATTGCACAGATATCGGGAGACACCTGGCTGGAAAATAGTACCTGTGAAAGGGATCTGGGAGTCTTGCTGGACCACAAATTGAACATGAGTCAGCAGTGTGACACGGCAGCCAGGAAAGCCAATGCAATTCCTGGTTGCATCAACAGAAGCATTGTGTCTAGATCAGGAGAAGTGATAGTACCACTCTATTCTGCTCTGGTCAGACCCCACCTGGGAGTACTGTGTCCAGTTCTGTGCATCTCAATTTTAAAAGGATGTTGACAATAGAGATGGGCACGACTAGGGAAAATGACGTTTTCGAGTTGTCGTGCGTCGGAGGCAGTCCGTTTCGGCTTGTTTCCGTTTTTCGCGAAATTTCGCAAAAATTAGTCAGTTCGTTTTTTCGTTGTCGTTAGTACTGGTTTGGGGGGGGTAGCGGGCTCCTGGAGGGAGCTGCAGGAGTCAGCCAGAGCCACAAGTGACGGACTGGCAGACTCTTTGCACCCGCTGTGTCTCACGTACTTGCATGTAGTGCAATGCAAGTAGATCTGGCTTAGGGTTAAGACGGGTTAGCGCAAGGGCTAGGGTTAGGCTAGTTACGGGTGAGGTTAGGGTGAGTATTGGGGTGCACCTCTGGGTGCCTCTCTGACCCACTTAGAAGGACAGTGTACTGGCGTATGGGTTAGGCTTAGGGTTAGGGTTCGGGTTTGGGCTACGATTAGTGGGCTGTTTATGCCCGATTGGCACATCCCAGAAGTCTCTGTGGTCAACCTGGCCAAGTGGCCATGCGATTGGTGGAAAATTTGCATGGTCCACTCCCATGGGCGAGCCCATCATTGCGAATGTGCAGGTGTAAAAAAATAAAATAAAATAAAATAAAATAAAATCAACGGAGACTTTTTTTTGCAAGAAAAACCCACTGCTGCTACTGTAAAAATTCAAGCATTTAAAATAGCTAATTTTCGCATGTTTCTGTGGTGCTTTGGTGGGGTTTTGGGCAACGATTTCAAAAAAAAAATATTGCGGTCGCCATTTTGGATCCCCCGCACTGCATGGCAAATGGATGCGCCCTCCCAGCCTGGTACAGTCAGCAAAACCTGGCCATGCGATTGGTGGAATGGCTCCAAAACTTTGCATGGTCCACTCCCATGGGCGAGCCCATCATTGCAAATGCGCAGGTGTAAAAAAATAAAATAAAATAAAATAAAATAAACGGAGACTTTTTTTGCAAGAAAAACCCACTGCTGCTACTGTAAAAACTCAAGCATTTAAAATAGCTAATTTTCGCATGTTTCTGTGGTGCTTTGGTGGGGTTTTGGGCAACGATTTCAAAAAAAATATTGCGGTCGCCATTTTGGATCCCCCGCACTGCATGGCAAATGGATGCGCCCTCCCAGCCTGGTACCAGCAGCGCAGCAGTAGCAATAGCCAAGGAGAGGGGGCGGGGAAACCCCCCCCCCAAATAAAACACCCTTCTGGCCTGGTAGGTGCCCTCAGGCAGTTTTCGCCTACTTTTAGGGCCGGGAATTTTTTTTTTAACTTTTAAAAACTTTTTTTCTGTGCCGCTTGGCATTGCGCGATCGCCGCGATGCAAGTAACGAGCACGACAAATCAGACCAAATTGTTCGTTCGTCGGTTCGAGCTCGAATTCTGGTGGAGTAATTCCCGTTTCCGTAGAGTAATGGATACGAGTAACGGAAACGGAAACGGGAATACCGCTAAGTCGTGCCCATCTCTAGTTGACAACCTTGAATGGGTCCAGAGGAGAGCAACCAAGATGGCTGAAGGTCTGGAAAAAATGTCTTACGAGGAGTAGCTTAGGGATCTGGGAATGTTTAGCCTTTCAGAAAGAAGGCTGAGAGAGGATATGATGGCCATGTTTAAATATTTGAAAGGATGTCATATTGAAGAGGGAACTGGTTGACTTTCCATGGCTTCAGAGACTAGGACTCGGGGCAATGGTTTAAAACTACAGGAAAAGAGATTCAATTTAAACATTAGGAAGAACTTCCTGACGGTTAGAGCTGTTCAGCAGTGGAATATGCTTCCACAAAGGGTGGTGGCGTTTCCTTCTTTGGAGGTTTTTAGGCAGAGGCTGGATGGCCATCTATCAGGAGCACTGTGATGGGGGTTCCTGCATGGCAGGTGTAACGTAGTACAGTGAGTTCTTTCATGTCCCCCAGCCTAGCTGTGAAGAAAAAAAAATCTCACTTGCCAAAACAGTTATCAAACAGGCAACAGGCACCTTGGCTTGAATATTAATAAAGGCATTTATTTAACTACAAAGATTTCACAGAAATATTTCTCTAACTTAAAAATAATAAAGATGTTTCCCTCCTTAGTTACATATGTTTTACGATTGTTAAAGTGTCCAAGGAAAAGTACCAGGCAGAACCATTCCGATGGAAAGTCTTTCGCTCGCAGCCTGAGAAAGGCAGTCACATGTCTTTTCAGTCCAGAGTTCATTTGCTGGTCTGCTCTAGCTATGTTTACATTCTTTAAAGATTATAAATCTAAAACAGAAATTCACTAACACATTAGAATTCACAGTTTCTTTATAGCCTAAAGGGGGAAAGATTTCATTAATTCTAAATTGTTACAGCAGGGGGTTGGACCTGATGGCCCTTGAGGTCTCTTTCAATACTATGATTCTATGAATGTTAATATAAAGAGCAGTTTGTTGCAGGAAAGCCAAATGCTGTAGATGGGACTGAGTGGCATATCCTACTTTTACCAGCAGGTGTTGCTGCAGCCTTTTGAATACAAGTCCAACCATGTTTCCAGGCATGAGTGACTTAGGGCATAGGATGGGATATTTTACTATTTCAGCTTTTACACCACCTCATAGTGCACACACTCTCTAGGTAGTTCACAACATATGAATGATACAAAATACTTCACAAATGCTGTAAAACAGGTAAAACTCATATATAACTAAAGGCTGTCTTCAAATCAAATTAAAATAGATTTGAATCTCTCGGAGTAAAAGCACAAATGAAATCCATCTTTAAATAATAATGTTTTTACTAGTAAATTGAAAGCTGAGGGAAAACCTATATTGGGACCTTGCTCTAGGAGCTGCAATCAAGACAGCACAGATTCCTGGTGTAAAATCTGTTAACCACTTTGGGTGTGATTTTAACATCAAGCACTGTGAGGAGCTGAGGGGACAGGTAGCAATTTTGGGAGAAATGTTCCAACAAATATGAAGGTTCCAAACCGTTAAGGGTTTGGCAGGTCATGGCCAGCACCTTGAACTGGGCACAGAAATGAACAGGAGCAAATGAAGGTGTGCCAAAACTTGGGATATGTGTTCATAGAATCAGTGGAGATTCTATCATCCTGGTGAGGTTATCCTGGAGTTGAGCCATTGCAACTGGACTTCTTTTCTTGGGGGTTGAAAACTTTCTCTTCTCATCCACATAGCTACTTCAGTCTGAAGAAGGTTGGTGGGAGGCTTCCAATTTAGCTTACCTTGGGTTCATCCAGTTTGGTTTCAATAGGCTCAGATGTACAAATGGCCTGGGGTGTCTGAAAATCATGCAGCCCCTTCCAGCACCCATTAAGTATGGGGTGTTAGACATGGCCTTCCTGGTGGAGGTGTGAAGTGATTCTGATTTGTCTGGGGAATGATGAAAAGGGCAGCAGGATAAATGGGAGACAAATTGTGCCCAAGATGCTGGATTCACAGAGAGAGTATGCTAGAGGAGATCCCCATTCCCAGGCTCTCTGGAAACCTCTGCAATTAGTTCTACTCAGACAATGAAGTAGTGGAACTGCATGCATGGCAGTTTTCCTCTGCTCCTTCAAAAGTTCCAGCACCATCTTTTTAAACTTCAACTATGGCATTGATTTTTGCTCTTCTTCATCTGTGCACTGGACATGACACCACCGCTGGCAAATCAGATAATTAAAGCTGATTTCAGGATGTACTTGACTTGCACATGTGACAAAGATGCATAAAGGCAACCCCAAAGGAAGTAGGTAATCAACAGCTTGTCATTGGTGATGTCATCACTGCTGCATGCAGAACTGTACAAACAGAATTTCAGCCATTCTTTCCAGGGTTATTTTGTGCCACGTATATATACCAAGCAAGACATACATCAATTTCTATGTCTTTTTAATCCTTAACCCAGACAGATTTTTAAGGCTGGGCCTTAAACAAAGCAATCAGAACACTGCAGTGCTATCCCTGCTGTTTGCCACCAATGTTGAAGAATCCCATAACAGTTTTTGTCCATTTAAGTACTACATTCACACAAATTATTTTATTCTGCCTATGGTTGTTACATAAATTTGAACCCAGATTCTAGTTTGTGATGTGCATTACACATGCATTAAATTGCAGAGCTAGTACTGACGTTGTAAGGACAAATTGAAAAACAACAACACCCTTGTCTTGATTCGAAAATAGCACTATTATCAGATAGAGATCAGTTTTCTCAGTATGCATGCTGAATCATGAATGGACAAAATTGACAAAAACACAATCAATTCCAAAACGTCATTTTAATATTCCAATCCAATGCTAATTAAAAACAAAGATAAACATTAAAGTGGGAAACATTGGTCTAAACCAAACAGCTTGTAGCAGTTAGCACCCATTTTGGCAATGTCAGAACTGATTATTAGAAGGGTTGATTATATTTAATTTTGAACCTGAAGTTGAAATTAATTTGGATAGGATCTTTTGACATCTCAAAACACTACTTTCAATATTGTACATCATAAAAACAGCTTAATACATTCATTCTGAAACACGGTAAAACAGTACATTTATATACAAGTACTAAAGTATGCAAACAGGTACATTCAAATATTAACAGAGGATGGAAGAGGAGGAAAAGGGACTGGAATTAACTTTTGAGAACTTTTATTAGAAAGAATTACAAAATAAAACAAGAACATTTACACTAGTAATGTAATTAAAATATAAAAATGACTGTACACAGTACACCAGTTTCAGAGAAGGAAGCTGCTTTCACTTAGGCAGCTGATATTTTTCACATAATTTTTTTACTTTTTAAAGAAAGCCTGCTAACACAATGATTGTTTTAATGCTACACTTTTACAGCAAGGACAAACTAAAAATAGCAGCAGTTTCACATGGCATGTTTCCACAGGTTTATTCCTGTGATCTAAGCAATGCCTAACAAAGTGCTCCCAGTTGAATACACAAGTAAAATTCACAATAGTTTACCTGACACCAGGTATGGTTTGACCTGCCGGCCTTGAGCATATCCACAGCATTCCTTTTTCCCATTCCAAATAGAGTTGTTTACAAAACAAGAAACAAAACAAAAAAAAAAGCCCTTGAAGACTCCTAGGGAAGCACCTGTCATTAACAATGTATTAAATCTAAAAAGCAGCATACCACCTGGTTCACTCTGGATGGTGTAATATACAGTGTATCATTTATAAGTTGACATCCTAGAGATGCTTCTGGGCAGGAACAAAGCAGTTATTTAACTGCACTTGGAAAAAAATAGGATTGTGAACAGCTCTTTTATAAAACCATTGACAGTGATTAAAGGAAAAAAAATGAAGAAAGAATTCTCGCTCCAACTTTTGTCCTCCAACTAAAGTCCACCAATATTCCATCTCCTTCTTTTGCCAGTTTAATAAAAAGTCAGTATATTGTAAGGCTAACTGAACGATTCATCTTCTTTCCACTAAGACGAGCTGTTCTGTTCTGTACTGTAGATCGAGTTGTCATGCGATCAGTGATCTGTGCTCGCTCTTCAGCCGCTGCCTTTGCCATCTGGGCTTTCTTCAGTTCCCTAGAAAGAGGGAGGGGGGATTATTATTCTCTTACACATTTGATCATTAAAAGCAGTTGCCCCCCCCCCAAACCATTCCAAAGGTCTAAAAAGAGGAGTAGAAGCTCTAGTCTCCAGAGTTATGGCCACACATCAACAAACAACATTTCAGAGAACTATATGAAGTGTTTTAACTTGCCATGGATTACATAGAGGACATTTCTTGCAATCGGTCTAATTTCTGCTAAAATGTAGGCACACTGTAAGATGCACTGCTGTTTTGGTATTGTATGTCCACATGCTGATCCCATAGCTATACAGTAAGACCCCCGTATCCATGGGGGATTAGTTCTGGGCCACCCCACGGATACAGAAATCTGTGGATAAAAGCAAATACTCCTATCCGAGGATGATGGTGGCAACAGTGGTGGTGGCTTGCTGGGGGGTGAAAGCTTTCAGCCTGGACATTCCACAAACACACACCCCCACGCCACTGGGCAGCACAGTGGACTGGGTGGCACGAAGGCATGCTCCTGCACCGCCCGTTCCACCACCAGAGAAGGTCAAATGGCGGCCCTAGAGTAAGTTGGGGTGGAGGGCAACTCGCCAGCACAGAGTTCACGGGTGTGTCCAGCGCAGGGAAAGAGCCGGGGGCTGCCAGGATCCCAAACCTGTCTGCCTCAAGGAGGCCAAGTGAAAGGGTAGCAGGAGGAGATGGGGGAGCAGCCTTTGGAGGGACTGGAGTGGGTCCCCCTGTTTCTTCTCTAATACTTTCCTTGCATACACCAGTGGCAAGGGAGGCGCTAGCTAGGCTGCCTGGCGGTGGGGATCACTACTGGAGGCCCAGGGATGATTTCGGTCAGCCCTCCGCAGCGGTAAGCCAAGCCGGTGGAGAACGCTGATGGTGATCCAGGGTGCAAACCGCCCCATAGCTGCAAAAGGGCAGCCATTGAGGAAACGAGGGAAGGAACAACGGTGGTGGAGGCAGCTGTGGCTGCTGGCAAGGAGGGGCCTCTGGCAGGAAGCTGGCACTGGGAAGCAGGACTCCTCCTCCATGGATGACAAGTTTGGGGGCTTTCCCAAGCGAGCGAGCAGCAAGGAAAGGGAAGCAGGGCCAGCTTTTTCAGCCAAGGAGCCCAAGGTATGAAGCAGGAAAGGAAGCTGAGAGCATGTACAGGCCCTGCTGGACGACTCTTGCCGCCACCGCTCAAACGGTCACAAAGCAGCTAGCAAGGCAGGCAGGCAGGCAATCAAAGGAGAGTGGGTGGGTTCTGCCACTGCTGCAGCGTCTACTGTTTCTGCCACTGCCAAGGGGGATCTCTGCACCTCTGCATGCTGCTGCACAGCCCAGTACATCACCCGGGAAGCTTGAATGGCCAGCGGCAGTCCCCTCCTTCCACTGTGCTAATTGCCTTCCTGATTCCGCAGATGGTAAATCAGCAGATACAGGGTGGTACTGCACAATGTTTTTCCCACAATAAAAAGGGTTGTAGGTGGCTAGACTGCCAGCTACAATAAAATCATTGATCTTCAGTTTACAGAAAAAACAGCGTAGCCCAACAGAGACCCCAAGTAGCCCTGTTCTAGTGCACCACATTTCTTAATTTGTACCAAAACTCAAAGGCATTTTTGTTCTTACCATGTCACTGTTTCATAAATTAGTATCAGTCAGGTTCAATTCCACTGCTGATAAACTAAGCACTATTTTTAAAAAGCCAAAATTATTTGCAAGGGATTTTCAAGGATTCCTGGAGAAAATATTAAAGATGTTATAATTCCAGCTACACAAAATGTTCTCCAGCAGTTATTTTCCGTTCGTATATATTTACTGTCAGGGAAGAGTCAGAAGTTGTCCCCTGGAAATCTTGCTGTCTAGTTCTAGATTTGAGAGCAATGGACTTACATATTTGGGGTGCTTCTGGTGTTCTGTGCAATACAAGTGCTTAGGGCCTTTTGCAAAGAAGGAATCAGCATGATTTCCTCGCTGGAAAATCGCACAGACTATTATCTATTGGCAGCACATGGAGCTCCCCAAAGTAGATGTCACATTCGTCATATTGATACATGAATCTCTTGGTTCTACATATTTACATCTAATTTTTGCCATCTAAATCAAAAATCTATATTAGAAGAAACCAAAGTTTCAGATCCAGTTTTTCCATGTTGGCAGGAAATCAACAACATTTGCAAAAAACAAACAAAATCCCCAAAACTTATTTCATTTCCATTGCCTTAAATCTCCAACACTAGTCAATGCACACCAACGTGCACCTTGAGAAATATTACAAATTCTTTCAATCTGTTGTGTTGTTACACGTGAGTACTCTTGCACTGATTTTTAAAAGGCCAACAATTGCAGTTAACCAGCCCTTAAAATCACTTTCCAATACTTCAGAATAAAAGCTGGCATAACATGGACTTACTTTTGCAACAAAGAGTTTTTGAACTTTTCTGCATTCAGTTCTATTCGTAGTTGCTCAGCACTTTTTCTGGCAGTAGATAACAGTGCTGAATGCTTGACTAGAGCAACGGCTGAGGGTCTTTTCTCTGGATCAGGGTTTATCATCATCTGAAACAAAATGATGTATTTAATATCAAGGCTGAATATCCTTCCTACAACCACAAGAAAGGCTAAAAACACAAATATATAGCACTCTGCTGTCCCAGAGAGCCACAGAATCTCTTACTTTTAATAAATCTAAGAAGTCTTGAGACAGGACTTGTGGAATTCTAGGCAGCTTTCCTTGTCGAATGTCATGCCACTGATCCCCATTGGCTGGCAGTGGTTCGGCACCAGCAGCACACACCACCGTTAGTGCAAGAGCGAAAATATCTGCTTTTGGCAAATAATTGTAGTTCTGAAAAAGAAAGACTTAATTTCAAATCCAGACCACCAAGTTTCAGGCTTCGAGCATAACCTTCCGTTTTGCTTGACGAAGGAAAAGGGATACTTGTAAAAGCACGGCCATCCCCCTTTTACAGGAAACTCCTCCCATTCACAAAGTAAATGCTCAGAATTGAAACTCCAGCCAAAAATATGCAGAGTGCATCATTTTGTCTCAATGAACAAAGTGCTGCTTACCTCTTGTAAAACTTCATTGGCAAGGAAACGACTGTCCCCTTCCTCCACTTGTGGACTGGATATTCTAGTGACATGACCAAGATCGCCTAGATTAAAATAAACAGCAACGAATTAGTTTTTGCTACAAGCACAAGCAAGTTTCATGGATAGATGTGATTCCATGCTCTCTTACCTATCTTGAACACAACTCTGCTAGACTCCTCGTCGTCACCTTCTTCAGAAATAGTGTCTGGAATTGACATCCTAGATATAAAGATATTGCCTGCCAAAAAGAAAAATAGAAATCTATGTCAAAAATATAATCTAACTTCAGAACTACAAGTGGTACCTTGTATAAAGGAATTAATTCGTTCCAAAAAATTATGTTAAGCAAATTTTCCTTTATACAAATTTCCCATAGGAATACATTGAAAACAGAGTGATCTCATTTTTATGTTGTACAGATTTGCCCTATAGGCAATTCTCTTAAGCAAATTTCCCCTATCTCTGGATTTTTATGTTGTACAAATTTTATGTTATACAAACCGTTTGTTATACAAGGGTCCACTGTACTAGAATTTTCACCACTCACATTCTCCTGGGTGACTGGAAGGAAGCCAAAATTTAAAGCAAATAAGTATAATCCACCCCACCCTATCCCCAAAAGGCCACAAACAGCAGTTGGCCTGAAATGTTTCAGAAAAGTTCTCTTTCATTGTATTCTGTACTTGGACTCAAAGAGTTTCAGTTATTAGGGTGTGGTTTACTGCATATTTTTCTACCACATATTCAATCATTTCAGTCAACACTCAGTGCAAAAAATAAGATCTCAGAATACTCACTGGGCTTTATATCCATGTGTACCAGGGACATTGAATGGATATATTTTAAACCACGAGCAACTTGAAGTAGTAAATCTTTCAATTCTGGTTCACTGAAATAGCGCATATTTCTGTAGTTTTCACTTATGGCATCAGCTAGACTGCCACCTAGAGCAAAAGTAAATTATATTAGCTAGATGACATGAAATAGCCTTGTAAGACAATGCACTTTCTCCAGCAATGATGACAAGGGACTGATGCTGAGAGGAACCGACCTCTTAAGTTCACAGCAGAAGTGAGAATCAAATGGAGGCCTTCCTGTTTGTAACTCACTCTCTTCAGTTCTACAACCGGAATGAGACAAGTGCCAATTTCCAGATGCCCTTGGACTGCTATTCCTAGATTTCTTTTTATTACATTATCAATTATTTTGGCTAGGGCTTTAGGGTTATGAAGTCCAACAGCATCCGGAGGGCCACACCTTACCCATCTGTACTCTATACTAACAGCAGATATCTAGAACTAGACGTAGTGTTTCAGATTATTTATTCTATCTAAACTCAAACAACTGAAGCGAATGTTCATAGTCAAAAGAAGTCTACAAAAGTACACAGTCTTTTGGGGAGTCAAAAAGACTTCTTTCTGATCCTAGGTTCAAATTCAGCGATGAACTATATGTGGCCTTAGAAAGCCAGGAATCCCCCCCCCCAATTTTTCCATTTTGAGTATAACAATATTGGCCCTAGTCTGTCATATGTTGTTTCAGCAATATACTGAAGTCTTAAGAGGAAGCATTATACAAATAAATCTATTCGTATCTATAATTTAAAAGCAGAGGTTGCTTTTGTGGAATTTGCCTATCTTTGCAAAATTCTATAAAAACTAGTCTCTGTGTGGGAGAGGTTAAATTTTCCTCCCCCGGTACATAAAGTTTTATAAAAACAGGGTCAGATTGATCAATTTTTGTTCTAAATTTTCTACTCTAGGTATCTAAAATGCTCTTCAGACCCATATTTAAAGCTCAAAATAATTAACTGTAATACCTCAAATAATATTTTCTCTTTCTGTTTCCTCCAATTTAAGGATTTCTGAATACAATTATTTTACAATACTGATGATTTCTATCTTTGTTGTCTGTCATTTTTCTATTCAGCATGTCTTGTCTTAATTTTGAAGATGCTCATTTAAATTCATGAAGATGACTGTGGCTGAAATCCCAAGTCCATAACACCTACATGTATCACTCTGAAAATGTTACAACTTATATTTATGTAACAAGTGTAGGATTGCAATCTTTAGTTAAAAGTGGCCACCCTGTTTCCTTCTCTCTCAGAAAACGTTATGATTCTATTACCATTACTTATAATTAGGGACGTGCCACTTATTTATTTGTTTGTTTTTATATTTATATACCGCCAGATTTTCCCAGACAGGAACTCAGGGCGGTTAACAACACTTGATTTTTAGAGTACTAGAAATGTGGCTCACTTGAGAAAAACACCTAAGTTTGTAGAAGTTTCAGAGAGGGTAGCCGTGTTAGTCTTTTCAAGAATTTCAGGCAAAAATAAAAGAAAAATAAAACAAAAGACACAAAACATGCAGCACCTTAAAGACTAACTTTCATATTTTAATGTAACGTTTCGTGGACACCTCCATTTCTTCAGACATATAGCAGCAGAATGAGGTGTGCAATATAATATGGGATAGGATATACATTTCATACCAGATATTTATTGGCTGTAGTATACAGAGTTGGGGGGGCGAATAGGGGAGGGGGGAGAGCAGGAGGGGGAAGAAGAGGAGGAAGAGCTGATTAGTAGAAATGGTGGGAAGATTAGGCCAGTGTCTATAGAGCTGTATAGTATAGTTTTATGGCTCTGAGGCCAGGATCTGTTTATATGTTTAAGTGTGGTATTATGGCTTGGAGGTAAATTCCTCAAGAGACACAAACCAGGTCAGATCAGAGAGGGTGAGGGTGAGGGTGTATTTGGAAGAGACGGGGGAGGGGGAGAGAATGGGAGTTTTTACCTTAGAGTCCATGAAAAAATGACAATGTAGTTTTTACTTTAGAGTCCATGAAAAAAGTGGCAATATGGTAATATTACATTTGATAATGACTCAAGAAACCCTGACTTATGTTGAATCCTTTCTTGTCTGTGTCCATCATGCATATGAATCTTATTCTATCCAGCTGAACTTCCAGAATGGAGTACTATAACATATGTAGCTTTAAAAAACACTAAAAGCACACTGCTCATCACAATTCATATTAAGACAGTAGCATTACTTACCATTACAATACTCATTCTGTATAAGCATATGGTCATCTTCCGCCCAGGCAGAAAAGTATCTGACTACATGTGAATGCTGTCCCAGCACTGCATGAGCATAGACTTCTCGAAGAGCATTCTGCCTATGATATTGAAACAAAAGCTTTTCAGTTACCCTAACAGAGGTAAGCACAACATACTTGTATTTTCAAAGCAATGCGTGTTGAGGCTGCAACAAATATAATCCAGAGGGCTTAAGGTAAAAGTGCTTGAATTTCATTTTTCTTTAAAGCATGGGGGCTCCCCATGATTTTGCACATTTAACTGCATTATGCAAGATGGACATGGCTTCTACCCAATCAGTTAAGACTGACAACAGAATGCACTAAAGTTTAAGCTAAAGGTTGGAGTTGTTCTGGACAGTGATAATTCACTAGGAGCAAGTGCTTTTTAATCAGAAATTAATATTATAATTGGATGTCATTTTTACTGAATTACACATTTCTGAATTCCTGCTGCAATGGCAACACTCACCATCAAATCTGTTCATAGTGCCACAGTATTTTTTAATAAATATGCATATAAAAATTCTGTTCGCATAGCAAGGCCTACATCCAAACATATGGCAAAGCAAACCTCAACATGACTCAGCAGTTTTGTATATCTCTTTAAGACCTTACTACTTAAGTAATGGTTCTAGCCTCATACACACACTCCTCGGTCACGCCCTGACCTGCCTGACATTGGTGTTGTTCCAGAGGCACAGAGAGTTGCAGAATTACTTCTGACTTACTGCTATTTAAGGTTGTATTTTACTCTTTTGTATTTATAACAAGCAAGGCAGTATATATATACGTGTATAGCTCCTTATCCCCTTTTTAGGAGCTTTATCACAACTGCTGTTGCCCTAATTTTCTATTTTGTATATTTTTCTGTACGGATATTCAATGAGTGCTTCATTATTTTCATAGGTCATCCCGTTTACCTTTTCCCCTTAGAATATATAGATAAAGTATATTTTTCATATACCTGTTGTGTCTACGACTCCTCCTTTAATCAGACTGCAGCACATAATACCAAATAATACACCAATCTCCCAACAATCCATCAACATATCCCAACAAATTCAACAGAAGAACTCAGGGTAGAAGGCATTTAAACTGTAACTAATACTTACTCATCAATTGAGCCAGCCAAGGGTTTCTTAGATCGCTTTATCGCATAGATGCAACCATCAAGCCTTTTCACGCATTTGAATACGGAACCAAACTCTCCAGACCCAATTTTTTCCAATTCATGAAATTCTGTTGCATATCGTGATTTCATATTACTTTCTGTTATGCTAATCCGCTGGAATGATCAAGAGACAATGATTGGTGTTTTGTTTTTCCAAGATGAAGAAGTTAATCCAATTAATTGTAAAACAACTGAAGTGTGCTTTAAAGATACGGGGATTTACTAATATTATTTTACCTTGGCAGGTCTCACAGTTTCATCCTCAAGCTCTCCATCACTTGCTTCCATGTCTTCACCACATGAACTGAAATTTTTAAATATATAAATAAAAACAAATCAGAAAGTCTTGGGCATCTTCATTGTCCTTATAACAGGCCTGCCCAAAGTCTGGCCGGGGGGGGGGGGGGGGCGGCAAATCCGGCCCGTCAGGACATTCTGAGTGGCCCGTGGCTGGCTGGCCCACCCCTCCCTTCCCCTCCTTTACCCCATTTTTAAAAAAAAAATCTTCCGCCAACACTTAACACCACCGGGAAACTTGTGAAGCTTGGCGCGCGCACCCTGGGCGGCGCGTGGACAGGCCACCACCACCAGCACCGCTGGGAACCTTGGGCGGCACTGCAGGGGAATGTGTGAGGTTGGGTGCACGCGCGGGGCAGTGATCACACGGGCCGCGCCACCGGCACCACTGGGAAGCTTGGGCGGCTGGACGGTCTGCCGCTACAGGCACCGCAGGGGAATGTGGGGGAGGTGGGCAGGCCAGTGGGCCTCTGCCACCGCCAAGGAGCTTTGGGGTGGGCTGGTGGGCGAGCCATCGCCACCGCTGGGGAGCTTGGGGGGGTGCAAGGTCGCACAGATCGCCTCTTCCAAGGGGCAACCTGTGGCCACGGCTCCCTGTGCTTCCTTTGGTCCCCATTTCCCTCCCTGCCTCCCTTGGTCCCCACCTTCCTTCCTGAGGGTGGGGTTGCAAGGGGTCAGTGGGTGGGGCTTATGGGTCAGTGGGTGGGGCTTGCAGTGGGGTGGCAGGGTCGGGGAGCAACCTCCCCCTGACACATTCTTAGCCACCAAATCTGGCCCTCCTTACAAAAAGTTTGGCCACCCCAGCCTTATAAGGTAAATTAAGAGGCAAACTTCTGTTTATACAAGCAATTTAACAGACTTCGGGATTTGCAGTAAAGTTATGACCATACAACTTATTTTACTTATTCGAAGGCATGTTCTGGAATTTTGGTGGCCAAAAGCATGTAAGTTGAACAGGGAAGGTGCTTCAAGATCTGAAGAAAGGCAGCTTTTGTAAATTAGATATGTAAAAATACTACAAGAATCGGTAATGGGACGCAGTGCTCCCTGGTTCTATACTCCTATCTTGGTTTTAAGTCAGTGCGCTCTACTCAACCACATGCATGCAAAATAAGAGTGTTCTATATTATTGTCCTGGTTTCTTACACAACATTATGCTGTAATAACCTGATAATCAGACACTTGCTAAAACGGGGTGGTGAATTTTCTAAAAACAAAAACGAATATCCTTTAAAGTTTGTTTTTCATTATGTTATATTCTTAATATGATCTATTTAACTGTATTTTACTACAATGTATTTAACTGCATGTTTTTAAATCATACTATAAGATGCGCAGAAAGAAAGAATAAGAATTAAATGAATTCACAAGCATTAAAAATAAAAAACTACCACAGTTCATAAATGGTTTATAAAGAACCAGTTCAACCACTCACTCATTCCAGTGAGTTCTCTTTCTTCTGCGACACTGTCCCACTGAAGACTGAAGGAAGAGGGAGTCTGGCGTGAAGGGATTAATGTTCACATGAGGAGCTTGCCCCATGTCGGATTCCTGTTTTACTAGTTTCCCAACATTCATAAAAAGAGAGCCTCCTCTCAGTTTTGCTGAACTTGATCCAATTCCTTCAGCTTTGCTAAGAAGACTCTGAAAATAAAGAGATAAATCAACATTATCAGCTTTTAAGTATTTCACAAGTTAATGACCCTTTAAAGCAGCACAATTCCATTATTTCAGTCAAAAACACCAGCACAAGTGAGAAATGTCTCTAAATATATTTCTGTATCTCCTCTGGCATTTATTAATTTCTTACCCACTGATATTACTTTTAATCAATATGATGCAATAGCTGAAATCTTGTTGCTTAGCATATTAAGTCTCACATAGTCTATGGCAGTGTTTTTCAACCTTTTTTGGGCAAAGGCACACTTGTTTCATGAAAAAAATCACGAGGCACACCACCATTAGAAAATGTTAAAAAATTTAACTCTGTGCCTATCAGACACACACAAACACACTTCTCACCCCCCCCCCCAAATAACAACAACAAATCCATCCTCCAGCCCAGGCCCTCCCAAGGCATCCCTATCAAAATGTCCGCCTGCCCTCACCTTCCCCCTCCCTCCTCCTGGCACTTTTTTTCAGAGGAACTTGCAAACCCAGGAAGGTGGGGCTGGGGGAGGCTCTTCATATACAACCCCCAACCCCTATCTTTTTCCCCTTCCAGTATAAGCCTCCCTTCTCTCCCCCCCGGCCTCCTTCCAGCCAGGCAGCCACAGGGCCCGGAAGGGACCCCCCCATCCCCATCTCCTCCCTAGGTCCTAGGAATCCCCTCCTCAGCCTCCCACGTCCTCCCCTTTATTTACCCCCCACAAAAAAATGACCATTGTCAACGGCCACCCGCTCCCCACCCTTAAAAGAGGGATGCGCACGCGCGCTCCTACCTGGCTCGGCAGGGGCGCGCGCCCACCCTCGGGAGGCAAACAGCGAGTGCGTGAGGCGGGGGAGGGAGGGAGGGGGGTGAGCGAGGAGGGGGAACCAACCCCAAGAACCTTTAAGAGCGGCTTCTGGAGCGCCCTTCGCCGCAATGCGCCTGCGCGGGTCTCCCGGCTCTCTCTCACTCTCTCGCTCTCCAGTCTCCTCCTCCTCCTCCTCCTCCTCCTCCTCCTCCTCCCTTATTTCTTCTCCTTCCCCGCCCACGGCCAGCCTTTCCTCGCCGGCGCGCAAAGCACGCCGGGAAAGGTAGTCCGCTCTCCTCCCCAGGACCACGTCTCAGACCTGCGGGAGGAACTACATCTCCCAAGGAAGCCTTGCGGCAGCCGGCTTCTTTCTGGACGCCCTGCCTTACTCCGGCTCGCCGGCACCGCACCGCTGCCTTGGTCGCGAGTGGGATGCGGGGGGGGGGGCATTGCTGGTGTAGGGAGAATTTTTCCCACGGCACACCAGGCAACATCTCGCGGCACACTACTGTGCCACGGAACAGTGGTTGAAAAACACTGGTCTATGGAATATGTGGGCATTTGTGCTGTGAGTCAACTTTTCTGTATGTTCTACTGATTCAAATGTACCTATTCTAGTTGTGACCCAGGCCTACCCTTGAGTAAAAAAAGGCTGGCATAGGAAATATGTGCAGTGCTGCTGCCCAATACCACTACCAGCCGACATTGTTTCTATGGAAGAGAAACGGGAAAATACTTCCAAATGCCCAGTATTTCTGGCTGACAATGTTCCTGCTTTGTAAACCCAATATGTTTCTGCAGAACCTATAAACTGAGGATACCTGCTCTGCTGCTTGCATGGAATTCAGCTTCATTTGGACAAACAAAGCTAGTATGCCAGTTATGCCCATTCTTGGAGAAACCTAAAGCCAGGGGTCCTCAACCTAAGGCCCCGGGGCAGGATGCGGCCCCCCAAGGTCCTGAATCTGGCCCCTGGGACCAATTGCAACCCCCCACCTACCCCCTGTTTTGTGAGCAAGCCAGCCTCCGCAGCTGCTTTTGGACTGGGATCCGGCCCCCAGTGGTGTCTGGGTGGTGGTGGACCGGCCCGCTGGTTGAAAACTTTGAGGACCCCTGCCTAAAGCCCTAGTGACGTCTTGAATGGACTACTGTAATGCACTCTATGTGGGACTCCCGATGAAAAGCCTCAGGAAACTTCAACGGGTCCAAAATGCAGCAGCCAGATTGCTGACAGGGGCCGGTTACAGAGACCACATTACACCTCTATTAAAGCAGCTCCACTGGCTGCCAATCAGCTATCGTGTACAACCCTGACCTTAACCTACAAAGCGCTGTGGGACCTGGGTCCTAGCTACCTCAAAGATCGAATCTCACAGTATGAATCGACTCGGGTGTTAAGGTCATCAGGAAAGGCCTTTCTCTTTATCCTGCCTCCCTCACAGGTATACCTTGTGGGAACCCATGCTGCTGCGCCCAGAATCTGGAACTCCCTCTCGCTGGAGGCCAGGACTGCCCCATCTCTGCTGCCTTTCCAGAAACAGGCAAAAGACCTATCTCTTTAGGCAAGCTTTCCCTGAATGATGGACTAACTACTGTGTTTATAACCACTTATAACTTTGTGTTCATATTTCTCCTTATGTGATTGCAGTAACTTTGTTATCATTTGTTAGTTTTAATGTTGCCTTATAATGCTGTAAGATGCCCCTCAATTCCCTGTTTCTCAAACAGATTATGTCTAATTGAACTGGACTGTATAGTATCCCCTTACTGTAAGTTGCCTTGGGTCCTTTTCCATGGAGAAAGGTGGGGTAAAACACTCAACGAGAGAGATAGATAGATAGATAGATAGATAGATAGATAGATAGATAGATAGATAGATAGATAGATAGAGAGAGAGAGAGAGAGAGAGAGAGAGAGAGAGAGAGAGAGAGAGAGAGAGAGAGAGAGAGAGAGAGAGAGAGAGAGAGAGAGAGAGAGATGGTGGTAGTGGTGGGGAAGATAAATCACTCTTTCCATTCGTTGGAGTCTACTCATTCACCTGGAGTACAGTCCTTGTAGCCTCCCAAATGTTTAAATAAAAGACTACATTTTTCTGAATTAAGAGGACATCTGTTACAATTAGAAGAAAAGAATGGTTCTGGCAAACTTCTATTGGACCTTTATTTTATTTTTTATTTAAAATAACTGCAGTTGATATTATTGGCTGGTAATGGATCAGCTATACGAGACACACCTTATAAATGTAATGCAATCTCTACAGAGGATTGACAAAGTGTGAACCCCACCAGCTCTGGCCAGGTCAATGGTACTGCAGAGCTTTTGAATTTCTGTTACGCAGTGTAAGTACAGAGATTTACAGAGGAAAATAGTTACAAGTTCCCCAGACAGTCCATCCTTTTTCATTAATTGCCACTGTGCAAGGAAGGCACAATGACAATGCCCAGGAATAAGTCATCACCTTCAACTAAAGTTGAAGGGTTTGGAACGCAGAAGTCTCAGATCAAGATGCAGGAAAGTGAGAGCAGAATTTTTTTTTAAAAAAGGAGGGAAGACAACAATGACAAAGGGTATACTGGTGACAGGGGTCAAGGAGTGGGGGATAGGAACAGAAGGTAGATATAAAAGGGGAGAAGGAGTCAGGAAGAGGAAAAGAGGACATCACAATCGACCTCATCAAATGGTGCGTATGAAACTGCTACTGGACATTGGAGCTACCAAGCATCAAGAGCTTGCTTTAAGGAGAGACGCGCTAAAAAGAGAGGCATCACAAATCAAGAGGAATGGATGTCCAGTTAGGAGATGAGTACGTAGAACAGATTGTGCATGTGCATGTGTACCCAAAACAGCAGAGTTCCTGTAAGAGGAAGGCTCTCCTGGAGCTGATTCTCAATGTCCTTAAACCAACCAAGGGAGAATGGGCTTGATATTCATGTTGTGGGACTATACACACCAGTCAGAGTGAACGCCTCAGGAACAAAAGAGACCAGGAGAGACTTGGGAGATACACACTTTAAATGCATTGTTTCAAATGCCCATGTTATCCTAAGGTCTGACTGACCAGTCACAGTAGAGGATCGCATTTGACCTACTGTAGTTGTTGAGCACAGTTCAGTGCTGGAAAATAATGTTATTACCCACATCTCTGTCTGTCATCATATGTAAGCAAGTCTAGAGGAACCACCTAGGACAGTGATGGCGAGCCTTTTAGAGACCAAGTGCCCAAACTGCAATTCAAAACCCACTAATTTTTTTTCAAGGTGCCAATACAGTAATTTAAACTGTATACAGGTGGCTGTGAAGGGGCGATGTCGGGTGCCCACAGAAAGGGCTCCAAGTGCCACCTTTGGCACCCGTGCCATAGGTTCGCCATCACTGCCCTAGGATTAAACAAGAACCCTCACACACTTGCAGTCTCAATAACTAACAGCTGTTCCATCACTCTGGGTTGGTGAATTATCATTTCTGCCTATTATTCCCACAACAGTAGCTATATCTGGTCGAGTAGTGGCTGTAAGGAATGAAAGCTTAGCTAGAACTGTTTTGTATTTACTATTATTTGGTAGAAGCTCCTTTTCCTCAGTTTTTTGAAAATCTGCATGGGTGTTACATGCTGGGCATCTTGGAGATCTAATGTCTCAATAAGATCAACTAAGTTTTGTTTCTGATTTAAGAAATATGAGCCATCTGCCTCCCCTTCAATTTTAAAGCCCAAATAATATGTTGCATCTCAAAGGTCTGAATTCTACCTCTTTGTTAAGATGGTGTACAGTACAATCTCTATATACCCCTGTTTCCTAGGCTATGATTAAGTCATCTACATATGCAAGAGTACTAGTTAAATGTCCATTTCTGCTTCTGATATACAAGCACTGAACTGTATCACATTGCTTGAAGCCGCAGCAGCAGCGTCTTCAGCTTCTCATTTCAGGTCTGAGCTTGCTCCAAGCTATAGAGGTATTTTCTTAGTTTGCATACAAAATATGGATGTTTGCAGTGGCGAACCTTCAACACCCCAGATGTTCTGGACCACAACTCCCACAGTCCTTCGTCACTGGCAATACAGGCTTGGAATTCTGGGAGTTGTGGTTCAAAACATCTGGAGTGTCAAAGGTTCACCAGCACTGCGTGACAAGGCTAAGCAGAACAGTCTTAAATAGTGTGCATGGTAGTTTGCTTCACAGCCTGAGCGCCAATGGCAAGGTTCCTAGAGGCGGGCAACAGTGATGGTGATGATTTACATAATCTTGAGGGGGGGAGTATATGTACTCCCAGTCACCAGGAGGTTCTGGTTATTCTGGGGGCTCCCCCTCCACCTGGTAACTCTCACTAGGATCTTCTAAGCCTAAGGCATACATACCCCCAAGACTCTTCATTGACTTCCTCAACTTTCAGGCTGGTGAGTTGTTCTCCCCTTCTGATTAGCGCTGGGGTGAAGGAGAAAAACCTTTATTTCCCCACCCCAGTGCCAATCAGTTGGAGCGCGCCCCTTTTAAAATGCCTTCAAGTCATGTAAGCAAATCTGCCTCGGTGAATAGAAGGGGTTTTAAAAGGGACGCGCTGCTTCCCCCCCCCCCCACGGGGGCTCCAGAGAAGTGGTGCGCCCCTTTTTAAATCCCTTCGTCAATGCATTTCAGTGAAGATTGTGGGGGAACGCTGGCCCCAAGCCAGTGCCAAGCAGCTGATTGGCGCTGGCTGGGGGAGGAATGGCGCCTGCGGTGGATCAGATCATCCACTGCCCTTGCACGGGCTGCTGGAAGGCTTTTTAAAAAGTCTTCCAGCAGCCCGGGGAAGCAATGGTGGCAAGCCACCCCCCCAGGCCCCACCCGACCTGCATCCGCATATCATGGATTTTCAGTAGTTGCAGGTCGGGTGGGTCCCTAACCCCCGTGATAGGCAGGGATTACTGTATCCCAACTTATGATGTGCCCAATATACGGAAATCCTGACTTACGAGTGCGATTCCATTGGCTTTTAAAACCTGCTGCCTTACGGGCAAAAGACAGGGCTTCCCCAATTTATAAATCATCATCCTCATCCTCATCCTCATCCTCATCATCGGAAAACTGTTTCTCCCGTGGCGCTTTGCGTTTGGGAGTTTTTAAAATACCCACACCATTTTCCTGCACTTCTCTACTGCTGGAAAGGTAGGTTGATTTTTTTCCTCTTTTAATTTTATATACTGTACTGTAATATTTTTTTGTGTGTTTGCCGGTGGGGTGGGTCTTTTTTTTTGCAGTGTTTAAACAACCTGTGCTTCCCCCCTCAATCAGGCGCATTGTGGGGAAAAGTGCACCTTGTTTAAAATGTCTTTGAGCCACCAAGCCAAGCAGTTGCCTCGGTGGCTTAAAGACATTTTAAACCACCTGCCGCTTCCCCCCCAACTCATTTTAAACAACCCACGGTTTCCCCCACAATACACCTAGTTGGGAGGGGGGGAGAAGCGGTGGCTTGTTTAAAATGTCTTTAAGCCACCAAGGCAACCGCTTGGCTTGGTGGCTAAAGACATTTTAAACCACCCACTGCTCTCCCCCACCAGGCATGTTGGGGCGAAGCGGCAGGTGGTTTAAATGTCTTTAACCATGGAGACAAGCGGTTGCCTCGGTGGCTTAAAGACATTTTAAACTACCCGTCACTTCTCCCCCCAATGCGACCAATGGGGCGGGGGGGAGCTGCGGGTGGTTTAAAGTGGTTTCCCATAGGAATGCATTGAAATTTGTCCCTGCGGAACGGATGAATTGGCTTTCAATGCATTCCTATGGGAAACCACTCCCCGACTTGTGAGCTAACCAACTTCTGATCATACACTCGGAACGGATTAATCTCGTAAGTCGGGGTACCACTGTAGTCCCATGTGGAAAAACAAAAACATAAAGCCTACAACACAAAGTGGACCATTTCATTTTATTTGACTTTTATTCTCCTTTTGTCTTTTCTCTCAGGATGCTTTGGAGGCACTCTCTTGATTCTCCTTATACAGAAATAAGTTATTTCACTTTTTCTTTGGTTCTTAATCAATATTTGCTGGAATAGTTTCCATCAAGTTAAGTCTTGGCTGTGCATCGGGGCCGGGGTAGAGAAAGTTGAGAAGGAAGCTGGCACGTTGGTTAAAGAGTAAAATAAAGAAATTGGACTCTCTGGGCCTTGCCTTTTGGTATTTGGCTTTATGGAAAGATGGTGTCAAGAAGAACCATTGGAATCACACAGGCATGTTTACTCAGCAGTTGTAGCTGCTGAGAAAAGACTATCGGGTGCCAATAGCCCTCTGCCACAGCTGGTGTTTCTGCTCTAAATCATGCAGCATCTTTTAGCCATTCCTATTCTTTGCTGTTATGGAATCCCACCAAACAAAATATGGTGTGCAAAAACAAGCCATTTGTGCAATCAGCAAAAACCCCTAATTCCCATGAAGGATACCACTACACATCCGAGGGTGTGATCACAAAGAGAAATTCATCATAATCTCCTCTCAACACACCCCTAAGGAAAAATAATCAAATTTAACTCACCCACAAAATCCAAAGATTTGTACACATCATTTATTTGTTTTATTTATTTATTTTTGTACTTATTAACTGCCCGAATTTCCCTTGGGAACTCTGGGTGGTGTACAACAACTTATCCAAATAAACAATTTGCCCCAAAACAAAGCCCCACAATAAATCAAATAATATAACCATTAAAGGGAAAAAATAGATAAAACAACAACCGACATATGACAAGGAATCCAGGAAAAGGATAAAAAGAAGCAAGCCAACTGAGAGAACAAACGTACCATTGTCGAAGTATGTTCCAAACATACCACCATGGAAGAATACATCAGCGAAGTATTCCCTAAAGAGCCAGGTTTTTGAAAGCTCTCCAAAAGGCTGGCAGTGACTCAGCCAGCCTTAGCTCTAGCAGCAGTCTGTTCCAAATTGCCGGAGAGAAGGCCCAGCTCCAGGTAGAAACTCTGCAAACCTCCCTTGGAATAACCACCCGGAGTGAAAGGGAGAGCAAAGCTCCGGTCGGTCTCGATGAAGCTGACCTCTAGGAGATCCACTCCACCACATAATCAGGTCCCAAGCCATGGAGGGTTTTGTAAACCAAAACCTTGAACCTTATTCGGGAGGCAACAGGTAGCCAACGCAGACGAGCCAGGATGGGGGTGATGCAGTCAAATCTGCCAGCACCAACCACCAGCCTAGCCAGCGCATTCTGCAGCCGCTGCAAAAGTCAAACAAGGGTCAAGGGGAGCCTCACGTGCAGAGCATTTCAGTAGTCAATCCTCAAAATCACCAGTGCCTGCACAACCATCCTGAGGGCATCCACGTCTAGGTACTGGAGGATCTGGGCGATAAGCCTCAATTGGTAAAAGGTTGCCCTGGACACAGCTGCCACCTGGGCCTCCAGGGACAAAGCTGAGTCCAGGACAACGTCCGGACTCCTCACACTCTCTGCCAACTGGAGGGTCAGTCCCCCCCCCCAAATCGGGGAGAGGGCCACTGTACCCATCCGGAGACCCCCCCCCCCAAGGAGCAGTACCTCAGTCTTCCCAGGGTTGAGCTTGAGCATGTTAGTCCTGGTCCATTACATGAGCGCGGCCAGGCAGAAGTCTAGGTTCTGCAAAGACTCCATTGCAGAGGTGGAAAAGGAGAGATAGAGCTGTGTGTCATCAGCGTACTGATGGCAGCATACTCCCTAACTCTAAATGACCTCAGCCGCTGGGTCCAAATAAGCAGGATGCAGGTAAGAGCATGTTTTTAAAAAGTGACTGCACGAGGGGGAGGGGGAGGGAAAGCAAAATGTTTCATCCCATTTTGAATCTGTTGACCCCAGTTTCAGCCCTACATCACATGGACACTGGAAACAATGCTAGTATCATGGGTCAAACAGAAGTCAAACAAATGCTGAGTGTGGCTGAGACCCAAAGTTCAGCCACTGGTGATAATAAAGGAAAGCATCTTGCACATTCATCTCAAAAACATTACACAGGAATTGCAGCACTGGCATTTGTGCATCACATCACAATTCAATTCTTTTTTTTAAAAAAAAGCATGGTCTCATCACTTATTTCTATTTCCTAGATATACTACACAAAAACAGTTCACCCCCCCCCCAAATAAAAACCCCAAACAAACTTTATTTTAACAATAACTAGACTCAGTTGCTAGACTAAAGCAACCTGATGACAAAGCCACGTGGAATGCAAAACAGACTACGCTACAGACACAAGATACTCACTAGGCTCCACCGCACCGTTTAAAATAAAAATGCAATACAGTAAGCACAGACATATTCATAGAAAGCACTTGCATTTTGAAGCAACTGTTTTGCTTAAGAAGCCCTAGCTTAGCTCATTTTTATTACAAGGGAAGATTTGTTAACTGTTCATCTAAATGTAAACAATGCAAATTCACAAGAAAAAAATAAGACCATGAAGGTGTAAATGTCTTGTGCTGGAAAAAGCATTTACAACAAACTGGCCCTGCACTTTACAATGTGGGTGAGAACTATTTTGGACACATATTGTTGTTCTTACATAATCTTAACGGACAATCTGTGGGCAGGCCCTTTGAAAGATGCCAATTTTTGTCTGCAACTGGCAAGCCAATTTGTTATGTAATATAAACCTGAGGGAGGAGAGAGTTGGCATTGGGGGATTCAATTCATGTCCTTAGCACTGACAGATGTCCTAGTAGAGTATGAAGAAATATATGTTTAAAAAGTTCTCCAACCAATGAGCCTCTCTTTAGTGGAACTATTGTGCATCCTTTAACAAGGGCTGCAATTTAAAGGCCACCCTTTATTGTTGCGATGGTGCTGTTAGCCAGAGTGAAACAAGAGGCCCAGCGAGTACGTTAAGTGCACGCCTACGTGCCTGTGCCGAAAGTAGCCCGTTTCATCAGTAACAACGACACGACCACCAAGCCTGAAACTTCACCTTTTCGTCTTGCTTTGGGGGCGGGGGGGGGGAGAGAGAGAGAAAGCAGCATCGCCACGTCCTTTTCCGTTTGCCAACAATCCCTTTCTCTCCCCACCCACCCCCATCCCCACCGTCATAGTCAGAGATGCTTCGGAAAATAATGCTCTAGTTGCCGTTCTTTTGTTTTGAACGCGAAGAAATGGATGCCCGGGTGGTTCGTAAGGCTCTTTTCTCTCTCACTCACTCACACACACTTTCTGAAACTAACAACTGAGGAAAAACAAAATAAAACCCGACAAAGGCAGGAGGGGAAGGAGGGGCGTGGCGCCTGATCCCACCAGCGGCCCTCGCCTCCCTCGCCAGGCCGGGCTTTTCTCTCCCCTTGGAAAGAGACGGGAGATTTGTTGTTGTTGTTGTTGTTTTTAAAAGGAAACCCTTCCAGCCCAAACCTACCGGGGTGGGGGGGGGGCTGCCTCCGAAAAAGGCCCTGTCAGGTAGGGCAGCCCCAACGGCCCTCGTGATCCGAAGAGGATGAGCCACAACAAGGGACCCCCCCTACACACACACACACACACCTGCCACTAACACGTGCCACGTGCTGGGGGGGGTCTAAGTCAAACCCCCCCCCCCCAAAAAAGGATCGAGACTGACTGGGCGCTCCCTCCTCCGGGGAAACGGTCGGAACGATCGTTTCGCACCCGCCGGGGAGGAGGAGGCGGCGGCGGCGGCGGACCAGACCCTGCCCTCCCCATCGGCATCACCCCCATCTCTCCCCCCCCAAACACACATACACATACAAACACGACACGCGCGCGCACTGGCCGCCCCCCCCCCGTTTGTGGGTCCGTCCTCCCTCCCTCCCTCCCTCGAGCTTTCCCCGCTTTCTCACCTTGGGCGTGTGGGGGGTGTCGAAGAGGCGCAGCTTGCGGAAGGTCTTGTGGGGCGGCGTGCCGGGGTACTCGGGCAGCGAGGAAGAGCCCGGCGCCCGGGGGTCCCGGTAACGGGTCGCCGCCCCTCCTTGGCGCGGGGGAGGCGGCGACTGCCCTCCGTAGTACCTCCGGGGCCCCTTCAAGGGCGGCGAGCCCGCCATGAAGTAGGCGCCGGGAGACTTGACCGGGGAAGAGGAGCCGAAGCCTTCTTCTTCCGAGGAGTCGCCGCCGCCGCCGCCGCCGTCCGGGAGGGCCGGGGGCGCCAGCTCCATCGCCACCTCCTCCTCCTCTTCGGGGGTCCCCGGCGGTGGAGCCTCCCGCCGAGCCGGGGTGCGGCTGACCGAGAAAGGAGAGTCGGCCTCCTGAAAGGCCGAGTCTTCTCCCGTCGTGTTGTCGCTGCTGCTGTCGGCGCCGCCGCCGCCGCCGCCTTCCTCTTCCTCCTCTTCCCCATAGCCGTCTTCTTCCTCCTCCTCCTCCTCGTCGTCCTCCTCACAATCGCTGCCGCCTAAGAAGCGGAGCTTCTGGCGGATCGGGGCCGCCGCCCGCCGGGCTGTGAGGCGCCGCGCCCCCGCGGACGGTTGCGGCGGCTGGAGGCTCAGGAAACTCATGGCCGAGATCCGGAGACCCGTCAGGAGGACACCCCTCTCTCTCTCTCTCTCTCTCTTGCCCCACCTCGGTTCAGACGAGACGCAGGCACGCGCGATCCCGCCCCCCTCCGGCCAAAAGCCACGCTCGCCGCGGTTTCCCACCAGTCAACCTGGACACAAGGGGTCGGCCCCAGCGCGCAGCTTCCCCTCCGCCAAAGCGCCGCACGCTTCCCCTCGTTCGGACTCCGCGGCTTTCCCGCGACCGTTAGTCACGTGGCAGGCGCAACGACCAATCCCTCACGCCCCCTTACGTTTGAAAACATGGGAGGCGAGGGGCGGGGCTTAGCGTGGTGACGTCACGCGGCTGTTTGGCGCGAATTCTGGCCGAGAGAAGAGACGGGTTGGTCGGGCAGTGGGGCGGTCTGCGAGGAGGGGCGGGTTTTCCCTCGTCAAAGAAGGAAACGGGGAAAGGAGGGGCGAGGCGTGACTTCCGTCCGGGGAGGAGGAGGAGGAGGAGGAGGAGGAGGGTTGACTGGAGCCCGAGGCCTTGGTTCTTTATTCCCCCCCCCCAAGTGAGGCGAGGGCTGAATGACAAAGGAGGAGGGCACGTAGGCATCCCCCTCGGGGTTTTGGGCAATGTGACTTGTGTGACTCAGAAGGTATTCCCAGCGCCTGCAGATGGCCGAAACTGGCGTAGTTTATGGTGCATCAGCAGAGCGGCGAGGGAATTTCCCCCCCCCCAGGGGCTTCTTCTACCTGTCTGCGCTTTTGTTTTGGAGGAAGTAGCTCTGTTGGGGCAAGCATTATCAGGCAAAACCCAAATAGGCAAAACAAAAAAGGTAAAAACGTGACACTTTAGAGACTATTATATTTTAATGTATGGTCAGACATGGAAACTGCGTCGCAGCCTGAGAGCCTACGCATACCTCCCCAGTCGGTCCCTGCCACTCAAAAACAGCAACTTGCTTCTATACTGTTATGCGACTCCAGTAATGTACTGTATGTTGAGAATGGGAGGACCTTCGGCTCCTGGGTCTAGCTGCGACATGTGCCCTCTTTATTAAACCCATCTGGCTCGGGTCAAGAGGAACTGGGCTTTCCTATATCTTGATCATGGATGGACTAACCATTAAGCACAATAAGCACGTACTTAGGGGCATCAAAGGAAGAGGGACACCATAGAAATTTTCCATAGCTGAATTGACCTATTTATGGGCCATATGGCATAATACTGCAATTGGTGCAGCTGAACCAGAATCCACAAAAAGGGGACCCCACATTAAGTGAAAAAATTACATACAGATACAGTATATACAATAATAACAAGGGCACTCAAGAGAGTGTAGACCTCCACCAAGGGTTATGAAACTGAAGCGGGGGAATCCCCCACACCCACATAAATAAAAGCAGGAGAAACGTTGTATGCAGTCAGCTGTCCACTGAGAATGAGACTGTGCAGGAGCACTAATACCTGGTTTATTATTATTGTTTATATTTCGAATCACACACACACACACACACACACACACACACACACACACACACACACACACACACATATGGGGAGGCACCAAAATCTTTTAAGTGCTTAGGGCCTCTACGGGTCTTAATCCGGCCCTGATCTTGATTATTCCCTCTGCCTTTTGTGTGATCACCATGCTTTGTCCAGGATGCTGTCCTGGTCACCCTCAAGGGCTGGCCACACTATCAGTGCAAAGATAATATGAATTTGCTTTTTAAAATTGCAGCAGTTGGCCTCTGGTTGCATGAAACTCTCAGGTGACAAGATGAAAACAGTTGTCTGCTGAGGCAGTTTTCCATGCTGGGATTGTCAGGTCAACTATTCAGGCACATTGGAAGGGAGCCTGAGACTGGGAACAATTCTTCACATACCACCCTATAATGTTCTTTTTGTGACTTATGCAGCCCTGGTTTATTCAATATTTCTTTCAACTGCTACTGCCAGCTGATGGTGACCTTGTAAATTAATGACACCCCCCCAAAGGCCTATTGTTAACAACTCAGCTCTGGTCTTGCAAAAGAAAAGCAGTGGCTTCCTTCATTGAGCCAGAGCTTGAAGGTACCCTATTGATCATGGAATCCACCTAATTGTATAATTTGTCTTCCTCTATTCATATCATTTCAACTTTTCCCAACATTACTGTCTTTCTAAGGAGACTTATGGTATATCAAAAAAGAACCATAGGTTTAACTTAGTCATTTTCACTTCTATCGAGAGTTCAGGATCGGTTTGCTCTTGAAGACATTTATCTTTCTGGCAGTCTATGGGACATGTAAAGCATTTTGGAGAAATCAAAAATTTTCCTCTCAGCTTTTGTAGTGATAGTAGTGAGCTTTCTCAGCCCTACTCAGTACCAGAAACATGACATTTTCCAAGTCTTATTTATTTATATTTGCCCATCTTGGCTGGAGAGCACTCAGCCTCTCAATTTCTTGTTTATGACAAATTGAAGAGACTGATGCAATCTGGCACTCAGATTTTAAGCTACTAAATGTTGTCGACCAGATTGCATCAGTCTCTTCAATTTGTCATAAATGCAGTAAACAAGATCCGTATTGACGCATTGAATTCTAGGTTGTTTACACAGTTGTGTGAAGAAAATGAGGACTTTCATTGATTACTCCTTCACACTCAAGTACGTTGGTTTTCGAAAGGCTTTGTTGTTGCTCAAATGAATTATTTTGAGTATATCATACGCAGGCTTGTGTAGAACAGTTTTAAAAACCTCTTAAATAGCTGGTAAAATCAGCTCTTCCCCGGTAGTATGAGGTTTTCCCAATTTTGTAAGATGCCCGCAAACCATCATAGTCTGTTTTTGATGTTGAAGCAAACATACTGTCCACCGTGGTTTTCTTCTGAAGTTTTTCTTTCAGTGTTTTAAAGTATGTCAAATCTTTCTCTGTTTTATCTGGGTGACACCTTCTCAGATGATCCTCCAGCTGGGATGGTTTCATAGCATCAGTTTTAAAAACTCTGTTGCACAAAAAGTACATGGGCAGACGTTTGTCCGACAGGGATGGAATGAAGCCAAACCTCAAATAATCAATGCTATACTGCCTACATTTCTTTTTAGCCTCAGCCATGTTGCGTAGAAGTTATCTGTTGACAAAAATAAAGCCATTTAAATATGATAAGACAGAGTAATTCAAAATTGATTCCTGCCCGGACAGCATACAAATATTTTTAAAACATTTTAAAATAACTTTGATAACATTAGAAATATTTTTAAAATATTTCTAAAAGTGTTGAAATGTCTGCAAAAATAGGTTACAGAAATATTTCTGAAAAATGTTTTGAAATATTGTGTGCTGATTGGGGTTTCTCCTATCAATATTTTCTTTTCCATCATCTGAATCTAATCCATCGTTTTTGTATATGTTCTGCATATACAATCCATTCCGAAGGTATGCTCTTAAGTCAAGCAACTAAAAAATAAAAAATATATATAAGTAAAGCAGACCGCATCTAAAATTTGTAAGGCAGCAGTTAAAATGCCAACAGTTATTCGCTCTTAAGTCAAATTGCTCTTAAGTCGAGCTGCTCACAACTAGAGGTACCACTGTATACTGAACAGAAAGAGATAAAATATAACTTTGATACCTTTGCCAGTAGGAAGTAGTTTGTCCCTATATTCTGTGTAACAATGGGTTCTTAATGTAAGAATAGATTGTGCATCTATCAATCTATTTCTTTTTGAATGGCCCATGACTTTTCAGGGTTACAAAACAATTAAATAGACAGATTTCTGCGATCAGAAATACAGTATGCTTTTTTAGTTGTTGGGGGAAATGTCTTGTCTTCCCAGAATAATATTCATCTCCACGAAGAAACCTGAGAAAGGTTGGTCTTGAGCTTTACCTAGGACCCTGTTGGCAATGTACCAGACCCTGGTTTGATGTTGAAGGGAGAGGTGTACATTATTCTTACCTACCCCACCCACCAAATACTGCATCCTACAGAACCCCTTCACTACTAGCTCCTCAGAAAAGTGTTATTTGCCATTAAAGTACTCTTTTCTTGATAAGTTGTGTGATCACCCCAGTTAACTGCTTCCTGGAGCATGGGCCTACTTGCATACCTTGGATTAAAGAGGGGACTACAGTTGTCCCCCGCCTTCTCGCGGTTCATATACTATGGACCCAGTATAACATGGGTCCGCGGTATATGAAAAAAGGCCCCCTGGAGTAAGGAGGAAAGGCCTTCCCAGGCCCGTCGGAGGCCCCCAAAACTGCTTCCCTGCAAACCGGAAGTCACTTCCGGTAAACCAGAAGTGACCTCCAGATCACTATAAAGCACTTTTGGGGCCTCTGGGGGACTGGAAAGCCCCTTGCAGGCCCATTTGGGGCAGTGCCAGGCCTAGAGTAAGTACAAGAGCCCTCAGAGAGCCCGCCCAGTCCCGACCTGACCCAGTATCTGCATATTGTGGATTTTCAATTATTGCAGTTCGGGTTGGGTCCCTAACCCCTGCGATAGGTGGGGGTTTACTGTATAAAGGACTGTCTATAAAGCCCTGTACAGTGAGTCTAGGGTATTGGAAGGATCCTATCCCCTACATAAGCCATCTCAGCTGTTATGATCTTCTGGGAAGGCCCTTGGTTCTGCCACCCTCCCAAGCTCCTTTGAGGAGGAGACAAAAGAGAGTCTATTCAGTGCTTGCCCTTGGGAATCACTGTCCTTAGAAGCCAGGTTAGCCTCCTCCATCTTTTCTGTCTGTCTTCAGTCAAAGGCTTTTCTCTTCAGGCAGTCTTTTAAGCAAGCAGGAAGTCTCACAGGAATACTTGTTTATTAATTTAAAAGGTTTTAAACTACTTTAAAATTGTTTTAAGCTTGGTTTTTAATCTTTAGATATGCTTAATTTTTTAAAAAATATGTGTTTATTAAAACTATTTTTGTTTTACACTTTTAGTTGTTGTGAGCCACCTTGGGTCCACTGTGGGGAGATAGGTGGCATATAAAAATAAAGTAAAACATTTGTCTTTCCCCATGGTGTCAAGGGACCCACAAAACTGGGGTGGGAATACTGCCTTCTCATGCCATGTATTGCATGTCCTTGCTGTAGCAGGCCTTGAGATGCCCATTCTTGAGCAAAGAAATTGCAAATGAGATAGCATTTCCTGAGCTATTTTGTGATAGTTTTATCAATACACTTGTTAATTAGCTCGGTAATGACAGGATATTTGCCTTACCTCCAACAGTTTTCTAAAGCAACATTGTAAATAAAGTAGCCCTTCTCTTATCTTTCTGCATTCTCATTTCCTTTGGACTTCATTGTTTGTTTTAAATGTTTATTTTCTGTCTGATGACAGCCCCTTCTGACTCCAACTGATAACTGCAAAATTAATACATAACACATGGTAAAATTATTTTCAAAAGCAGTGACTTGTGACTTATGGAGGTGCCGATTCAAAGAGGAGGGTTACACCTCAGATAACATGTTTGCGCATTGAACTGTGTTTGTGTAGCCATTGGTCCACTGCCAAATGTGCTGTGACAGCAAGCAACACACATTCAAAAGCACTATCATCAACTCTACCCGCAAATCACTCCTTTCCTATCACATCTAAATGAGAGAATAATGTCCAATAGATGATGGGAAATGTCTGCTCTCAGGTCTTTGGTAGTGGAAGAGACATCTACAGTATTTTGAACAGAATGTTCAAACTGATTTTTTTTTGAAAATTCCATGGAAACCATAGGAAAGAATACTGTACAGGGTACTTCCGATATACAGTATACTACCTTGCAGGCAGGGCCAGATAATCCTAGGTGTTTTCTCACAAAGGCAACTTGACAGCCTGAAACTCCTGGTTCTTCCCAATGGTAAAGGCCTTAGATGTTGGTGTGGTAGTTTTCAATTCCATTTCACAAATATCTAACACTTCATGGCAATCCGTCAATTTAATTTCTCCCTCGTGGCCTTTGTGAAGCCACACAGATGAGTTTCCCAGGCGCCCTTGCGCCGGAGGTCGGCCTTCCCTAGCACAGGAAAGTTCGTTAGTCTCCGCCCCCCACCCAGTGCGCCTGCGCGAGAGCCTTCCCGCCCAAACCTCAGTTCCTCTTTACCGCCTTCGGCTAGAGGTTCGCCATCGTTAGTCTCCTGAGCTTTTCTCTTCGTTTTTGGATTTTCACGGATTTTGAACACGGACTGCCTGACTAATGCCTTTTGCCCAACCTTTTAAAAACTGGACCGACTGCGGAGCTAAGGTTCCGCACTCCGACGGCCACGAAAAGTGCCTGCTTTGCCTCGGCGAGCACCATCGCCCCGACACCTGCGCCATTTGCCGGGGTTTCAGCACGCAGGCACTGAAGAACCGCCGTAACCGGCTGGCCTCATATCTCCTGGAAAAGTCCCTGCAACCGCAACCCATGGAAAAAGGAGTCACCGCGGAGCAGCCCCGTAAGTCTGAGGGCCCGGAGCGGGAGGGGAAATCCAAAAAGATCCCCGTCCTCCAAGCGGTCTCGAAGCCGAAAACTTCCAAGGCTTCCTCCCCCAAGACCACCAAGCCCGCGAAACCGCTGAAAGCTCCGGCGCCGCACGCCTCGGCCACCCCTGGGACCCTTACAGTGGAGACGGAGTTTTTGGGTTCGAGAATGCACATCTCAACCCGCCCCGAATTCGACCCCTTGCTCCGCTCCGACGACTCCGACCAGTCATCCAATGATGGCTACGATGCACCTCCCAGCTCTACCCTGTTCGGGAGGGAGACCACCGAACCGTCGGACTCCGGGACCCGTTGGTCCACCACCGATACCGGGACCCGTCGGTCCCCAGTGCGTAAGGCACTCTCGCCAGCGGCCTCATTGCCCGTGAGGCTATCCTCCCCGACTGCCGATTCCGACGGGAAGCCGAAACCGACCCTTTCCCAGCCATCGGCTACAGCTACGGCCTCCACACCACTGGACCCGTCGGTTCCGAGGCCATCCGAAAGGAAAGGGACGAACCCGGGAAAAAAGACGGAAAAGCGCCGTAAGCGCCACCGATCCCCATCGGATTCGCGCCCCACGGCCTCGACGACAGACCTTCCTACCATTCCGGAGGTCTTCACGCCGGCCCCTCCATTGGGTTCGACCGCGCCAGTGGCTGTAGCTGTGGCTTCAGCATTGACGCCTCCGGAGCAGCAGCCCCCGTCTAAGAAGCGGCGTCCTGAAACCGACGTGCCCTCCGTCCCAGCCATGACCGTCCAACCGATCCCGGCCTTTTCCCTCAGGTTCGACGGGCGACAATGGTCAATCCAGACGGCCCAACCCGACGAGCATCATGACGACCGCCAAGCCTCCCCGGCGGCCTCTTCCAACGATTCCGGCGACTCCGACGTCGAATCCGAGGCTTCGGATTCGATTCAGTTTGTCACATCGCCCTCCTCAGACCTCGAGGAGAAACTCCCACCTTCCTCGTCAGAGTCGATGCGGAATTACACAGCATTCTTGGTGAGGATGGCTAACACCATTGATCTGCCGGTGCATCAGCCATAACCTAAGAGGCCATGCCACATCTTTGGCTGCATATCCGCCGAGGAGACGGCACCCGTGCACCTCACCATGATCCCATCTTTCCTCACTATGGCCGAGGATGCGTTCCAGAACCCAGCAGCTACACGAGTCTCTAGAAGACTAGAAGCACTCTATAGAGTGCACGACGAGAGTGCCCCATACTTAGACAAGCACCCTCCACCAAACTCTGTGGTCGTCGCCTCCTCACAGGTCCTATCCAGGACCAACCAAACACCCATTCCGCCTTCCAAGGAGGGCCGCAAACTGGACACCATCAGCAGGCACCTTTATTCCTGCTCTACCCTGATCCACAAGGCGTGCAACTACCAGGGCGCCATGGGAGCCTACCAAAGAGATCTCCTCACCCATCTGCGCCCATTCCTCGATAAGATCCCAGAAGACCACAAAGCAGAAGCCCTCGCATTCTACGAGGAATCCATGGCCCTCGCCGGACAACAGATGAGGGCTGCCAAACACACTTTCGACTGCTCTTCTAAGGTGGTCAATACTGCCATCACTCTGAGAAGGCACGCATGGCTTCGCACCACCGGCCTATCCGACAACCATAAGGCCCAGATTGAAGCCCTACCATTTGACGGTTCCGGCCTTTTCCACACCACGACGGACGATCTGATGGAGGATAGACATAAAAAGCAAGACACAGCCAGAAAGCTGAATGTCATCCCCTCTAGAACGTCTCACTCCTTTCGCACCCAACACCGACGTCGTTACTGGCCTCCATCCTCCCAGTCCACCTCCAGAGGCCACCGAGACAAGCCACCCAAGCCATCTCCCTTCGCATCCCTTGGCTCGAAATCTAGAAAGCCCAAGACCTCTGCCCCCCCTCGAAGCCCAGAGAGAGGAGGCATCGAGATGACTACTGACTCAGACATCATCCGGCTCCGACCCTTCCTCACCGCTTGGGAAAACATCATGTCGGACCCCTGGGTCCTTTCGGTAGTGAGGAACGGGTATTCCCTCGAACTGCACTCCCACCCCCTCTGGGAAACGTCCTCAGTACTCCTCCATCTCCTTGTCTGCTAAACGAAGTCACCTCCCTGCTTCAGAAGCGGGCAATCCGCCGCGTGCCACTCAACCTCGCCCCAGCGGGCCTCTTTTCCCGCTACTTTACGGTCCCAAAAAAGGATGGGGCCTCCGACCCGTTCTGGATCTCCGGGTACTCAACAAGTTCCTCATATACAAGAAATTCCGCATGGTAACTCTAGAAAAAAATATCCCCTTACTCTGCAAAGGGGATTGGTTCGGAGTTGTGGATCTAAAAGATGCTTACTTCCACATATCCATCCACCCAGCCCACCGACACCTCCTCCGCTTCGCCATAGGCGACCAAGTCTTCGAGTACTCAGCCTTACCCTTCGGCCTCGCCACAGCACCCAGAGTATTCACAAAGTGCATGGCGCCAGTCGCAGCCTACCTCAGAACTCTAGGCATCGTCATTTTCCCATACCTCGACGACTGGCTAGTCGTTGCGGATACCGAAGACAAGGCCAAATCTGACATAGCCACAGTCCTCTCAACCTTAGATTCCTTGGGTCTGCAGGTCAACATAGCGAAGAGCCGACTACAACCTTGCCAAGTCGCCACGTTTATTGGAGCAATACTGGACTCCACTCGCACCATGGCCTATCCCCCCCGAGACAGAATTCGCGAAACCCTGGCGCTAATTCAACGATTCCGTCCAGGACAACCGATACAAGCCGTCCATGCTCAAAAGCTCCTGGGATATATGGCCTCCATGACCTCCATCCTCCAGCACGCGAGACTGCGACTCAGACCCCTACAGAGTTGGTTCCTCTCGCAATTCGACCCCATGCGCGATCCCCCCACCAGGGTTCTCACCGTACCCCAACTCAACTAGCCTGGTGGTCCTGCCATCACAACATCCTCTCCGGCAGACCCTTCAGGGACCCCTTCCCTACAATCCAGTTGACCACGGACGCAAGCAACACCGGCTGGGGCGCGGTGTGCCTCTCTTACCAAATACACGACTCCTGGACTCCGCAGGAACGGCGGCTCCACATCAACCAGCTGGAACTCTTGGCAATTTTCAAGGCCTGTCGAGCGTTCCTCCGTCACCTCTCCGGCAATGTGGTACTGACAGTCACCGACAACACGACTGCCATGCACTACATCAACAAACAGGGCGGAACACATTCCAAGCCTCTCCTCGATCTCACGATGCGCTTCTGGGATTGGTGCATCTGCCACAAGATCAACCCGATAGCGATGCACCTGCCGGGACAGGAAAACATTGATGCCGACAACCTCAGTCGGATGCAGCAATCGAACCACGAATGGGAGCTCCACCCCGCGACCTTTTCTCGCCTATGCAGGACATGGGGCACCCCGCAGGTCAACCTGTTCGCCTCACCCACCAACAAGAAATGCCGACTCTTCTGTTCCAGAGCAGGCCTGGGCAAGGGGTCTCTAGGGGATGCTCTCCTCCTCCCTTGGAGCCACTCCCTCCTATATGCATTCCCCCCTATACCCCTCCTGCAGAAGGTAGTGACCAAAGCCACCCAAGAGGCGCCCAACCTCATCCTGGTGGCACCTTGGTGGCCCAGACAACCGTGGTTTGCCCCACTTCTCCGAATGGCCTCCTCCTTCCTCCGCCTGTCACAGCCGCCGGACCTCTTGTCCCAAGACAACGGGCAAGTACTGCATCCCGATCTCCCTCGCCTCCAGCTGACGGCATGGAGGATTCAGAACTCTTAGAAACCGTCCTCCACGCCTGTCGTAAGCCGGCCACAATCTCTCAGTATGCCTACAAGTGGCGCAGGTTCACTGCCTTCGCTGACCAAAGGCGATTCACCCCTGTAAACCCTCACCTCACCTGGATCCTCCGCTACTTGCTCCACCTTAAAAAATCGGGACTCACCATGTCGTCCCTCCGGGTTCATCTCTCGGCCATTGTGGCCCATCAACCTCCCTTGTCGCCGGCAGCCAGCTTCTTCAGACACCGTAGGCTAAAGCTCTTTTTACGAGGGCTCAACAACACGTTCCCAGACAGACAGCCCATCCCACCGCAGTGGTCTCTCACCCTCGTTCTCCGGGCGTTGCAGAGGGCCCCCTTTGAACCCCTGGCCACCGTCGACCTCAAGCTGCTCTCCTTAAAAACAGCTTTCCTGGTAGCCATTGCTTCCGCCCGCAGGGCCAGCGAGCTCTGCGCGCTCCGGTGCGATCCACCTTACCTTCAGTTCTACCCGGATAAGGTAACCTTCCTTCCCAAGGTTGTGTCTGCCTTCCATGTCTCTCAACCCATCATCCTCCCGGTCTACTTCCCGAACCCGTCGACCAGAGAGGAAAAGGACATGCACTCCCTAGACGTAAGAAGAGCCCTGGCTTACTACGTATCCTGGACTGAACCTCTGAGATCCACCCAGAGGCTTTTCATCTGCCACGACCCCGCAGCCGCGGGACGTCCGGTATCCTCCCAGTGCTTTGCACGCTGGATCATCCAGGTCATTACTCTGGCCTACGAACTTGCACACAAGCCTCTCCCTGGCCCTATCAAAGCCCATTCAACCAGGGCCATGGCCTCTTCAGCGGCTTTCCTCAAAGGCGTGCCTTTGGACAAGATTTGCCAAGCCGCCACATGGGCTATGCCAGAGACCTTCGTCAACCACTACAGGCTGGACGCCCGTATGAGATCTTCTGCAGCCTTCGGGAGAGCTGTGCTTTCCTTTGTGACGGCGTGACTCCCACCAGCCTATGAGTACTGCTTGCAATCTCCCATCTGTGTGGCTTCACGAAGGCCACGAGGGAGAAGAACCAGTTACTTACCTGTAGAGGTGGTTCTTCGAGTGGACCTTCGTGAAGCCACACAGCACCCGCCCACCTCCCCTCGGACCGTCACGCCTGGGCTGGTGCTCACCTGTCCACTGGCGGTCAAGAGGAACTGAGGTTTGGGCGGAAAGGCTCCCGCACAGGCGCACTGGGTGGGGGCGGAGACTAACGAACTTTCCTATGCTAGGGAAGGCCGACCTCCGGCGCAAGGGCGCCTGGGAAACCCATCTGTGTGGCTTTCCGAAGGTCCACTCGAAGAACCACCTCTACAGGTAAGTAACTGGTTCTTTCTCTTGGTTATCTTCATCAACTGCAAAATGAGATTCTCAAATACCTCTGAATCTTTTGTTTAGAGCTGCACTTGGTTTTATCGAGCAACTTGATTTATATTTCAAAAAAATTGTTAGTGCAATATAGCATACTTTTTAGGCAAACAATTACTGTACACAGAAGAACATAAGAACAGACTTGCTGGAACAGGCCACAGCCCATCCAGTCCAACATTCTGTCTCACACAGTGACTCACCATTTGCTTCATGGTATTCCCAAGCAGATGTCTTCACCTGCTTACAATTCTCTACAGATAGCATTGAGAGATATCCTGCCTATTTCTCCAACCCGGAGATTGTCCTTAAGCATCCATAATGATAGGCAATGATACCCTTGTTCTCCATGAATTTATCTAATCCTTTCTTAAAGCTGTCAAGGGTGACAGCTGTCACCACTTCTTCTGGCAGGGAGTTCCACAGACCAGTGACCCTCTGGGTGAAAAAGTACTTTCTCTTATTTCTTTGAGTTCTTGCACCCAAAAGTTTCATGTAGTGCCCCCTAATTCTAGTGTTGTGTGATAGGGAAAATAGCTTTTCCTTATCTACATTGTCCACATAGTGTATGATTTTATAAACTTTAATCAGGTCACCTCTTAGGCGCCATTGTTCACGAGCAAAGAGGCCCAGCCATTGCAGCCTCAGATGGTAAGGAATGTTTCCCAGTCCCCTAATCATTCTGGTTTTGGTTGGTTCCAAAACGAGGGGGCCAGCCACAGAGAAGGCACAGTTCTGGGTTACCAATTTCCGTGCCTCCCTGGGCATGGCCACTTGGGAGTGAGAGCGCCTGCGACATTCTAGTGGGCCGGGTCTCAGTTGATATTTGCAAGATACGCTCCAACAGGTATTCAGGCCCCAAGCCGTGAAGGGTTTTTTGTAAATCAAAATCAAAACCTTGAACTTTACCCGGAGTGCAATGGGCAACCAGTGCAAGCAAGCCAGAACTAGGGCGATATGATCGTATCTGTGCGCACCCCAACACCAGTCTGGCCGCTGCGTTCTGTACTCGTTGAAGTCTCCGAACAAGGGTCAAGGGCAACCCCACGTTGAGATCATGAGAGCCTGCACAACTGTTCTCAGGGAGGCCCCGTCCAGGTACATGCGAATCTGGGCGATCTGACGGAGATGGAAAAAGGCAGTCTTGGAAACAGCCATAACCTGGTCTTCCAGGGATAAATCCAGATCCAAGACCACTCCCAGATTCCTGGCCCTGTCCTCAGGCCGGAGGGTAACACCCCCCAAAATGGGGAAGCGGCGCTGTACCCCACAGAAGGCACCCCAAAGAACAGAACCTCGGTCTTCTCTGGTTAAATCTAAGTCTGTTAGTCCTGGTCCATTCCATGACCACCTCCAGGCACAGTGTACCGCCTCCACTGCAGAGGTGGAAAAAGAGAGTTAGAGCTGCATGTCATCAGCATATTGATGACAGCAGACTCTAAATCTCCTAATAACCTCTGCCAGCAGTCTCATATAGATGTTGAACAGCATGGGAGAGATTGCCGACCCCTGAGACACCCTACAAGGGATCGTCCAAGGAGACAACAGCTCATCCCCCAGCTGTCCACGCTGGGATCGGTCACCAAGGAAGGATTGAAGCCAGCTAAATGCTGTGCTTCCGATTCCCACCTTGGTAAGCCGATCCAGCAAGATACCGTGGTCGATGGTATCAATGGCTGCTGACAGATCAAGGAGGACTAACAGGGTAGAGCAACCCGTCAGCCTCCCTGAGGAGGTCATCTTGCAGAGCGACTAGGGCGGTCTCGGTCCCTAGAAACAGCCTGAACCCAGACTGGAATGGGTCAAGGGCATGATTTTCCTCCAGGAATGAATGAAGCCGGATGGTGGCCACCCTCTCAATTACCTTGCCCGTGAAGGGAACAATGGCAATTGGGCGATAATTGGCCAGATCATCAGATGCCAGGCCAGTTTTCTTTAGTGTGGGCTTCACCACTGTCTCTTTCAGGCAAGAGGGAATAATCCCTTCTCTGAAGGACGCGGTGGAGATAACTGAAGCTCACTCTGTCATGCTCCCTCCGGCAGATTTAATAAGCCAAGACGGGCAAGGGTCGAAAGGGGAGGCCGCCGGCCGACAATAAGCCAAAGCCCTGGAGGCCTCTGCTGGAAAAACAGGTCCAAACTCAACCAGGTGAGGAGACCGAGGGGGTGCGGCGCTCGGGATACTGGAGGAGGGGTTAGGGCAACCGGAGTCCAGATCAGTAAAGATGGCCTCGATTTTGGATCTTAAAAAGGCTGCAAATTGCTCACTAGTGAAATCACTAGGAGGCCTAGGCTGACCAGGATTGGCGAGGTCTCGGACCACCCGGAACACCTCCGCCTGGTGGTTCAAGGCTGCACCAATTCTCAGGGAGGCATAAGCTCATTTATCCTCCCTGATTGCAGAGACATAGCGCCTAGTCAGTACACAAACATCAGCCCGATTAACTGCCGACCGATCATTTCTCTTCAGGATAACTCACTGAGATATCCTGGAAACTTAGCCTTGATTAAAAATCAGCTATATTCAACATTGTCATCATTGCTTGCTCAAGCCCTAGAATGAAATTTTTTAAAAAAAAAAAGTCTTTTGATAATATCAAATCAGAGTTTACTAACAAGAAAATTGGGGGGAAATGAAATAACTTTAACATATTCTGAATGTAGTTTAACAGTAGGTGTAAATATTTTCTTTAACTTTAGTCACAAAATCTTATTCTGGTATAAAATATAGTTTTAATTAAAACTGTAATTATATGGTAAAACGTTGATGATAAAAATGACACAGATGCCAGGTCCTATGAGAAGAAAGAGGCAGGGAGGTCCTCAAATTTTAATTCTACACTAAGCCTCCAATGTCCTCAAAATCCACTTGTCATGGAAGGTGAAGGTCAACCGTATAGAGCTTACCAAGCAACTCCTCCACAATCTTGGGTCTTAAAAAATGAAAATCATCAAACTAAGCAATCACTTAGTTTGTAAGGTCCAAATCATGATGGATATAGGCAATGTATATTTTGGTTGGACAACATCTGGGCAATTAAAAAAAAACATTTAATGCCTATGCATGGTCTTGATACATGTATAAACGGTGAGGAGGAAATATAATTAATAGTAATTACTGAGGTATTTTCATATGAATGTCTTAAATATGTCTGTGATGTGTATAGAAGCTAGGATGTTCATAACACGATTTTGAGTCCCCCATCCCATTTACATGCTGTACAAATAGAATTTGGAGATAATCACAGGCATTTTGTTTCCAAGACAGATGATTGAAATGACAACCGCCAAAATGTAATGAACTAAATAATTGACAATCTATTTCCTTTTTATTCAACCTACCATATAATCTATTATTTGTGATGGTTAACCTCATTCTTTTAATGGCAGGATCATTCCTGATCAGTCCTGAGTATGATTCCTTAACATTTCATGTACTACAATATACAGTATGTATAAATGATTGATTTGTGCATTTGTTCAGAATATCACCAAAGAGGAGATTGTATTAGCCTGATGTAATGAAAACAAAAGAGTCTTGCAAAACTTTAAGGATTAATACATTTTATTGTATAGCATAAGTTTGAATGGACTACAACCCAGTTCAATACTGTACTGGAGTAGCAAATGCATGTTTTGCTTAGAAACTAAGATACCTTGTGTCACAGACAACTCGTAAACAAACAGACAAAGAAGCTTACCTTACAAGGAGCATGATAAGATAGACAGCATTTAATATAATGGCTTGTGAGCCCTTTGGGGCCCTTCTGACCTTGCTGTTTTTAATTATCATCTAGGGTTGTTAAATATCTTGGATGGCCTCTGTTGAACTGATAACACTGTTTGTGCCTACGTTTCTCACTTAAGAAAAAAAATCTTAAGATAATAATTTGAGCAATACTAGGTACGCGACAGCTTGATTTTCCCAACAAGAGGAAGATAAAACAATGCAATGAGGAGCTCTGTGGGGAAATACGCACAAACACCTGCATGTGCACATGCCTCTATTAGAACAGTAAGTTATTCCAATTGCTAGGCAAAAGACAGTACTGTATAATATGGGAAATCTTCTTGTGACCTTGAAATATTGTGGATTAGCCCAGGTAATCCACAACAGGACAAGCTGCTCATGAACCAACTGTTCATGAACCAATGAACCTTCTGCTTAGATAATAAACTGCATATGGCTAATAGTGATGGATCGTGGTAATTGACATTGAAAAAATCTGGAGGGAATCACATTGGGGATGGTTGCTATAGGAAGCTGTTGGAATACCCTCCTTGACTGTTCACTCACAAAGCCCCAAGCAAAGAATACTTGATTTACATGACCGACTTTCGAAATCCTTCTCTTCATTATACCAATTATAGCAAATCCACTTGAATTATGTTTAAAAGTCTGGAAGAATTCTGGGAAGGACTCCTGACCCTGCCATTAAAATGAAGTTAAAACTTCACTTATTTCATGAAATGTTTAGCAGAGGAAGAACTTGAAAATAATTTTTTTGGCATATATATAAAAAGTTGATCTCTTTATCCATATGTTTCATATTCCTGCTTTTCCATACACATAAAGAACAATCCTATTTCAGCTTCATTGACACACCATTAACAATTTTATATAGATCTGTCATTTTATTGTGCAAATTGTTACATGAAATGTTAAGCCAGAAAACTTGACTTCCATCCTTTTGAGGTCGGTAAAATGAGTACCCAGCTTGCTGGGGGGGGAATGTGTAGCCTGCATACTGAAATTAAACTGGTAACCGCCCAGAGACTACTTGAAGTGGTATTGGGCGGTATATAAACAGAACACTTTGCTTTGCTTTTTTTTACATGTGGGATAGTCAGGTATCTGAAGAGACCCCTAAATATGACAGCTAAGATTAATACAGCAAAAGTTGATATCAGAGTCTTCTGTATGATTCTGACTATATAGGAACAAGTTACAAGCCAGTCCACTGTACTGGTACTACAACACAGACTCAAGTTTCTTGGTGCACTTAATGTAGAATTGCTCAATAATCATCTTCTGATCATGTGTATGCATTTGACTCAACATAATGGAGAAATCATTCTTGATTATGAACACTTACATATTGTCCAACAAAATCCCTGCTGAGATGAGCATCCATGATGGCATCATAGAGGCTCAAATAAGTCAAAGTGTTGTCTTCAAGCACCAGTACCTAAAATCCACGTTCAGTAGCTGTGGCTTAACATTCTAAGTCACAATGAGAATATGTTAATTGAATCAGTGGCTATTTGGTGAATAAATTCTGCTCTTAAGTTTCATATCTAGTTCTTAAGTTTCATTTCTAGTTCTTATCATGTCACAGCTCTGTTTATTTGTCTATGCATGGCTTATATGCATCTCAGTAATACCGAGCATATGTTTATAACTAAATATATACACAATAAATATTAATGACAAATTAAAGTAACAGGTGGACTCGTGGAATGTTGTGCTCAAATGCACACCTAATGTTAACTACCTACACACAAGAGACCAAAAACCTGATACCCCTTTTATTGTTTCCATAAGTGGATTTTCTTCCTTTATATGCAGAATAAATACTCATTAAAAACTATACTAAACTGTTTTTAACATTGAAAGCTTCCATTATCATCTAAATACAACCTAAACATATTTATGAGGAAGCAAGTCCCATTTTATTTTCTGAGACTTACTTCTGACCAGATATACATCAAATTATGCTGTAAAAAACTCAGTGTAATCCTATTTGGATCTACTAAGAAGAAAGGCCAAAATCCAATTGGAGAAAATTCATCTCAGGAATGGTTATAAAAGGTTATAGTACCTCTCCTTAGGTTATGCTTCCTGCGGGCAGGGATGTGCTCAATTTTGTAGCCAGTGTGGTAGCCTATGTACAAGGCAGAGCCTTCCAGAGAAGGAAAGAACACTTAATGTAATTGCCCTTAAACAATTTTGTACATAAATTGTATTCTGCCCTGGAATTCAGGAGAATGCAGACCTGAGTAAGTGCTACAGCCTTAGCTACTATTCCAGTGTGGCACTGACACTTCCCTTCCCCCCTGCAGTACTTGTAGCTTCCCAAAAATTAGTTCTTGGAGGTTTCTCAACCCTAGCAACAGGTGGAGTGCATGTAGATGCATTGAGATGGAGAGATGACCTCCTGCTTCCACTGAATTCCAGTGTTCTGTCAGCATAAGTCTGTGGGATCCCATCTTTACTAGCATTTGTCTTGCTGCAGTGACTGATGTTTGCTACAGAAGTTGCAACTTTGTATTTAAACCCCAAATATCTTCATTAGAAGGCAAAAACAGGGGCCAAGGCTGTAATACTTTGTTTGCACCAGTCAGTGAGTTATTTTTGTGCCATTTGATCACCAATGACCTTGTAAAGTCAACAATGATGGTCTCCATATAAGGAGCTGAGTTAACTATGATGGTAGTGAAGGTTAAGATTTCCATCTTTGATTAATCTTTACAGCTGCACATTGTTTTCATGGATTTTCCATACAGACATTGCACACACAAAAAAGCTTTGGTAGTACAGATAAAGGGCCCTCAAAAATCAGAGATAAGATAAAGTATAATTAAAGTAATCTCCATTAAGTCTCACATATTTATTCCTAACAATATGGGAGCAAAGAATTTTTGAGAAGACTAAATTCTCCCAGCCTGCTAAAACCATTCCAGTAGAGGCATAGTTTCCACTGCAATACTGTCACCGAATGCTGTAATCTCTAATTTTTATGCTTAGGATACAGGAAAGACAGTTTTGCCAGCACATACTCTGCATTCAGCTCTGATTTAGAAGATTTGGGGGGGGAATTACTTCATGTTAGTATGCCATATAACTGCATATGTGCAAATTCATCACCTCAACTCCAAACTGAGATCAGTGCCTCTACTTAATACATACACACACACACACACAAACACACACACGGGGGGAGAGAGAGAGAGAGAGAGAGAGAGAGAGAGAGAGAGAGAGAGAGAGAGAGGAAAGTAGCTCCCAGATCATAGACAATAATGGGTTTGCATGGATAATCTGTAGCTCTCCAATTGTTAAATTATCCTTTGATCTGTCATCATCACACAGGGTCTTTTCATGTGAATGAAGTACAACAAAACATGAAAGGCCACCAAGTCCCCAGCCCTCAACTACATGCATGAACAATTTGAACAAGTACTTATCAGCTACTACGTTCCATCCTGCTTTCAGGGAATTAGAATATGCTTTCCCGTTGACCTCAGTAAACCTCCAATAAATCTACTGTTTTTGGAAAATAATTAATCACATTATTCCATGCAGAAAACATTACAGTAATACCTTGGCTTACAAGGTATTACTTACAGTAATACCTTGGCTTATCCTTTCCTGAAACATGCTTGAAAACCAAAGTATTCATATATCAAAGCAAATTTACCCATAAAAAATACATTAATGGAAACTCAGATGATTTGTCCTGGAGTCCCAGTGCTCCCCAACCTTTTTGTCCCCGCGGACCGGGAAATTTTTGAAAATTTTTCTGTGGCCCGGGGGTGGGGGTGGGGAGGGGGGGAGAATGCGAAAGGGGGGTCCGGCGGGGAGGCAAAAGGGGGGGTGAAAGCAAAGGATGGGAGGGAAGGAGGAGGGGGAGGCACGAGAGCAGCGGCGGCGGCACTTACCGGCTTGGGGCGTCGGGCGTGCCACTCACACACACACACACACGGGCGGGGTGGGGGGGAACCCGGGGCTCCTGGGCAGGCGGGCCCCCGCCTCCTCCTCCGGCGCCGGGAGCCGCGTGCGGGTCTCGTTGCTGGCGCCCTGCTTGCTCCTGCTGCTGCCGCCGCCGCCGCCGTGGGCCTCCCCCTCCGCCGGGGAAAGCGAGCGGGGCGCCAGCAGCGAGACCTACGCGCGGCTCCTGGCCCCGGCGCCCCGCGCGCGGCACCCGCCCGGCCGTGCCGGGAAGCGCCCTCGCGGCACCGACGAGCCGCCGCCGCCTCCTCCTGTTCCTCCTCCTCCACCTCCTCCTCCTCCTCCTCCTCCTCCTCCCGCCGCCGCCGCCAGAGGAGCAGCAGCAGCCACCCCCCCGCAATCGCCCCCCCCGCCGCCGCCATCGCCCCTGTCCCGCCGCCGCCGCCACCACCCCTCCGCAATTGCCCTCGCTGCTGCTCCTCTGGCAGCGGCGGGAGGAGGAGGAGGAGGAGGAGGAACCGGAGCAGGAGCAGGAGGCGGCGGCGGCGGGGGGGCGATTGCGGGGGTGGCTGCTGCTGCTCCTCCGGCGGCGGCGGCGGGAGGAGGAGGAGGAGGAGGAGGAGGAACAGGAGGAGGCGGCGGCGGCTCGTCGGTGCCGCGAGGGCGCTTCCCGGCATGGCGGGGCGGGTGCCGCGCGCGGGGCGCCGGGGCCAGGAGCCGCGCGCGGGTCTCGCTGCTGGCGCCCCGCTTCCTTTCCCCGGCGGAGGAGGAGGTGCACAGCGGCGGCGGCAGCAGGAGCAAGCAGGGCGCCAGCAACGAGACCCGCACGCGGCTCCCGGCGCCGGAGGAGGAGGCGGGGGCCCGCCTGCCCAGGAGCCCCGGGTTCCCCCCCACCCCGCCCGTGTGTGTGTGGGGGGAGTGGCACGCCCAACGCCCCAAACCGGTGAGTGCCGCCGCCGCCAACGCCGCCGCGTCCCTCCTGGCGGAGCCCAAGCGGCGGCCGCCAACGCCGCCGGGGCGCCAGCGTTTGGGGGCGGAGTCGCCGGCTGGCCGGCCTGGGAGGAGGGGAGGGGAGGGGAGGGGAGGAGGGAGGCAAAGGCGGCGGCGGCGGCTCCTCCTGCGCTCCTCCAGCCTTCCTCCTCCACCGGCCGCCCGCGGGAGAGAAGAGGAGGAGGAGGAGGGCGGCGGAGGAAAAGGGGAGGAGCCTCCCCGGCCTCCCCAGGCGGCCCGGTGCCGACCGGTCCACGGACCGGCACCGGTCCGCGGACCGGGGGTTGGGGACCACCGCCATAGACCATATACTGTACACACAAAATACTTTACCAGAACTCACTAAAGAAGTTGTCTAGAAGTTCACATCCACACCATGGTTTAGCTACCTGGCTACAGAATCTGCTCTGCTTGGGAATAAAAAACTGGATTTACAAGAGTAAACAATAATAAAAGGCAGTGTGCAGCCATAACCCACTTGAATAGCTGCCCCAGGACTAGAAATGGTTTGAAAAATAAGAAAGGATGTTGAGAACAAATGGAGCGCCATGCGTATATAAATACTGAATGGGTTACTGGCCAAGACCTTAACCCACAAATAGTATGTCATAATACATTTGTTAATCTTTAAAGTGCGATATGATTTGTTGCTAATTCTATGGTGTTTATAGCCTATACATCCCATAAGGAGAAGGGCAGCAGGTGTAACAGTGTGCATCTCAGCATATTCAGTCCCAGGTGTTTAAAAACATAATAATAGTTACAACATCTTATTTATACAACATATTGCTGTTTATGACAAAGGACACTTGAAGTTGTTGAAATGGGCAGTAACTTATAAAAAATGAAAGGGGATTACTTCACAAAGTATCATCAGTCTAAGAGAGTAAATCTCACTCAGTTATATCACTGTCAGGCTAAGATAAAATTTACTGGCAATGATGTTCTGTTCAGCTAACAGTTCCATATCCACCAAGAGAAAAGGCACAATTAGGGCAAGTAACTAATTCTAGGTGAATGAAAAGATAATCAGCCATGCAACATGCTGTAAAACAGGTTGTGCAGTGTTCCACAGAAGCAGAATCGAGTAACTGGGCAGTGTACTTGTGCAGATATAATTTCCCCAAACAGCAGGACCCTTACACTATCAAGTTCTTTCATAACTTCAAAGTCACTGTCCCAAAATTAAGTAAGAGAAGTTTACAGGGATAGAGTGTTCCTGTTCAGGGCCTAGTCAGCCACACCCTCTCTCAGGATAATCCATTTCATCCTCCCTTCCAACAGTCAGCAAAACATGTCCACAGAGCATATTCAGCCCTCGTGCAGCAGTTTGTGTGAGATTTTAAGGATTTGTGGTACTTCTGCGAAATTTTGGATTTTCCCCAAGGCCACCGACATTTCCATTCAAGTGTGAAAGGTGCACTTCTGGTTACAAACCCCAAACCCCTCCTAAGAGAAATTAGGGTAGTAACACTATATATGATGGTCATAAGCAAAGAAGGGGGAAAGAAACTATATTTACTTCCTTTAATATTGAACAACCAAAGTTCCACTTTTGTACATAATCCAATTCAAAGATAATATAATTAGCACTTCCAGCAGGAACAGTCTGTATTTACAATCAGTAAGACAGGAGGAGAAAGCTAAAGATGAATCTCCAATTTGTGTATGAAACACCATTCAAAATGTAGTATTTACAAATATCTCAAAATTCAGAACCTTATGAGAAAATATTAAAACTGCTTTGCTTACAATTTTTGAAATGATGATTGTTGCCATGTTTTAAATATCTGAAATCTTCTGAAATGCCTTCATTGTTTTTGAGCAACATTAAATCTCATCCCCATATTTCTGTAGCTGATGCTTGTCTGTCGTTTGGAATCTCATGTTCAGTAAATGCAAGAAAATTTAATATAAAATCCTAATTTCATAGTCCTGGGTAGAGAATAAGTCTTAATAGGTGGTATCCAACTATTTCAAAGTTCATATACTTAAACATTATACATGTGAAATATCCTTCACTCTTGAGTAAAGTTTATGCAGAATAAACTGCGTAAGAACATTTCAAACTTTGTATGCATTTCAGCTGGCAAAGACCTTGTTGAATGAAAATAAAATGTATTTCTATTGTTCCTTTAGTCATGTTAGGAGTTAATCATCAATTCCAGGTGTTTCACCCTGCTGGATTCTGGAAGCTATCCTAATGGCTTCTTCCAAAGACTGTTGTTCTCCAAGCTGAAAGAAACAAAATTTTATGCCAAAATGCATTTCCCACAAGAAACTAAAACAAAGAATTGTGAAATAATTTCGTGCAATTGGCTTGAGTATATCAGAAAGGTCTACCTGGGCCATACTTCTACATATGAAACTATAATGGCTTTTCACTAGGATCCATTTAACAATGGGCGACCAAAGGTATTTTCTTTTAATTGCTCATTTTAAGTGGTTGTTGGTATACTCAAGTGGATGGAACTCATTTTGAAATAATTTAGTGCCACTTTTTAAAAAGAGCATTTCTAAGACCAACGTCCCTTAACTTTCTGTTAATCTTTGTGTCCAATTATTTCTAATTTTTAAAAATATTTTATTGAATTTAATAAACATAACATATTAAAACAAATACTTTGCTTGTGTGTTATTTCTAATTCTTGTGACCTTCCATTGATAAATAATTATTCTGTGGAAGGTGGCATGGTGGAATGCCTGAAAAGGATAGAATTTGGGATATCATCAGTCTCCACATCTAGTCACAGAAGACAGCTGGATTAATTAGGAGGATAGATGGTCTCTCCTGGCAATCAAAGTGGTCAGTTAATGGACCTCTGTATATTTTAATGAGAGGGGGGAAAGAAAAAGACAATTGCTGTAGCACTTTAAATACTGTACTGGCAAATCTTGCCAGTGTGTGCTCTGAGCAAACTTTGATTCACTTTTGAGGATCAAGAGTGAGGGAGCAGACTTCAATCCACAAACACTCACAGTGAAATAAAACGGTTGGTCTTTAAAGTGCTGCAATGGTTTTCCTTTTTGCCAATAAGCTGAGAGAGGCTAACATATCATCTTCTTTGGAAATTTAAAAAGGTAATACAGGTATTTTAGTGTAAGCCTAAATCTATACAAATTTAATTTACATGTTTCAGGTTAGAACACGTTTTTAAAAAAAATCATGACAGTACAAAAAGACACGAGTCAGCTATTCTAAAAGAGATTAGCTTTACTGTGTACTTAAAACTTTAGGGCACTTAGCTTTTGCCAAATTACAACCAAAAGTAACTGCACTGCTCTGGTCCATAAGAATTTTTCTGCAAGTATGGCCCCGCAGACCATGAATTGTGTTTGTAGAAATAAATATATTTTTAAAAGACAAACTGAGTATTAATTTGAAAACCAAACTTTCCCAATGACTGCATCATAGATAAATTACCTGTACTGCAATCTGTGTTCCATTGGATGTTGCCAGCAACGTAACAGGTCTAGATTCTGCAGTCACTAGGTGATGTCCATGTTGTTGATGTCCAATTTCTGGTGAAGCACTATGGAATGCTGCTAGATCTTGAGCCACAATGGCAACCTTCATCATAAACATATACACCAACTTTTTAAACACTGGAATTTAATCCCCATATTCACGTTTGTATATTTTAGTTTATTCCCTACTTAATCTTAGAAGCTTCTAAATGAATTATCAATCTTAGAAGCTTCTAAATGAATTACTGTATATTAATTAGCTATGAAGCAGGGTAGGGTCTGGAGAAAAGAGGTATCCTGTTGACCTTCCTTTTCAAGAAATCTTGGCATGTCTAGCAGTCAACAACAGTTTTATTTCAGTATTTTTGTTCTCTGAATTGTGGGAATATTGCATAACTCCTTAATCTGAATCCCTATATAATTTGCTATATTGTGCTAGCACCGCAATGCCAGCACAAAAGCCATTTCTTCCCTTCCTGCTACAATATCTGTACCACCTTAAAATGACTTTGGAGGATTTCTCAGCCAGTTTTTGGGCCACATTTTTCAGGAAGGAGAAGGCTTCCCCCCATTTTTGCTGTTCTGCCAAGTGGAATCCAGCACTGGATATGGTCCATGGTTTATCCTAGTGACCATACATCTTTTTGTGTTAAGTATAAAAATATCACATTAGACAAAAATACTATGACTATTAGTAAGTTCTGTTGTTGCAAAATGAACTGATTGGAGAAACTGTAGCACTTGCTACCTTTTCACATATACTGTAGCCAACTTTGTGTATTGTCCTTCACTGTTGTAAGGTGCCTTGGGTCCTTTCCAATGAGAAAGACAGGGTAAACACACACTGGAACCCTGACTTACAAGAGTAATCCTTTCCAAGCAAACACTCGTAAGTCGGGGAGGGGTTTCCCATAGGAATGCATTGAAAATAAATTAATCCATTCCAGAGGGATGGATGTCAATGCATTCCTATGGGAAATCACTTTAACAATGCCCGCCTTTTCCCCAACCCCCTTGCGTGTGTGGGGGGAGGGAGGTGTGTGTTTAAAATGTTTGTGCCACCGACCCAAGCGCTTGGGTCGGTGGCACACAGACACATTTTAAACAAAACGGCGCTTCCCCCCCATGAGCCCAATTGGAGGGGCAGCACACAATTTTCCAAAGTGCTGCAGCAACCTAGGCAAGCGGAGGTGGTGGATCCGATCTCCTGCTGCCACTTCCCCAGGCTGCTCGCAAGCATGGACGAGCCTCCCTTGCATACGCTCAAGCCAAGTGCTAGGGAGACATGTGCATGGTCTGCGCGATCATGTACACTCTTCCTTAGTACCCAGCTCAAGCGTGTGCAAGGAAGGTTGGGAAGCATGTCGTGGGTGCTTTAAAACCTCCCAGACGCAAAGCACCATGGGAGAACCAGTTTTTTAAAAAAAAGGAATTTGGGGAAACCCTGTCTTTTGCTTGTAAACAGCCGGTGGGATGGGAGGATACCGTGGAAGCGTGCTTGTAAGTCGGGATTCGCAGATGTTGGGCGCATCGTATGTCAGGGTACCATTGTATTTAAAATGAAAATGAAAATTAAATGTTCCCTTGTATATTTAGTGTCCATTTACCTGTTGTCCTTCAGTGCCCTCTGCTGTGACCATTGCAACAGAATGTGTTCCTGCAGAAGAAATAACTGCATCATGAGCAGGGACTGTAATGGTGGCGTCATGGGTGGGGACTGTAATGGTGGTGCCATCTTGTGTTACCATAGTGATAGTATTTCCAAGCGCCTGCATGTCAGCCTGAGATATGTTAACCTGAAATTTAAGAAACGTTCAATTAAATTAATAGCGATATATCTTATTGGAAGAATGTTTTCATTTTCAGCCAACAACAGGTGGCTTTCTCAATGTAACAAAAATATATCAGAAATTAATGATTAAAAGAGAATACAGTAGGACTGCTGTATCCGTGGGAGATTGATTCCAGGAACCCCGTGGATAACAAAATCCGCAGATTTCTCTTATCTGGGTTGACTTTGGTGACAGGGGTGTTGGGGTGACAGGGTGAAAGCCTTCACCCCAACAACCCCCAAACACTGGGTAGTGAGGTGCTGGTGGCAAGGAGAGAATAAAGTTTTTTTTTCTTTCTCCTCGATGGTGGTGGTGGTGACCAGCTGCTCTCCTCGCCACCGCAGCACGCTGTCCATGCTGCCGCCGCCGCCGGCCAGCTGCCCTCCTCATCACCGGGCTCAGCAGCCAGCCAGCAGTGGCGGCACTGAGGAGGAAAAAAAAAAAGAAAACTTACTGATGATGTTTCAGGGTGGCTGCCCTTATCGCTGCCGTGCCATGCTCCTTGTCGCTGCCTCCACATGGTTGCTGCCTTCCGGAGGGGTGGGTGGGGGCTTTAAAGACCCGCCTGGCCAACCGTCCTTTGAACTTCCCGCTCAGGTCCCAGGCGGAGGACCGGAAGTTTGAGCTCAAGTGGGAAGTTCAAAACATCTGGTCGCTGCCTGGGATCCAAGTGGGAAGTTCAAAGGCCAGTTGGCCAGGCTAGTCCTCCTAAGTTCCCACCCAACCCCTACGGAAGGCAGCCAACATGGTAAATTTTATTTCCCCCCCTTTCCCCTCCTCACCACTGCCACCCTATGGCAGCCACCCTCTGGAGGGGTGGGGTGGGGACTTAAGAGGACCCGCCTGGCCAATCGGCCTTTGAAATTCCTGCTTGGGTCCCGGGTGGACGACAGAAAGTTTTGAACTTCAAGCTCAAGCTCAAACCTATGGCTTACAGCCCGGGACCCAAGCAGAAAGTTCAAAGGCCAGTTGGCTAGGCGGGTGCTCTTCAGTCTCCATGGCGGCAGCAGCAAGGAGCGTGGCTGGCCGGCGTTGGCATCAGTAAGTTTTCTTTCTTTCTTTTTTCCCCTCTTTGCTGCCGGGCTCAAACGATCCCTGCATCCTGCGTTTCATTTCAGAAGCGGTCTGCTTCTGAAACGAAAAGCCCATCTCTAAGAGGATCTATGCAGCCTTATAATGCAAAGCCTTATACAGTAATACCTCGGATAAAGAATGCCTCGGATAACAAATTTTTCGGATAACAAATGGAAATTTCCAGGTATAGGGTTGCCTCAGATAGCAAATCTTCCCTATGGGCTGCCTCGGATAACAAATGTTTCATAATGTCTTGCAAAAAATGTGTACCCTGCATGCTTTGCAGATGCATAGATTGTGGAGGGGTGGGAGGAGTTAGAGCATTTTTAATGGTGTTTTGGAGCCATTCTGGACCTGTTTTGCTGAGGGATTTACCAAACTTGGTAAGATAGGGAGCTAGTTTTTATTAATCTTTGCACTGTTTTTCTTTGCATTTTTGGCTGGAAGAAGCAGTCTTGCTGGTTTCATTTCTCCATGTTTGCAGTCTTTTTCATTGCTCTACGGGCAAAACTGGGCTGGATTTTTCTTCCTGCTTATGTTTGTTTGTTTGCATTTTCCCCCATTGCACTTTGGGTGGGAACAGGCTAGAGTAGTCTCGGTGGTTTCTCTTGTCCATGTTTGGTTTGCACTGCAGTGGGGTGTTCTGGGGGGGTGTATGTTCCAGCACTGCAAGCCTTTAAAGTGCATTTTATAAAGAGGTCTGGACCCACCCCCATACACACAGCTTTTTTGCCTTTTTTCGGACTTCTGGAACGGATTAATCAGTTTTGCATTCATTTCAATGGGAAACCACATTTTGGATAACAAATTTTTCAGATAACAAAATGCCTCTGAGAATGAATTAAATTTGTTATCAGAGGTACCACTGTAATGCAAAGTTTATGGTTCTGCTCCAAAGGATGTTACTGTTTAAACATTATCCATTGCAGACTGAAGTCAATTTTTTTTCATCTGTAACCAAGTCCTATAGAACTGATTTGAAATGCAATAGGAATTGATCAATATGACCTCAAAAGCAGTTTGGGAGTAGAAAAAGGGAGAGGCCAACAAAATCTTTAACCAAGGTTTTCTTTATAATCAAAGCTTCTTCCAACATTGTGCAGCATTATATCCAAAGTAGCCTGTAAGCCTCTCACCTAGAGACTTTTCATGATCTTGGACTAAGATTCTCCATGCCTTGACAAACATCAGTGACTCTAAGCTGTTTTAAGTAAGCCTTCTTCGCATCATGTAGTTACATTCAGATAAACCGATATGGGAATGACTAGCATAAATCTAGTTTTTAAAGGGAGTTAGAAATATTTTTCCCTCTGGGGAAATTAGAGGGTGAATGCAAATGTGCCTCCCGCAAAGGAAATGCCAAGACTAATGGTTCATTTTAGTATTAACAACACTAATTTAATGAGATGATTTTTTTTTGTTTTCATTGTCGCTAAAAAGGAGTCAATTAGCTAATTTCTAAGATTTAACATTAACAAATTATTTTTCAAATCTAACATTACAGGCTCTCTAGAACATCACCATCAACTGCTTCACATATTTCTGGGCCAGAAGAAGTTGTATGTCTGATACCTTAAACCTGGATGCATACTAGAAATATTAATTGTTTTTTACTAGACATATCCTAATTACATTTATTTGGAAATTATAATATGTATGTATACAATCAAATGGGAAACTAAGATAAAATGTAATTCCAATTTTGAATCGCATTTTTCAGGAATGGCTTTAATATGGTGAATACTTACGTGTTGAGTTCCGTCTTGGGAAATGAGTGTGACTTGCTGACTCAGGCCTGTTTGAGTCACAGTAGCAACTTGTGCAGAAACAACATCTTCTCCTTCTACACCTGTTACATAAGTTATCTGAGATCCTTTGAGGACATCGTCACCTTGACCTGTTTAATTAAAGGGAGATTGGTTCATATGGAAAAGAGATTACAGCTTAGAATAAAAGAGATGAAGACTTGTGAACACTGTGGTTAGAACTGGACATTTTACTTTAGACGGGGTGAAGTGTCCATCTGGGACTGTGAGTCCACTCAACCCCCTTCTTTGGGAACCCAGCAGCTGAGGCAAAATTTCCATGGGCTACAGTCTGGTTTTGCCACTCATAGGAGCTCTTATTAAAGACCGTGTGTGTGTGTGTGTGTGTGTGTGTGTGTGTGTGTGTGTGTGTGTGTGTGTGTGTTGTGTCGTTAGAGTTGTGACCGACTCTCCGTGACCCCACGTCCGTGGAGTTTTCTTGGCAGGAATACTGGAGTGGCTTGCCAGTTCCTACTCCAGGCGCCTACAGCACCTGGTATTCCCTGGAGGTCTCCCATCCAAGTACTAACCAGGGCCGACCCTGCTTAGCCTCCGAAATCAGGCGAGATTGGATGTGCTTAGGGCATCTAGGCAGCTCTATTAAAGACAGAGTCAGCCTCAATTCCCCCTCAAGTTCCCAGGGAGTTGAGTTTCCATCACTAACCCCCGGGGAACAGTCCATCCAACTGGGGCCAACTGCTTGCTTCAAGAGGAAGAGTCTTATGGTAGAGTCAAAGGACAGGGACTGGATCCTATTCAATGGACAGGAGTTTTGCAAATGGAGAAGAGCAATTCAGGGGTCCCCTTTGAAATCATATCCATAGCTTGCAGCAACTCCTTCAAAAGAAACAGTTTAGGTCTGAATTGCCTATTCTTCGTAGCCATTTTAGTCAACGTTTTACAAATCAGATACTAAGCAGTACAGACATTTGGAATGTCAATCTGTAAGCGGGACATTATCTTACAGGAGATGCACTTTTTACGTGGGGCAGAAGAGGTCCTAAAAGTGCATGAATAAAACAGAACAGCGGAAGGTTTTACTTTTAAACCCAATCAAAGAGAAAAATGCCCTTTCTTAAAGGAAAGAAGAGGCTAACAACAAGAAAAAACAATGTACAGCATTTACACTATTTATGGCAAAAAGGTGGCCCTGGACAGCTGGGGAGGTGTTGCTTCAGTGAGGTGTCAGTTGAAAAGGAACTGAGTAGTAGCTGTTGGGAGGCTGAGCGTTTACTGAGCGTTAGGGTGGGGCTATCAATACCAAGAGGTATTTGTGCAGGTGAAAGAGAACCCATTGGTGTGAATCACGGCTACCATGAAGAAGAGCTGTACATATAGAAAACGAAGTGTATGAACAAACATTAAAAGATAACATTTATGTATCAGTCCAAGGAAACCAATCCTATATAGCAGGCCTGCCCAACAGGTAGACCGCGGGCTACCAGTAGCCCGTGAAGGGTTCAAAAGTAGCCTGCTGGCCATAAATAAAAAAGTGAGGGGATAAGTTCTCCACCCCTCCCTCCCCCATCCCAAGGATCACTACTGCCCCAGCAAAGTTCTGAGTCTGTCAGCCCACTGTCTCAGCCAAGCGGAGCAGTTTCAAGGGCCATGGCGCATTGAAATATGTTCCCTCCATAATGGATTAATTGGTTTTCAATGCATTCCTATTGGAGACCGCTGCTCTACTTACAACCGTTTTTACTTAGGAGCATGTGCTCAGAACGGATAAAATATGGCACTTTGGGCCGGAAAAAGTAGACCTCAGCCTGTTCAAAGTTGAACAGCCCTGCTATATAGGACCTTTAGTTCATTAATTAATGGCCACTACTTTCAGTTTATAGAACTTAATAGCAGCCGTGCAAAAACTTGACACCAATTTTCAAATTACTGTGCGATCAAGTCATAAATATGCTTGTCATTGCTTTTCCATGGTAGCCACTGAAAAACAGGAATTATGTTTGACTGGTACAGATCCTGATAGAGTGGGTGGTACAACAAGACATGTGCCATTGTTTCTATACCATCATTCCCACAGGGGCACACTAGTTCCCGATGCATTGTTCTTCTAACATGCCAGGCGAACACAAAACAAAAATAAAAAAAAGAAGACAAAAACACTGTGGTGCCTTCAAGACTAATGCCATATATATCTATATATCTATATATCTATATCTATATATAGATATAGATATAGATATAGATAGATATATAGATATATATAATATAGATATATATATATAGATAGATAGATAGAGAGAGAGAGAGAGAGATAGCGGTACCTCGACTTAAGAGCAGCTCAACTGAAGAGCAATTCGACAAGAGCGAAAAACTGTAGGCATTTTAACTGCCGCCTTACATATTTTAGATATGGTCTGCTCGATTTACAATGTTTTTCATTTTTTTCAATTTTTTAAACTTATTTTTTAAATTTTTAGATAGGTACCCCGACTTAAGAGTAGTTCGACTGAAGAGCACGCATTTGGAACTGATTAAATTCGTTAAGTCGAGGTATCACTGTATTTAGATTGATATTTAGATCTGGAACATTTAGACTTGTACTTTGAACATTTTAATCCAATGGAGTTCAGGCTAACACATTAAATCTTGCCATGGTAGCTAGGAACGTGAACGTCAGATGGATATTTTTCAGCCAAAAGTTTTCTCCCACAGTCCCTGTATTCATGTTATCCTCAAGCTCTATTGAGTACCTCTACATCCTCAATTCTTTGTTGGATTATTATTTTGGCATTTTTGAACCCTAGTGCTGTTAAGCTACTAGGTATAAAACCAAGATTACACAAATTGCTGTGGAGTGTCATTTTCCAATTTGATAGATACATATCAATTAAACTATGTGTGACCAATCCACCGGGGGGGGGGGAGGAGGACAGGACAGATTTAATTTCCCAACACCTATTGGCCATGATGGAAAAATAGATATTTTAAATTCAGAGGCAACATGTTCCCTAATACTGGAGGGAAATACACCTGCCTCCATACTGTATGTCTGATTTCCCCCAAGAAACATTGTTTAGTAAAGGTGGGAAAAAGAACAGTTGGATTCATGCCTGCCTATGTGGTCTCCTTGCCTTCCAGAACCAATTGAAAGATTTTAAATGGTGAAGGGTTAGATTAAAATTTTTAAAATTTAAGATTTGCAATAAAAGTCTGATATTCTATTTTAACATTCATTGGCTCCTATGCCCCATGTAGGGGACTAAATAAAATTATTTTCAGTTCATTTGGATTCTAGGAATTTTGACTGGGGCTTGCTGGAGAGATTTGAATATCTTCAATCTGTACCCTAAATCTGGAAGGCTACAAAGTTCAGGTAACTGAAATAAGAAAACTAAAATAATTCAAAAATAATCCATTTCCTGATTCAATAAATATTTTCCCAACCAAATCTTTATAGCAGATAAATACAATAAATGCAATAGAACACTTCTAAAGTACTGACATAGATTCAATAGTAGGCACAAAAAGAAATGTTTTACATTCTTAGTTCCAGTGCTTTTGTTCTTAATTTGTTATTTGTAAAGTCTAACATGTGAGACTGCAATTATGAGGAAAAACCAGAATGAACAGTGACAGAAAATTACCAACCTGGAGGTGGTTCAAAAAATGTTTCCTGCTCTTCTTCTATCGGCTCGGTGTCATTGTGTGCGGTCTTCTTGTGCATTGCAAGTGTTGAGATTTGTTTGTATGTCTTCCCACAGTGATTACAGTTATAAGGTTTGGAATGTGTATGTACAACATGATGTTTGTATAAACTGGAATATTCTGTAAATCGTTTATCACATCCTGGGACAGTACATACATATGGCTTCTCTCCTAGACAGAAAGACAGAAGCAGAAAGAACACTGAATATGCTGAAGTGAAAAGACTGGTAACTATTCTGCCAATGATACAAACATGTGCTGACATGTTTTTATTATTTTTATGCAGATTCCATTATGTAATCATGAAGCTTGAGTCACAGTAACATTCAGATTACTAAATTTTACCAAATAACATTTGGTGGTGGTTCTTGTCACTTCTACCCAAAGCTGGATACAATAAGTACAACCACCTGCATTATTACTGTGCGTTTTCGTCTTGCAGTTATTGTATCACTGATATATGAGCCTGTATTGTGTTTATTGTTTATGCATGCAGAACTCCAACTATGGAAGCTGCATGGCAGAACACTCGAGTCATCTGCTCAAGCACACGCCTGTGAACACTGGCACTTCATCAAACCACCACAGGAGCTGCTGTGGTTGGAACTCCATGCGTGTACATATCAAAGAGGAACCTGGCTATTTTTGAAATGACATCAAGCCAATCAATTATCTTGTAGCACAAGGAGGGGCAGTTTCTTTGTTTCCTGAAACATATCTGTGCTTCTTCTGAGGATCTTGAAAACAAACCATATCTTTCTCCCTTTATTGGTAGTTCAAAATTGTACTTACTAAAAGCTATTCATTACAATCTACGAGACTCCAAATCAAGAGGCACCTCTGTTCTCCCAACAGAAGACCTCTTCTCAGCATCTGTCTTTTAAAAACAACTACTAAACCATCCAATTTTCTTACATTCTGTTTCTAGACTACTTCATCCTTGACCTCTCTTTGCAAGGTCTTCGGTTTGCCCTGCACATCTGCCATGTTTTAACAGTGGTAGTGGCTTCTTTTTGTTGGAAGTGTTATAACAGTTTTTTGGTTGGAGTATAAGGTTGATGAGACTGCTGGGAACCTGTAAGAACGACTGACACACTGTTTTGGATGGAGTCTTGATGAGTGGGGCAGAATTGCCTATGTTTCACCTGTAGCTGGAAAGAGGCGGAGCGAGGAAGGACACCAAGATCCATTCCAACACGGGAGACATTCAAGAAAAAGTTAGAAGCCATCTGTCAGATACCCTTTGATTTAAATTCTTAAATTTAGCAGGGGGTTAGATTCAGTGGTCTTATAGGCCCCTTCCAACTCCATTATTTTATGGCACTAGTTTCCTACCGTTGATAACCCAGATGTTTTGATCACAATTCCTTTTGCTGCATGGACTATGATGAAGTTTGGAAGAGCATGTTGGTAGAGGAACTCTGAAACCTCTTTTTTTGGGCAAAGTAGAAGTAGTCAGTTTTCTAGGAGATTGGTAGGATGAATGACTGTATTTTTCAAAATTTCCAGATGACATGGAATAAAGATGGGAGCACTTCCTCTAGGAAGTCGGGTAATATTGGCCACAATGCCAGGCAGGGATATTTATTTATTTATTTTATTTTTCTGTACCACCTTCTTAGTGCTAACTGGTTGTAATCATGATCTCTAGGATGAAATAAGTCAGATTCATAATTATCCAGATCTAAAGGATCTGTCAAATGTGTAGGAGAAGTGGTTGCTTGCCTAATGGTTGTTGCCCAGTACTGGCTGAGGGGATCATGACTGGGTACCACACACCCTCTAGATAACATTGGAGATTAGGAATGTTTGGGCACTAAAGTTCAAAAGTTCTTACTATATGGTGGAAGTTGCTGGAGGAGATGGTAAGGGGAGTGGTGTTGACTCTCTCACAGAGAATGTCTGATTTGACTGCATATCAGTATCAATACCAACAAAATGACAATTATCAAAATGCAGGCAGTAATATAAAAACCACACATTTTAGACCAGGGACTCATTGACCTACTGCACAATCCAGCTGTGCTTGAATCAGCTTCTGTCTCTGTCATCAGAAAACAATCAAGTGCTGGATCAAGAGCATATATTCTTAACTGCTTCACAATCTTCAACCAGACCAGTCTGTAATTGTTCAGTACTCAAAATTTTCCCTCTATACAGCCATCTTTGAGCCATCCTTCTGCCTCTAATGCAGATATGTTAAATTTCTGGAAATTCTGAAGCGATGGAAACATTTTTGGAGAAAAATGGAAACATTGCGATGGGAGGGAACAGGGTCCCCCTCCATCCCCCCCCCCAAGTTTTTAGAAATTTGACATATCTGCATTAATGCAGAAATTGCATTTGTATTATTTTAAGGTTTTTTGATTGCCTCCACTCATTATCAGATATCTTGAATTCGTTTCTTGAGACTTGAATGAAGTGTTCTGCACTAAGTCTACAATGCATTGCTTATGAAGTGCAAGTGAGCAGAAGGCTTAAGAAAGATAAATACACTCAAATTATGACAATATGTAATTTCAATACCTGTATGTATTCTCACATGATTCTTGTAATTAGTTGCACTGGCAAATGCTCGTCCACATCCTGGCTCTGTACAATAATAGGGCCTCTCCCCTGTATGTGTTCTGATGTGAACCTTTCTGATGTTAGATGTCGTAAAGGATCTGCCACATCCTTCAAATGGGCACTTGAATGGTCTTTCACCTAAGTCAAAATAATAATAATAATAATAATAATAATAATAATAATAATAATAATAATAATAATAATAATAATAATAATAATAATAATAATAGCAAAACCATTGGTGTTTTTAAGAAAATGCAGTATTTGTACTTTGATCTAATATATTAGTTGTATTAGATCAAATTGATCTAATACAGTAATCAGTTTTTTGATGGTAATCAATGAAGCTCTGTTCTTAATATTGTTATTGGGTTTAAAAAGCAGATTACGCATGTAAAATTAAACATCAGGGAGTAAATCCTTTTGAAGTCAGCCAGAATGAATTCATAGTAAACATACTTATAGTTTCATAGTGTGCATAGTCAGTCACAGGTGAACATGATGGGTACAATCCTCAACTGGAGTGCCTATGTGAATGTTTTTCTCCATTTAATGTTAGCATTTCTCAGTGTTTATAATAACCAGGAAGCTTAAATATGGCTTGCAGATTAGGAAAATAAACAGCTGGTGACAAAACTTTGATTTGTTTATATGCATATGTTTCCTCTCCTCATCAATCAGTGCTCAAAATGCACAATATTTACACAGAAAGGTTCAGGAGTCATTAGAAAGCTGCCAAGGGCAGCTATATACGAACTATCCAGTAAGATGGCCTAGTTAGATGGTTTATGGAAGACAAGAAATTCACCAAAGTTAATTAAAAGTCCATTTTGATACCTAAGAAAGCATTTTTAAAACTGGGAGGAGATCTTGAGACAAATATTCTGTAGGAAATGCACAAGAGTGATTTTAAACAAATATTTCTGCTGTTTCTTAAATCAAAGAGCAACTTTGTTAATTATAAACCACAATCCAAGGCACACATTTGATGAGTAGCATAATATTCATATTTGCCCCCAGACCTGTTCGCTCAAGACTTGGAAGTTTTCAAAGGTTTGAACTGGTTTGTCACAGAGCATGAAGAGCTCCTGCTTGAGAAAGAAAAGGCACACTTCTGCGAGGTTCTCTGGTTTGTGGACATAGCAAGTACAGGCAGTAACCAAAAATTTATTATCCATATGTAATACAGTACAGCGGTGGTCCCCAACCCCCGGTCCGCCTGGGGAGGCCGGGGAGGCTCCTCCCCTTTTCCTCCGCCGCCCTCCTCCTCCTCCTCTTCTCTCCCGCGGGCGGCCGGTGGAGGAGGAAGGCTGGAGGAGTGCAGGAGGAGCCGCCACCGCCGCCTTTGCCTTTGCCTCCCTCCTCCCCTCCCGGCCCCGGCGCCCCCGCGCGCGGCACCCGCCCGGCCGCGCGCCGGGAAGCGCCCTCGCGGCACCGACGAGCCTCCTCCTCCTCCTCCTCCTGCTCTGGTTCCTCCTCCTCCTCCTCCTCCCGCCGCCGCCGCCGAAGGAGCAGCAGCAGCAGCAGCAGCGAGGGCAATTGCGGGGGGGGTGGCGGCGGCGGCGGCGGTGGGACAGGGGCGATTGCGGCGGCGGCGGGGGGCAAATGCGGCGGCGGCGGGGGGGGCGACGGCGGCGGCGGGGCGATTGCGGGGGGGGTGGCGGCGGCGGCGGCGGGATGGGGGCGATTGCGGCGGGGGCGGGGGGGGCAATTGCGGAGGTGGTGGCGGCGGCGGCGGGACGGGGGCGATGGCGGCGGCGGCGGGGGGGCAATTGCGGCGGCGGCGGGGGGGCGATTGCGGGGGGGGTGGCGGCGGCGGCGGCGGGCGATTGCGGCGGGGGCGGCGATTGCGGGGGGTGGCGGCGGCGGCGGGCGATTGCGGCGGGGGCGGGGGGGGGCGATTGCGGGGGGGGGTGGCGGCGGCGGGATGGGGGCGATTGCGGCGGGGGCGGGGGGCGATTGCGGGGGGTGGCGGCGGTGGCAGGATGGGGGCGATTGCGGCGGGGGGGGCGGGGGGGCGATTGCGGGGGGTAGCGGCGGCGGCGGGATGGGGGCGATTGCGGCGGCGGCGGGGGGCAATTGCGGGGGGGTGGCTGCTGCTGCACCTCGGCGGCGGCGGCGGGAGGAGGAGGAGGAGGAGGAGGAGGAACAGGAGGAGGAGGAGGCGGCGGCGGCTCGTCGGTGCCGCGAGGGCGCTTCCCGGCGCGGCCAGGCGGGTGCCGTGCGCGGGGCCAAGAGCCGCGCGCGGGTCTCGCTGCTGGCGCCCCGCTTGCTTTCCCCGGCGGAGGAGGAGGCCCACGGCGGTGGCGGCAGCAGGAGCAAGCGGGGCGCCAGCAGCGAGACCCGCGCGCGGCTCCCGGCGCCGGAGGAGGAGGCGGGGCCCGCCTGCCCAGGAGCCCCGGGTTCCCCACCCCACCCGGCCCGTGTGTGTGTGGGGGGGAGTGGCACGCCCGCCACCCCAGGCCGGTGAGTGCCGCCGCCGCCGCCCTCGTGCCTCCCCCTCCTCCTTCCCTCCCATCCTTTGCTTTCACCCCCCCTTTTGCCTCCCCGCCGGACCCCCCTTTCGCATTCTCCCCCCCCCTCCCCACCCCCACCCCCGGGCCACAGAAAAATTATCAAAAATTTCCCGGGCCGCGGGGACAAAAAGGTTGGGGAGCACTGGGTTATAACATGTTATAAGGAAGGGGGTTTCGCCCTTGAAATATTAGCAGCATTTTTGTTAATTTTCTAGTAGTCTAAAGGTATCACCTGTTCCACTTTTGTATTTGGTTTTTGTGATGGCTACATGGCTCCTCAACTTGTTTTGCTTCAACTGGAAATACTGAGATACGAGGAATGAGGCCCCCCCCCCAACGTGTCAAGGAAGGGCAAATGAACCATCAATGGAGACATGACAAGACTGCAACACTGGGTAATCTCTTTCCTTTTTATTTGATCCAATTGGCTACACCCAGTGGACTTTTCCAAAAGTTATTCAAATCCCCAAATGAAATGCATGGGCCTACTGCACCCCCCTCCCCCTTCGCTGGCAAGGCAGGGGCCTTTGGGCTCCATGAGCCAGATTGAGGAGAGATGTGAATGTGTGTACATGAGCCGTGACATGTCTTTGGAAGGACTGGGACAATAAAAGCACCTCCCTCCCTTCATTTCAGATGCAGCCTAAGAACATCCAAGCTCCGAGCCTCAACTAAGAAATTTTTCCATCTTGCCAAGGACTTTACATCGACGAAATAACTCCTGGCAAATCCATCTTTTGCCATGTTATAACCTATTGCTCTGAGGAATGGGGTTTCGCCCTTGAAATATTAGCAAAGTTTTTGTTAATTTTCTAGTAGCCTAAAGGTATCACCTGTTCCATTTTGTATTTGGTTTTTTGTGTTGGCTACACGGCTCCTCAGCTTGTTTTGCTTCAATATATTTTACCAATTTTCTGCCAAAAAGAGGTATCAATTTTCAATGTACATACTAGTATAGTGTCATGCTGTCATCGTTTTAATTTTTTTAAAAATACTTTCAGATATTTACCAGAAACTCTCCAAATTTGGCATAGAACAAAACTAGACTGTCTAGTATTTTTGTAGCACATTTAGTGCTGGTCCAAGACATGGTTTAAAAGTTATACATTTTTGTTTGGGCTGCCCTTCTTTTCCTAACAGCTTATGGGGTTTCGTTGTGACTGGTCATACTATATCCAGAAGTGCACTCCTGTGCACTTCTAATTAAGTTGCAGTATTTCTGCTTAGGTGGATTGCAAATTAAACTGCATCATTTCTGCTTTCCAGTTTATATTAAAAAGAGTTAAGAGCTTGAAGATATATTCAAAATGTTATTGTGCAAAATAAATTAACAATGCAATCCTATGTGTCTATTCAGACACAAGCCCTGTTGATAATAACTGGATTTGCTCCCAGATATATACAGGACCATATATATATATATACAGGGTGTACATTCAAATGGGATTGCTAGAAAATGTAGAAAGTCAGGGGGGAAACTCATTTACTGTGAAGTCACATGAAGAAGTCAAACTGTGATCAAAGAACTTCCACTAAAATCCCCTTTAGCTACCAAACATAATATGGGGCAAACAGTTTAATGGTTGGACCAATATGCCAGTTACCTGTATGTGTTCTGATGTGCTTCTGTAAGTCTCCTGAAGTCTTGAAGGACTTGGTGCAGTTCTCCTCTGAGCAGCTATAGGGCTTCTCTCCAGTGTGGGTTCGGACATGACTTTTTAGTCCATAACCTTGAAAAAGATTTTATTAATGCTTTTAAGTCTATGAACTACCTGAAACTCTAACCTTGTTCAGAATATAATTGACTGGAGTTTTAATGACTTGTTAATCTTCCATTTAAAATTTAATTTAATTCAAATTCTCTTTCTCTTTGAAGACTAGCATATTTAGATTGTCGATTCCCCCCTTCCTCATCCATAATAATAACTCTGCAAAATGCCAAATGTTTAACATGCACAAATTACTGCTCAGCTACAAAATGATGGCATATCAAGTAAAAAGCCCCAAAAGATTATTGTATCGGGGCTTATTAAGTAATGTTTTTATCTTGCTTACTTTTATTTGTCTAAAGATACGAATCCAGAAAAAAAAGTTACTACCAAATTCTTATTAAAAAGGCCCAGGAAGGAAAGCCTTACCTGTTGCAAATGCTTTCCCACAACCTGGATGTTCACACTGATATGGTCGATCTCCTGTGTGAGACCTTTCATGCACCTGTGGAAGAATGCAAAATATCAATACTGCTGGATGCATTCTTTACTATAATGTAATATTTCATTATCCCTGATAGCATTTAGTCTTCCCAAAGAGCCCTCCTTACACTGTGATACATGGCTAAAGACCTTATGTCAAGTGGAATGTTGGGGCAAAACTACTTGGTCACATCATGAAATAACCCCCCCGCCCCCCGCACACACAAACTCATTTCTCTTGGGCAACCAGGTTTCTGTTTCCACCACCTAACTATTCTGTAGTTTGTATGGAAGGTCTTCAACTGTTTACCCCCTTAAGTACAGTGAAGATTTAGACAACAGAAATGCAAAGAATCTTAGTGAGGAAAGCAGATATTAGTGGCATCTATACGATGACTATCTTTCATTACTGAGAAAAAATACAATATGTAATATATAAAATGCATGCAAAACTATACAAAACATACATTGTGTTCAATCTTATACTCTAGTTTCCCTTCAGATTGTAGATGTTTTTTAAAAAATTACTGCATAAATGTATACCACCAGTAGGCAATGAATCATCCTCTGGCACTTGTAAAAATTAATTGAAATTAATTGAAAGTTTACTATAGCCCTCACCCAATCCCAAGGGTTCCCCAGGGCAAAAGGCAGCCAAAGGGATCCTCCAAACATGAAATGGAGGTGGGGACTTCAAATTAATTTAAATCACATTGTTCCAGTGCTAGATAATAACACCACTGGCTTCTACTAGTTTAAATTCACGCCAACAGGATTCTGTTCAATATGTAGAGCAAAAGGCAGACAGCAACGAGAAACTGAAGGAATAGAGTCAATGCGTCAGAGAACAAAAACCCCTGTATTAAACACTGAAATCAAAAGATCAATCCATCGGATTTTGCATTAATCTGTAAAACTTTTCATTTATAAGAACTGAAAGGCTTGGCCATTCTTTCAGGAATTACCTTGAGATGATGAGCAGTGGTGTACAGTTTTCCACAGCCATCATAGTCACACCGAAAAGACTTGTCTCCACTGGACTGAGACTTAGAGGTCACTCTTGTGCTGTGACTTTGCAACACAATCTTAGAGGAAAGAGATGGCAACATGAACATTATACACCACATTTTTCGCCCTATAAGACGCACCGGGCCATAAGACACACATAGTTTTCAGAGGGGAGAAACAAGAAATAAATGTTTTGCCTAAGGTTTTATGGCGGGGGAAGGGGAGGCTTGCAAAGAGGTAATGGAGCTGTGGAATCCAAGCTGCAAAGGGGGAGGTTTGCAAACAAGGTAATTGGGGCTGTAGAATCCAATCTGCAAAAGGTGAGATTTGTGCGCGCGCGCACACACACACGCACACGCACACACACACACACACACACACAGGAAATCCAAAAGAGAAAATATGTTAGCAGAAACACAGCCTATTGAAATCACTATGTTTTTTACTGGCACATGGATCTTAGTATTTTTCTACAAATTTTTTAGCCATTGACCAGAATTCTGTTACCTATGCTACCAGTATAAATTCACTGACAGAAGGATTGGTGGCAAACTGCTACTAGTTAAGAAGGTAACATTGATATTTCATGACACGTAGCAATTTGCTGCTGAAGTTTATGCCAATGAACTTACACTAGTGAATGTTTAGTTTGGATTCTGGTTAATATTAACAAAGCTTAAACAAGATTTTGCACAACTGTGTGTTACTCTGAAACCTCCAAAAGTATATACTTAACACACCTGAACTATAAAACCAGATGGTAATTACTAAAACATTTTTGTTTAGAGCTACAAGGTATGTATTTAATATTTCAATTTTAGATGCAACTGCTTTTTAAACCTATATTTCAGAGTACTATTACAGTATTCAGTTTGCTTATACAGTATCTGTACTTTCTTGCTTTTGTACAAAATTTTCAGGTTTGTATTCTGCCCTTTCTATTTTCAAAGCCATTCTTAGTGCTTTTAAACAAAGGAGAACAAACACACCCTCAGTACTTCTGAACAGAAGAATGGAGTATAAATACATTATTCACTTAAACACAGCAACAATCTATGTTTGGAATTGTTTGAATTGGCAAAGAAATATGCATCTGCTTTGTATTAAAGCCTCAACTGCCTTTCTTTTGTAAGAACTATAAAATTATTTCTAGTATTCCAAAAGGAGTAAAGAGAACACAGTCATGCATATACAGCAAGTGCAATGTATATACCAAATGTAAAACAAGAGTGCTGCTACCTTATTCAGGGCACAGGACAGAGGCAAATGTGTGTGTGCTTTAGAGGGAAAGTTGATTAACTAACATTAACAACCTGTATGGTTCCTCTAGTGCCCTTCAGCCAGAGATAAATTTACGAGTCAGCAAAATTCAGTTCCATATTCTTTTGGAACTCGCCTTCATTCTTGAATAGTCAATTTACCAACCTTGGAAGGATAGGAAGTAAAAATATGAAGAGCAGATTTGAGGACCATGGGGACAGATGTTACTCCCAAAAAAAAGTATACTGTATGTCAGCTTATGAAGCATTAGGTATAGGACAGCTAATAAATTTATTCCCCTTGGACCTATTTTTATGCCTAGTATTAGAAATGGAACATTTGGAACATTTCATTAATTTCAGATTAAAGCGTTTACTTTTATTGTAATTCTTGATATTTAGTGAAATTTAGGTAGTTTCTTTATTCAGAGTCTTTGTTATAAAGGGTATTATGTCATGTGTCGGAAATGCAGAAGAATTTATTTATTCATCTACTTAAAATGCATGCATGGCATACAACAAGAGTGTTTCTTTGCTGGGTTTCAACCACACAACATTAAAAGATACAAAAACACCTCAATAAAAGAGCAACAAGGTAAATAAAACATCAGCAATGTACTGTATGCAATATACTGCAAAGCCTTCCCAAACCTTCATCAACCCTAGCTACTCCTCAGAAAATCTCAATAATCTTTTGAGAGTCAAGGACAGCAGCCTAGCACACAAAGGGTGGGGCAGACTCCTTGATTACTGAAAGGAAATGCCAAAAATCTGGTGGAACCACCTCCTCTGACAATAGAGATCCTGGTCACAGAAGACATCTCTCTTCAAATTTTGGCAATCACTTTCCTCCTCAATTTTTTGTAAAATAATCCCTGCCATATGGAGGGTCCCACAATCATCACTGAAAGCTTTGGGAGCAGGTGTAACGTGATTATCAGGCCTGAAAGTTTTGCTCTCTACTAGCCCCTTTACCAGGCCTGCTGGAGATCCAATACAATATTGTTTTAAAGATAATTTAAATAAAACAAATGTTCAATACATTTCATATTTTGTTAAGAAAACCTGGAACTCTGTGAGAGACTGACTAATATTTTCAAATGGATTCCACCAGACTCCAACCTTTTAGTAGTTATAGAACAAAACAAAACAAAATGGAAAAAGACCATGTTATTCTTGCATCAGTTAAAGTATATTATATACCTGCATTTTTTTGTCTTGTTCACTATCAGCTATCATTCCCGAGCTAGTAACAGTATCACTTCCATCAATGGACACCTAAAAAGAAAGAAAAAAGCATGAAACAAGTTGAAATAAAGTTACTAGATAAAAACCAGTAGTAAATCACAACTAGAGTAGACTCAATGAATCAATGGAAATTAAGGTGAAATGACTTACCAAATCCTCACTGAGTCAATGCCTATTCTAGTTTGTGATTTACTACTGTACTTCACCCACTGCATGCTTTCCAACTTCATATAATATAAAATCTTCATGATACCAACAGCAATGTAATTAAGTATTTCTATGAAATAAATTAAAAACAGATCCTCCAAAGCTATGCTAGACAAAAATCAGAACACCCAAATTTCCACTAGCTTCATTTAAATGCCATCAAACATAATGAACAATTGAAATTGTATTTGGCTCTTTCCTAATTGATTTTAATAGCTAAAATAGTTTGTACAAAGGAATAAACTCAGGATTAAAACAGCCTACTACAAGCTGCGAACAGTTAAGGAAAGTACTGTGTGCAGAATTTCAGTCTAAACTAACAATGCTCCCAATTATGATAGTGTTTTGGGTTGGAGAGATATGCAGGATATCTCTCAATGCCATTTGTGGGGAATCATAAGTGGGTGAAGACATCTGTTTAGGAATACCCTGAAGCAAATGGTGAGCCACTGTGTGAGACAGAATGCTGGACTGGATGGGCTGTGGCCTGTTCCAGCAAGGCTGTTTTTATGTTCTTATTTTAGGTGCCTTCTCTATCTGAATATAATAAATGATTGACAGTGCAGTTCTATGATTTTACACAGAAATATGTGCAAATGTGATTTATACCCTAGTAAGTATGTACAGTATAGTAACCCAAATTTTTCTTCTGTAGCCTATAATGTTCTGGATTCCCCAGGTCTCCAGAGTGGAAGGGTTGCATTGGATATTGAAGAGGAATTGGTGGATATTGTCCGTTTTCCCTTCCAAGATTAGAAACATACTATGAGCCACAATTCCCCCCCCCCTCAGGATACCTAGAAAATAAGTTTCTTTTAGTTTCTATATTCCTTGTTATTTTCTATCTTTGCATTTTCCCTAACAAAATTTAAGATTATTGTCTGTTTTCCGAATACAGTTCTGCTTCAAACTACCTCTCCCAGAAACCTCAGAGACATCTAACCTCCTCTTTCGCCTTCAGTTATATTTTCTATTTGTTCAGTTACAGCCAGTTTAACTTTGAATACTATTTATTTTTATTTATTTTTGAGTATTTTCACCCCCGCTTTTCTCCCTGGAAAAGGACCCAAGGTGGCTTACAGTAAGGAGAGACTATACAGTCCATTACAATTAAGACACAATCAGTTTGAGAAACAGGAAATTGAGGGGCAACTTACAGCATTATAAGGCAACATAAAAGCTAACAATAACATAGTGTCAATGCAATCACACAAAGAGATATAAACACAAAGTTGTAAGTGGTTATAACACAAAGTTTGTGTTATACTGTACTCACTTTGTTATACAGTACTGTTAACTGTGTTATACTAACTATATTTAACAATGAATAGTTATACTAACTTTTCATTGCTTTTCAACAATGTAATCCTCCTCTCATCCTATCTGATCCACCACTATTTGCAGTGCAAAGGAACCTCACTTTGTTTATGCTTGTTTTATATTACACAGATCCCATAGAAAATATACCTTGGCTGCATATTGTTCCAAAGCGCTGATTGTATCTGGGTCAATGGTAGCATCTCCTGTATGAAGACCAGCCACTGTGCCATCAGCCTGTATAGCTAAGATGGTATCCGATTGTGGCACCTGTACTGTATGGTGAATGTAAGCAGTGGTCCCATCTTCCAGCTGTACTGCTTGGAGGGCACTCTGGTCGTAACTGTCTGATGAATTATTTAGAAACAATATTAAGACAAATATACCATTGCTACATATATATTTTTTATTTCTTTGTAAAAGAGGAATAGAAGCAAAAAAGAAAAAATAGAAAAAAGAAGTAAAACCTTGGTATGTTTCAACATTTTTTTCTTATTTTTTTTCTCCCCCCCCCTTGGTATGTTTCAACATGAAATACAATATTTGAATGTTTCATACTGTTCTGTAACAAAAATATAAAATAATGACATGGCCATTTACATTAAGTTTACAACAAGAGTGCACATGTAACTAAATGTCACTTTTTATTAGGTGCTATGGTAAATCAAATTAACTAGAATCCTCTGCCCAGAAAAAAGTACTGTATGTATGTATGTATGTATGTACTGGAATATTGTTTTGTAAATTAGGTCAGGCTAAGGGAGCAGCACATACTTTTCTTTATCAAGGAAAGATTCTAAAAGAAGTGGCAGAGATTTAGGGAGAATGTATTTCCTGAACACATCCTCCCTGAATCTCACTGTGAGATAAAAATCAATCAATGAATCAATGAAACACACACACACACACACACACACACACACACACACACACTTTGACAAAACACTCTACTTCTGAATGTTCTTGGAAGAGATGATGTATTTATATCTATTTTAACCTGCCTTGAAGCTTGATTATGGGACTAAAACAACTTTGGTCGCCTCAGTGGACATCTAATGCCAGGATCTGGACAGAATGACTGTGTTCCTGCTGGACGTCTTAGTGGCTCTAGAAACCAATGGTCATGACATTCTTCTGCCTGGGCCATTTAAGATGTGCAGTTTGGTTGCATCCCAAGATTCAGCCGTCAGTCAAATGCGCAGACTTCCAGAGTGGCTGAGCATGCATTTTTATTAGAGGTGGGCACGAAACAGAAAACCCATGGTTCGGGTTTGTCTATTTCGGGCCCACCCTTGGTTTGGTTTGGTTTAGGTTCATATGAATGTTAAAAAAAAATCGGACGAATCTGAACCTATCCAAACCGGTTCGGGTCCGACTTACCGGACGGCAGTAGTGGCAGGTGATCCTGGCCCCAGCGGCAGGGGCTTTTTGAGGCACTGGCTTGGGGCCAGCATCTCTTTTTTGTTTTGTTTTTCTTCAAGCGCTGACCACGCAGCTCCTGGGACCGGGTTGGTGCTCCTTTTTTTTAAAGCACCAAACGCACGGCTCCTGGGGGCAGGTCGGCACTTGTTTTTTTTAATTTTTTTTTTTTTGTTTTAGAGCGCCGACTGCGCAGCTCCTGGGGCCAGGTCGCTGCTTGGTTTTTATTTATTTAGTTATTGTTTGTTTGTTTCTTTGATTTTAAGTGCCGACTGAGAGGCTCCTGGGGCCTAGTTGGCGCTTTTTAAAAATTTATTTATTGTGCTGACCATGTGGCTCCTAGGCCAGGTCAGCGCTAGTTTTGGAGGGGTTTTTTGGACTTTTGATTTTTTTTTAAAGTCCCCATGCCAGTGCTTTTCCCCCCACAGCTGAGACGTGCTGGCTTGGAGCTAGTGCCTTTCAGCTGACAGGTGCTTGTTTTCCCACATGCCCATTTTTTGTAAAATCATTTTTTAAATTTATTTTTGATGTTTTTAAAGCTCCCATGCTGGGGCTTTTTTTTTTTTTTTACATTTCACCATGCCCCACTTGCGGGTGCCATCTTAAAAATTTCTCTCTCTCTTTTCCCTTACATTTTCCAGCACTGAACACGGGGCTCCTGGGGCCCAGTCGGTGCTGTTTTTATTTTTATTTTTTCTTGAATTTATGGTGTCGACCATGCAGCTCCTGGTCTGGGTTGGTGCCTTTTTTTTTAATCCCCATGCTGGGGCTCCCCCCCCCCCACAGCTGAGAGGTGCTTGCTTCCTAGGGCCCAGGGACAGGAGTTCCAGCACTCGTTGGACAAGGTAAGTGCCAGTAATGAAAAATGAAGCGAATGAAATGGAGATTTCCGTTTCATTTCGTGTTTCTTTGATGGGTTGGTTCATTATTTGTTTCATCAGCTAACAAAACGAATAATGAAATGAATTCATTTCGTGCCCATCTCTAATCTTTATAGTAAAGCTAGAGTTTGAGCCACATACAGTATTTCTTAAAGAGATTGGATCTAGTCAGAGTGATGCTTAGTTACTTCCCATATATTCTACTGCAACATGGTTTACACAAGTGTTCTCTTCAAAATGTATTCTGTAACCACAGGTCATTCAATGGGCTCCTGACCCTTCTCTTGGTCCTTCTATTTTTCACCCTCTCACAAAATACCAGAACTAGGGGACATCCACTCAAATTGAGGGCTAGAAGAGTGAGAACAGACAAAAGAAAATATTTTTTACCCAGCATTTTGTTAGTCTGTGGAACTCCCTGCCACAAGATGTGGTAATGGCATCTAGCCTGGACGCCTTCAAAAAGGGATTGGACAGATTCCTGGAGGAAAAGTCTATCACAGATTACAAATCATGATGGAGATGTGTAATCTCCAGGCATAAAACTGGGGTACTTCAAGGAGCAGATGCAGGGGAGTGGTATGAAGAGACAGGTATCTAGTCTCGTGCGCTCCCAGACACATTTGGTGGGGCCACTGTGAGATACAGGAAGTTGGACTAGATGGTCCTTTGGCCTGATCCAGCATGGCTCTTCTTATGTTTTTATACGTAATTTGTGGGGATGTGAGAGGGCCTTCTCAGAGTCTGCTCCAGGCTTGAGAACCTGGTTAGTGTGCAACAGCAACAAACCACTTTGACACTCTCACTACTTTCATCTTAGAAAGTAGATTTTTTTATTTCAACAGTTTACAGCAAGAGACTAGATGTTGAGACAAAGGCTTTTATAAAAGCTGGTGCATTTTAAAAGAATGCATAATTCAACAGTTCTATATTTTTACAGGAACTGAATAGCTGTTGAGCCAAGGTTTTTTTTTAAATCAAGTGTTATCAAAATCATCGGGAATTCTATACTGCTTCGTTATAGCAGCAAATATTTTACTATTTAAGGGTTACTTTTTAAAAATTATCTTTCATCATGATAGCTTTTTGCATGCTCTTAGTTACAGTGTATCTTTTAATGTATTTAAGATTAAACATCTGTTACAGGTGTAGGTTATGTCTCTTTATCTGTGTCCATTTCAGACTGGTTCTAAACCAACCTTGGGGCCCAATCTCAAAAAGATAGTAAAGAGCTATAATAATAATAATAATAATAATAATAATAATAATAATAATAATAATAATAATAATAATAATAATAATAATAATAATAATAAATTCTGGATAACATCCTATTCTGTAAGTTATGTCTACACAAGGGTGATGATTTTTTAGGTAATTTACAAGTTCCTAAATCTGACCTGCAGTTTGTCCAACTCATGTAATCAGTCCCATTGTCTGCAAACTGAGAATTCTGCGGCACAAGGAGGCACTCTTTAATTACTAAAAATCCCCATGTACCAGTAATGTCATTTGGTGGGGTAGAACTGAGGTTGAAACTATATTAAATAGTTACCAATGTGTAACTCAGTATTACTTATGTGATTGCATCTATAATACCAACATAATTCCCAACAGGAATCACATGATCAAACGGTCCCAACAGGAATCATGTGGCCGAATGCACAACTGAAGTGCTCAATCCTTCTTGCTGGAGCATAAAACCTGGCAAATTTAAACAAATTGACCCTAGACAAACAGAATTATGGTATTTAAGTTATTAAAGAGTTCTTTCTTCTGTCCTGTGGGTCCTAAAGTTCACATGCAATGAAACTAACCGGTCAGACAAGCTGGAGGAGAGAAATAATTTTGCATCGGCATAATTTGGGCAACAGGATTTAATATATCAGATATTTGAAATAATAATGCTCACTATGTTCAAACATTTATTAGTCACAAAGAATTGCAGGCAAAAATCAAAGAAAAACAAAGCAAAGCAAAAGACACAAAACATGTGGTACCTTAAAGACTAACGTTCATATTTTAATGTAACGTTTTGTGGACACGTCCACTTCTTCAGACATATAGCAGCAGAATTCTGCTGATATATGTCTGCTATATGTCTGAAGAAGTGGACGTGACCATGAAACGTTACATTAAAATATGAAAGTTAGTCTTTAAGGTGCCACATGTTTTTGTGTCTTTTGTTTTGTTTTGATTTGTTTATTTTTGCCTGCAATTCTTGGAAGGACTAACACGGCTACCCTCTCTGAAACTTAGTCACATAGCTAAACTGCTTATTGGCCCCGGGCTAGAAATTATCTTTTACCTGCAAAAAAGACAAGTAAATGTGAAGCATAGATTTTTACTTTCTGAATCACTCATCAAAATCTTAGTTACCTTTTGAAGTGTGATGAATGAAAGCTGTTGTTCCATCTTCAAGTTGAACAGCCTGTCCATCTTCTAATCGAAGACTATCTCCTGCATCAGGAGAGGAAAACATAACTGCCATTACCAAAAATTTGTATGAACTGTTACTAGTGATTTACTACAGAATGTAATAGCCAAAATGTTTACAGATCATACACTAATAATACATCGAATTGTTTGTAAAAAAAATCATTTATAATATTGCATGTGATCGTTAAACTTGCAGTCACTATAGAACAAGTGTAGTAGACTTACTACTTTTGGACATGGGAACATGTTGGACGTAAGCAGCAGAGCCATCTTCCAATTGAATCACCTGTCCATCCATTAATTTGCCATCTATAATATATGTATATTAAAAATTCAAGGGTTGATTTCTGAATCAAGCAAGAGGGATTTCTGTAACAAAATAAGTTCTTGTATGCAGATCTACTTCTAGACTGGGTCCCCTGCTAAATATCCCCCTAAAAACGGCTGATATAAAAGCATACATGAAGTAATTCCGAGCTCGTTGTTATTGTTTGACATTGCACAAAATTATCTGTTCGGAGAGCTGGAGTGAGAACTGAATCCACATCTCTTAACTCTCCTACATCCTGAACAAATAATTAACATTGTCATAACTGAGAGCACAGTTCATAGGTTCTGGGATTCTTGTAAGCAGGAACATTAATGCATCTTTCCTGAGACAAATGAATATATCTGCATGGAGGCCACACGGACATTTCAGAAACTGAAACACGTATCAGTGTTTTGTTCTATATTTATATGTGTAATGAGTTATATTAAGTGGTGTGTGTTATTTTGAGAGAATTGTCAATCAAATGTATTTAAAAATTCAAAGAAAAGCAGTTGTTTCAATATTTGATTAAATGCCACTGAAGGCCTCTAGGGGGGAGGGGATAAATGACATGAATGTGTAATCCTGATCCTGACATTATCATTATTTTATTGAAGTGGAGCTGCAGGTATGTATGACTCTATGTACATTTAACTAGAACAATTATGACATGGAAAAGGATTGCTTAGTCATTTTCCCCCACTGGAAAAAATATTATGCAGCCTTCCACAGCTGTATTTCAGTAATGCACATGCACACACACACACATACAATTGTTAGAAACTGCTCATATATACCAACTAATCTGGCCTAGTTTTCAGCAGGATTTTTTTATTTCTAACTTTCCTGTAACTGCAACCCATGTACATTTTAAACTACACAGTCTTATTTTGAAGAATGTCAGCCAAGAAAGAAGGAATTTGGAATTGATGCTGAGCCTAACAGAAACTTATAGAAGGCTTAAAAATACTTGGATCACTACAATGTAGAAGCATTGATATTGTTAAACATGGTTGCGGATACACAACTGAAGAAAGAGGAGGGAGAATTGATAATTATAATGGTTATGACTGCAAGGCTGATTTTTGCCAAATATTGGAAATCTAATAATCAATTAGTAATGGAAGAATGGTATAAGGAGTTATGGAATCTAGCTATTAATGATAAACTGACTTGTGAAATTAAAATTAGGAAAGGCCTGAGTAAGTCTAATGACTTTAATGGAATATGGGATAAACTGTTGGTATACCGTATGTATTTCAAAATGGTAAAGGTTATACACCCAGAGAAGACTCAATGTATTTCTGCAGGGAAATGGGCTGGTCAATATCATGAGAGTTGTAATTTTGTTAAAGTCCCAAGGGGGGTGGGTTGCACAGGGTTTATGTCTGTTATATTTGTTATATTTGTGTAATATTGGTGTGTGTTTTGATTAATATTTCCTTTCCTTTATGATATTTTGTTGTTTTATCTGTTTTTCGGTATTGTAGTTTTATAATATTTAATAATTTTTTAAAAAAAGTATTAGCATAGAGCAGTGGTAGCGAACCCTCGGCACTCCACTTGTTTTGGACCACAACTCACAGTCCTTTGATACTGGAAATACAGGCTTGGAATTCTGGGAGTTGTGGTCCAAAACATTTGGAGTGCCAAAGGTTTGCCACCACTGGCATAGGGTATTTTAGTTCTAAACTTTACAGTAGTTGTGTATGCACTATAAAAGTTATATCATCTCAAGATTAGATCAGCCTCTTAAAATTCAGCCTTGCCCCCCCCCTTTTTTTTTTGCATATCCCAGTTATAATCCTATTGGTAGTACTAGAGCAGACCCACTGAATAAATTGATTTAATTTTTGACTTATCATTCAACAACTGATTCAGTGGCTCTAACAACAGGATATAGGTGTCAGTGTAAAAAACAGGCCTGAAAATTATTACTTGTTCAAGAATTTCAGAGTACTAAAGATTTCAGGACATGTGCTCTTATTACACTCTTTTTATTATTGAAAACCCCTTATAAGTCACTCTTTCAGCAATAAAAAGTTACCTAATCACTCCAGAGACATTCTGTACTGATACTGAAATTTTGGGAAAGATAATTGCTCTAGACTTGGAGCCAAATAATACGGGCTGACAGCTGCTATACAATCAAGTTTACAGAAGTTCTTTTATATGTAAATAAAATAAATCAGTAACTGTACCCATATCTACACATTCCACATATTTTATATAGAAGGGGAATATGAAATGGACTATATTATTTGTATGTGCTTTATATGTGCCAATAGATTATGCATGTTATGCATATAACATAGTCATATGTGTGCAGATGGATACAAATAGAAATAAGGGACAGACATGACCACTGTTTGCTTTTGCCCTCAAAGATGATCAACAAGGGAATGAAGACTGTACCATACTCATTGAGGGTTTCTGAGAAAATTTTTATATATGTTTGTGTTTCATGTGTTTAAATGCACAACAGGTATTCAAGTCTTCTGTGATTATGAACACAGATGCAGGTTGCTGCTTGTTCTGTATTAAACTATTTGGACGAAAGATGTCTTATTTGACTGAGGACCTAGATACCTGAAGGACCGCCTCCTTCCATACGAACCTACCTGGCAATTAAGATCGAGCCAGGGGGCCCTTTTGAAAGAGCCATCCCTCAAGGAGGTTAGAGGGATGGCTTGTAGACATAGGGCCTTCTCGGCAACTGCTCCCAAGCTATGGAATGCCCTCCCAATAGAGATCCGCCTGGCGCCAACACTGATTACATTCCGGCGCCAGGTAAAAACCTTCCTGTTCCAGAAGGTTTTTAATTGATATAATATAGAATGTGGGTCCGCTGATGACAATTTTAGGATAATTATTTTAGTGTAAGGTTTTTATTGATGATTTATTGATATTTTACTTTTAAGTATTATAAATTGTTTTATTCTTTGGATTGTAAGCCGCCCAGAGACCTTTGGGTAGTGGGCGGCATATAAGTTAAATAAATAAATAAATAAATAAATAAATAAATAAATAAATAAATAAATATACCTTTAGAATTATGCTGTATGTAAGCAGTGGAGCCATCAGAAAGTGTAACTGCTTGCAAGCTTACTCCTTCCATGTTTTCTAGGTTGTCTCCATCTATGAACAATAAAACAATAATTAGCATTCATTACTCAGTATTCATACAATTTGCCTTTAATGACCTTTTGAGGGAGAATTACAGGGGCAAAATGTCCCTGTTGGTTCTCCATGACCTCTCAGCGGCCTCTGATACCATTGTCCACAATATCTTCCTGGGGAGGCTCTCTGGGTTAAGAAACACTGGCTTTGTCCTGGCTCCAATCCTCCCTGCACGGCCATCCTCAGAGAGTTCAGCTTGGTGAAATGACATACACCCCTTGGTTGTTTAAGGGTGGAGTCCCACAGGGGTTGATCATCTCACCCATGCTGTTTAATATCTATACAAAGCTGCTGGGGGAGGTTATCAGGAGTTTCATGTCATCAATATGTAGATGGATGCTGTCCCAACAAGCACAGCTTGGAGATCGTACTGGGGTGGATGAGAGTGAAAACAGACCGAGGCTGAACCTGGACTAGACAGAGATCATTAGCTTTGGAGGGGTAACTCTCTCTCTCTCTGTGAAGGATGAGGTTTGCAGCTTGGGAGTCCCAGGTGCTGTCTGTGGTCCGCTCTGCCTACTTTCATCTTAGCCGCACTGCCCAGCTGCGTCCCTACCTAGACACTGGGTCCCTCACCATATTACTTCATGCACTGGTAGTCTCGAAGTTAGACTATTATAAAGGTCTCTATGTGGGGTGCCTATGAGATTGATGCAGAAGCTTCAACAGGTCCAGAACACAGCAGCCAGATTACTAACTGGGGTGAAAAAGTATGAACACCTTACAATGGCTACCAATTCACTTCTGTGATAGCTTCAAGGTAATAACTTTGACACATAAAGCCATAAAGGCTTTGGGATCTTGCTACCTGGCACAGCCCTGCTTCTGGCGAGATCAGCCCATACTACCCATTCTTCCCAAGCTCGGCGGTTGTGATCCTTGACCCTGAGGGAAGCTCAGCAAGGAAAAATTAAAAATCATGCCTTCTTGCTAATCACTCCCTCTCAATGGAATAATCTCCAGCCTTCACTGGATACTTTTTGAGATAGAACAAAGCTCTTTAGTCAGGCATTCTCAGAGCTGTTAACACAACACAGTGGATGTCCAGCTAAAGCCAACAGTTCTGCCATCATTTTCTTACTTTTATTTTTCAATCTCTAATGTTGGTTTATTTAATTCAATTGTTTATGCAACTGTTGATTAACGAACCCCGTGGCGCAGTGGTTAAATGCTTATACTGCAGGTAAAACTGCTCATGACCTGGGGTTCAATCCCAGGTAGCAGGCTCATGGTTGATTCAGCCTTCCATCCTTCCGAGGCTGGTAAAATGAGTACCCAGCTTGCTGGGGGGGGGCAATGTGTAAGCCTGGGTACTGTAATTAAAAACTGTAAACCGCCCAGAGACTACTTGAAGTGGTATGAGGCGGTATATAAGCAGAACACTTTGCTTTATATTTACTAGTTTAAAATGAACGTTTTGTACACCCATATTTTAACTGACTGTATTGCAAGATGGCCAATATAGAAAATAAATAAATAAATGAATAAATAAATGAATAAATAAATAAATAATGTAAAAATGTAAAAATGACTAAGATATTTTTCAGTCAGAGGAAATACCATTTAATAAAAAATTTGATTAACTTTGGTGCACCTCAGAATTCTGTAATGTCACTATGTATTCTGTAAGTTCACCAAAGCATCTGTTTACTAGAGTTGTGTATGACAAAAATATTTATATTTCTTTCTTTTCATGTTCTTCTGTGGGGGCAGGGAGTGTGCCTCCTTTGTTTTTGTGTGTTTTTCTGTACTAGTCCTTCTTGTTTGAGAAAGGGACCATCTCTTTTGGATATTTTCATTTATTTTTTCCCCATTCATAGTTTCTGTCACAGTCCAAAAAATTTGAAGAACACATAAAATAACATAAAATAAGCAGAAAAAAAGCAACCAAGAATCAGTTAGCCACCATATATAATACACACCATATACACAATAAATTAACCAAATAACTTTAAAAACTAGGCATCTGCACACCCACAAATAACGTCTGAAGCAAAGAAAGACAACACCTCGCTGGGTTCCAAGCCATCAAGACCCTTTTACAGATTTTAAATTCCCACCCATTCTGATTAGCTGCTGGCTGCAGCCCTCTCTACTCTATTGGAGGATAAATTTCCTAGGATTTTTGAAAGAAAAAAGGGAAAAGAAACCTTCAACAAAACAAAACAAAACAAAACAGAAAAGAACATGAAACTTTCAGGTATACCCTATTACTCATAAAAATTATTCATGTTTTAAAGATTCTTTCAGAAATCAGTTATAATAAACAAAAAAGAAAAAGAGCCCCTTTGTACCCCTTTAGTTAAAACACAAATGGATATTACTCTGAATACTTACCTTGCACCGCTACAGCTTCTGTTAAGCAGAGAGTTACATGTTGGGCCTCCATCCCCCCTCCAGAAAACTCCGTCATTCCCTGAGAGTCTCGATTGATCTGAGCTAATAACATTGTCTACCTAAGCACAAAAGAAAGAACACAAATCATAGTGGTTAGATTCAGGAAAGCATTGTTCATGTCAAGTTTCTATTAGGTAGCATTAAATCTACTGGGTCCAATGACCTAGGTTCAAGCTACCTCAAAGATCGAATCTCGCAGTATGAACCGGCTCGGATGCTAAGGTCATCAGGATAGGACTTTCTCTCCATCTCCCCACCTTCACAGGTGCGTCTCATAAGAACACATGAAAGGGCCTTCTCTGTTGCTGCTCCCAGATTTTGGAACTCCCTCCCACTGGAGGCCAGGACTGCCCTGCCTCTGCTGTCTTTCCGGAAGCAGGCAAAGACCTTTTTATTTTATTTTTATAAGAACAGCATCACTATGTTTCTTTTACAAATAAGGTAAGGATAAGTAATGTAGTACTTTTTCTGTATAGCAATCAATGTATACTTCATGTTTTGGAAAGCCTAGAAGACTGGGTCCAAGCCTCTCTGATTAATATGTACCAAAAGGAATGCAAGGAAAGATAACTGGTGAACCAATATCAGGGGTGTGAGTGCCTCAAGCTCAGTAATGCACATGGGGAGCAGAGATTAGTTCATCTGGTCTGATAGCAGAGAAAAGCTACTGTAGCTGAAATTGTTGAAAATCTGAATGCTGCCATGATAGACAAGTGTCAGAACATACTGTGTGCATCAGTTTGGGGCTGCACAGTCACAGATTGGTCAGAGTGCCGAAGATGATGCCTGTCCACCACCCAAAGTGGGGACATGAACAACAGAACTGGACCATGGAGCAATGGAAGGTTACTTGTTGTGATGAATTATGTTTTCTTCAAATCAGGTGGATGGTCGCATGAGTGTGCATCATTTACCTGGGGAAGGGATGGCAGCAGGATGTACTCTGGGAAGGCTAGCCACTGGAGGTAGTTTTTCGCTCTGGGCAATGTTCTGCTGGGAAATATTGGATCCTGCCATTCATGGGGTTACTTTGACATGTACCACCTACCTAGCGATTGTTAGACCATGTACACCCCTTCATGACACATGCTTCCTGATAGTACTGGCCTCTTTCAGCAGAATAATGCACCCTGCCATACTGCAAAAATTGTTCAGGAACAATTGGAGGAATATGACAAAGAGTTCAAGGTGCTGCCATGGCCTCCAGACTCCCCAGATCTCAATCTGATAGCGCATCTCTGGGATGTGCTGGAACACCAAATCCAATCTATGGAGGCCCTACATGGCAACTTGCAGGATTCAAAGGATCTACAGCTAATGTCTTGGAGCCAGAAAAGACAGGACACATTTAGAGGTTTTGTGGAGTCCGTGCATCAATGTACCAGAGCTGTTTTGGCAGCATGGGGGGGGCTATAAAATATTAGGCAAGTGGTTTTAACGTTATAGCTGACCAGTGCATGAGGATATCCTTTTGCATAGTTCCATGCTGCACATCCTAAACCTGCTGTAGATGTTTAGGATCCCCATCTTCTCATGAAGATTTTGGGGGCCTACTACCAGATCACTCCTTGACAACGTGCACTCTAATTTTTGTCCATACTGTGCAGGACTCTTTTCTGTGCATGAAAACTCCCCTCCCCACACCAATCCTGTACAATCACAACAAAAACGGTCACAACAGGTGTGTTGGGCTTTCCCATCCCTGTCAGAGGGGAGGGGAGTGCGGCACAAATGTATACACAATTTAGAGGAAACCTTGCTCCTAGATTTTACCTACAATTGTTTTGTTAACTACAAACCTTAAAATTCTCAATCCCCTAAAATGCCTATCAAAATTTTGCAGCACATATCCTACTTTTTGCAGAACAATTTGCACTGCCACCTACAACTAAAATTTGCATGCCCTGTGTGAGGTGCTACAGTACCAATCAGCCAAACATCAAAATTGTTCTTCTTACTCAAATTCTATACCAAAGACTTGCAGCTGTGTTGCAATGTTTTGCAGCGCCAACCGGACATTTTGAGGGGGTTTCCAATTTTGAAGGTTTTACAATTAATAAAGCTACCCAGAAAAAACTGAAATATTGGTTAAAAAACCCAGTGCAGCTGGATCAGCAACAAGTATCAATCTCCACATGAGAGGTGGAAAATAGGCAATAAAAATTAACCTGATTCATCAGGAAAACAAGATGAACCCTGTGTATATGTGCACTACATACACTGAAGGAAGGACATGTCAGTATTTATCAAAATGCCTGCTCAGTTCAGTAATTAGAGGGAAATAATAATTGTATCCCTATTTTTAATAATTTATGGGTCAAAGTGAATATTCCTTTGAATTTAGCAAAATATATGCCAAAGATTTGCAGCAGTTTTACAGCATTTAACAACACAAATCCCAAATTTCTCTTTCCTGCGATTTTCAACTACCCCAGGTTTCACTAGCCATGATTCAAAATAACAAAGTCTCAGGACAATCCTTGTTGCTGTCTGCAATACATCTGTATATAACATGTTTAATTAGGGGCTCATAATATATTTGACAAGATATTCAACAGTCTGTTCACCCTTACAACAGCCCTATAGCAGTCTTAGGTTACTATGTTTCCTATGTTTAGAAACAGGAAACTAAATGCAAAGGATGCATTTGATTTAATAAAAATGTAAATATTTATTTATTTATTTATTTATTAAATTTATATACCACTCCATCTAGCTACATGGCTACGAAATGAGAGCGTAAAGGAAGTGCATTTTCCTCTTCACAGTCTCCAGAAAGTTTGTGCAGGGATTCTCTTGGATTTGTAAACTATACAATACTAATGATGTGGTTGAGCTGATAGAATGGGGCTAATGTTAGCCCAAAATAATGTCCACATTCCTGTTGAAGGTATGTGGAGCATTAGCATTCTGGTTATTGTGTTCCACTACCTCCAGCTTACAATTGCGCCAGGAGAAGATCCCTTTGTTGTTTCCAAATGAAGAAAGGAGGTACAAGATACAGTACAAGTCTTAAATAAAGCCCTACCACTTGTGTTATGGAGTGTTGCAAATACCAAACAGGGCAACAATGTTCATGCCAATACTACTAGTAATTTGCAACAACCACTCTCAGTTCCCTAATATGCTAGAATCCTACGTTTGTAGAGTAGGAAGGGAGGCTTGGCCATTGGGTCCAACCTCTAATGAAGCAAGAAATCCATGGCTAAGGTGGCCACCCAACCTATTTAAAAACCTTAAATGAAAGAGATGTCGTGACCTTTCAAGGTAATCTATTTTCAAAAAGTTCTTATTCTCGATACTTTTGGTAGTGGAAAATTGACGGTGATTTTTAGGAAGGTGCTCCTACTTCTAATTGCCTGAAAATATCCTCTGAAGGATTGGGTGACCTTCCAGAAAAACATTTTAATACCCGGGGGGGGGGGGGGGGGGGAATCGGCGATGGAAACACTGAACTGTGCCACTCCACTTTCTTTCCTTCAGAGGGATCATAGGTTGGATTTCATTTCCTCATTTTCCAAGGATCTAAACTTGACTCCTCAAATCAGAATTCAGTTCTAGAACTCTTTGAGGCATGGAAGCTAATGAATTCTGAACATTCTAAACAGAGGTCTAAGTAAACATTTAATCAAATTTGAACTTAAAGCTCAAGTTTGGAAAAAGTGGGACCGGTGCTTTTCAATCTGTCATAAAAGACCTGGAGACAGGGATAAGCAGTGAGGTGGCCAAGTATGCGGATGACATGAAACTTTTCTGGGTGGTTAAAACCAGAGAAGATTGTGAAGAGCTTCAGAAAGATCTCTCCAAACTGGGGGGATGAGCTGCCAAATGGCAAATGTGTTTCACTGTAGGAAAATGTAAAGTAATGCATATTGGGGCAAAAAATCAAAGCTTTATCAAACAACTCATGGGCTCTGAGCTATCCGTGACGGATCAGGAAAGAGATCTTGGTGTGCTGGTGGACAGCTCAATGAAAGTGTCTACCCAGTGTGTGACAGTGGTGAAGAAGGCCAATTCCATGTTAGGGATTCTCAAAAAGGGGACTGAAAATAAAACAGCCAACATTATAATGCCACTGTACAAAACGATAGTAAGGCCACACCTGGAGCATTGTGTACAATTCTGGTCACCGCATCTCAAAAAAGACATAGTGGAACTGGAAAAGGTGCAAAAGAGAGCAACTAAAATGATTACTGGGCTGGGGCACCTCCCTTATTAGGAAAGGCTAAAACATTTGGGGCTCTTTAGTCTGGAAAAAAGTTGCCTGAGCGGGGATATGATTGGGACGCACAAACTAATGCAGTGCATGAGTAAAGTGGACAGAGGGATGCTCTTCTCCCTCTCACAAAATACCAGAACTAGGGGAACATCCACTCAAATTGAGGGCTGGGAGAGTGAGAACAGACAAAAGAATTTTTTTTTACCCAGTGTGTTGTTAGTCTGTGGAACTCCCTGCCACAAGATGTGGTGATGGCATCTAGCCTGGATGCTTTCAAAAGGGGATTGGACAGATTCCTGGAGGAAAAGTCCATCACAGGTTACAAACCATGAGGGAGATATGTAATCTCCAGGCTTAAAACCAGGGTACTTCAAGAACCAGATGCAGAGGAGTGGTATCAGGAGACAGATATCTAGTCTCATGCGCTCCCAGACGCATCTAGTGGGGCCACTGTGAGATACAAGAAGCTGGACTAGATGGGCCTTTGATCCAGCATGGCTCTTCTTATATCCTTATGTAATTCTGGGTTCATGTACTTCCACACTCTTGCATCATACATGGTTATTACCTAGCACAATATGAATGGACTAACTAGGGTTTGCAAAAAAATCTTTATTGGGTGGCAGGAAATCTCATATGTACAAGAATAAACGATGATAAAGTTGATGTTAAGAGGTTTCAAGGCCTCTCACAAAGCACCAAACTATCATTTTTGTGTCAGATCACACAAGTGCTGAGTTAAGATTAATGATAGACTACCTATTATATTTTATATGACTCTACCATACATGATCACATACTTTGTGTTTATAACCACTTATAATTGTGTATGACTGCATTGACACTATGTTCAATGTTAGTTTCCATCCCTCAAAACTTTTTCATGGAATGTTTACTCTCTCTTTAACAGCTCACATTCTTTTGTAGCTTTAATGTTGTTTTTAATGCTGTAAGATGTCCCTCAATTCCCTGTTCTCAAACCTGAATATGTCTTTATTGTACTAGACTGTATATTGTCCCTCATTACTGTAAGCCATCTTGGACCCCCTTCCAAGGAGAAATGTGAGGTAAAAATACTCTAAATAATTAATAAATAAATCTATTTAGTTGAAAATCTAAACTCAGCATAGTTCACATATGGTCCCCAGAGGAAAAAAATACAATGTAACTGAATGAAGTAACTTAAATATATTTGTGGCAGATGCGGATAGATGGAAATCAAGTATTTATTTTAAATCTGTAGAAAAATATTTTGAATTAAGTTGCTGAAAACACAACTTTTAATATTATGTTGCATTCAGATTTACGTGTGTGCATTAGGGCTGATGAAAACAAAATTGCCCCTCTGTTGAGGTGGGTCTGCTTGTTTTTCTGAGATTCTGCTTCCCAATTCTATTTAGCAAGGTACCCAACAATTTGCATTTCATATTTGGCAGAGAGATAAAGTAACTGTTATGTCATAAGGAAGATGGTAAATTACTTCTGCTGCTTGTACTAAATATCTCAGAACAGAGCAATATTTTTGTTATAGTTACATTTTGCCTTTTCTCCCACTGAGCTCAAAGCAGCCTACACATTTCTCCTTTAGCTTTTACGCCACAAGTATCCTGTGAGATGAATCAGGCTAAATGTGACTGACTCAAAATTATTCAACAAGTTTTATTACCAAGAGGAGAGCTGAATTTAGGTTTCTGAGGTCCTAGCTCTATGCTCTAATAATAACGGTGCACTGACTCCTACAACGTATACTAGATTACAGAACCCTGCCTATGTTTACATACATAATGTATGTTGTTTACATGTTCCCAGTATCTGGAAGTTGAGTCATGGCAACTGGTCTTCTTTTCTTGACAGACTGAAACGTTTCGCTGCTCATCCAAACAGCTTCGTCAGTCTGACTGACGAATGTGTTCGGATGAGCAGCGAAACGTTTCATTCTCTCAAGAAAAGTCCATTTGCCACGACTCAAGTTCCAGATAAACTCACCTGGATGACTGAGAATCTTCACATACATGTTCCAAGTATATTTAGGACTGGATCCCAGATCCTCTTAATAACAGTAGTATGTTCATTTGATAGCTCCTAAACTTTGCAACACAATGTAAAAGGGAAGAGAGAGCACTTCTTAATGAAACCTTTTAGTCTTTCTTAGTGTTATATGATTGTAAATTTTAACTATCCACCACTTTGTAATTTTTTATAATTTGAAGAGTTTAAAAGATTATAAGTAAAAAAATAAGCACCTTTAGGTTCCCAACATTTACATGCATTTAAGATTAAGTCTCATGCAGTAAATCTTAATGCAACTGCATACCAAGCTGTCTCCCAAATCAGATTTATATTTGCTTTAAATGTACATCTAGGACAGGGGCATGTAACTGAACACCTTCCAGATACTGTTAGAATTTAGCTCCTACTAGTCTTAGACCATATATGCAATGGTGGTTGATGAGAGCTGTAATCAACATCTGGAATATGTTGTGCATCCTGATCTGTAAGACAAATCACGTAGATTTCATATGGAAATACGAAATAGTATGCTATGGAATACCATGTTACTAAGCATAGAACGTGGATTTGCTACCCAATTTTTTAAATTACAGAATCCAATGGTATATTTCTAGCAATGGGTTTCTCTGCTTTAATAAAAAATTAGAAAAAGACTCATTTTCATATTCTTTTGGTGACCTTTAAGTTGATTCTTCTTGGGATCACAGTGTGCTGAGTGCCTGGTGCCCTGCATCATGGACTGCAGCCTACTTGTGTTTTAGATCCTTTCTTTTTCTTTTTGCCTTTTTTTCAGGAGCTTTTCCTCATTTCTTTGTATTTTTGCTGCTGTCACCAAGGAGTCTGCAAGTGACAATATGTCTCCTTGGGTTTTTAAAAAATGTCCACCCCATGTTTTTATTATTTGGGGGGGGGATTTCCCACCTTTGATTTTGTTCAGAGGCTTTCATTGTTTTGCTTCGATTATCTTTGCTGCAGCCTGTTGGACTCAAGAAATAAGAAAGAATCAAGTGGAATGGGGGAAATCTTCCCATATTTAGTAGTTTTGGCTTGGGATATATGTTTTGCTTTTGTTTACTTGTTTTTCTTGGGTTTTGGATAAAAGGCTTGTGACTTTTAGTTTTATGCTATGTTCCCCAGTATGTCCATTGAGATGTGCACTGGGAACCAGAGTGGACTTAGATCTTGGATCTACTTTCCAATCCCAATACTTATCAAATTGGCTACTTTGATGCATACAAATTAGTAAGCCTTTGGCATTTGATTTTTTTGTTAAAAATTTGCCCCTTCCTTCAAAGAAAATGTGTATTTTACCATACATCATATTCTTCTATAAGTTGCCTTTTATCTTGTGTGTTTGGTGTATGTATATATTCTGATCAGCAGCACAGAGACCGCAATTTAACAGCTCAGTGAACTTAAAATCCACTGAAATATTATAAACAGCAAGCACCTTAAGCTGCAGCCTCGAAAGCAACTTGGGACTTACCTGTTTTCAAAAATGTACAATAATATGACTGCTCATTTTTGTTAGATGGTGGCTGTTCCATGCATTAGACAAGGAACCATGAATGTCCCCCTAAACCTTTCCTTTATATTTGCAATAACTAATTTGTTTTTAAGGACATCATAGGTACCCCAAAGGAGGCATCCCGCCGTTGCAAAAATACCTCTTGAGATAAATGCATCATACAGAACAAAGAAAGGTGCACTTTCTTCAGAGCTATTTTGCAGAACGGGGAAAAAAATTCCAAGTCGACAAACATCGAATTAGTTGCCAGCTGCTTTACGAGACGACCCACCCGACTTGTCTAACAACCCATCCTAAGCACCAGCTCAGAAAAAGCACTGGGGGGGGGGGAGGGAATTCCGAATGAACTCCAGGGGTTTCCCCCACACGTGCTGCAGCCGTGCTTTTTGTTTTACCAAAAACTTCCCCCAAAGCTTTTTTGAGCGGGCGCATTTTGCGCATGTGAGGAAAGGCCCCGCCGCCCCCCGCCCGCAAGGAAGGCGGCCTTTTGGGACCTCAGGCGTTTCCCGCCGATGGTCTCCACGGGTGGCAAGGGGGGTAAAAAAAACCACAACCACCCCAAAACACCGCACGGGCGCTTCTTTCCTCACTCAAAAGGGGGGGGGGCTCCCCGTGACGCAGCCACTAAAAGCAAAAACCCATCTCGGCCCACAACCCCGTTAAGAGAAGCAGTGGCGTGTTCTCCTTCCCCAGGCCCACACCGGGAGTAATTGCTTTATTTTATTTTCATAGAGTAAAACTGCTTCTCTCGAGGCACAAATGCACTGGAAGGAGAACGAGTGGGAACCACTCCGGCCTTCCAAGGCGGGAAGGCAAGGAGAAGCGGAAAGGGGGAGGGGGGAAAGAGAAGGAACGGGCCGGACGGTGGCGGCGACGCCTCGCCTTTATTTTCCTTAATATGAGCCGCGAGGACGAGCGCGGCTCCCCCCCCTTTTTTTCCCCCCTCCCGCTTCCTCCTCCCTGGGGCACCACCGCCGCCGCCGAGGGACTAGGCCTGGCCGAGCCCAAGAGTCAGGCGTCCCAGCCGGAGATGGCGGCGGTTAGAATAAGGCACACTGGGTAAAAACACATTTATATACGAACCTCGCCGAGAAATTTTCCAACAATTCCTCCGTCCGACCACCATGCACCAGGACAGGAAACGGCCGTCTCAGCGCCCGCCCGCCTCTCCCAGGACCGCCCAGAGCTGTGCGGGCGGGCCCTGCAATCGGCACCTCTAGGACGCTTCATTGGGCCGCCTGAGGCTCCAAAGGCCGCCCACCGCAACTATTGGGCTGCTGGGCCTTTCGCCCTGCTATCTATTGGCTGTGAACCCCTAGGCCCGCCTCCAAACTGGGTCGATTCTCTTGTACGCAGGGCCCGGGCCTACCCCAGGAGCCATTTTGTTTCGCGTCGGACGAGGCGCTCGTGCGTCAGTGGGGGGAGGGGGGGGGAGGAAGGGACGGGCGCCATCTTCTTCTTTTTTTTTTTGCCCTCCATCCTTGGCGAGCAGGGAGCGTACGGCCACCTTTCCTTTGCAATGGCGGCGATAGCTTGGAAAGGCATTGCCGTCATTAGGTGGATCCTGCTCTAGGGGAAGCGAGTAGGGAGGTACAACCCTCCCAGGGGGGGTTTCTGTGGCCGTCGCCAGGCGCTCGCTTTTTGGACTGGAAGCGGAGTCGTTTGAACTGCTTGTGAGCGGGGGCGGGCGGGCATGGTGTGTGTGGGGGGGAGGGAAGCGAAGCGGAGGCTCGCTGTGCCCTCCAGACGGAGTGTTCCTTCAGTTACAATTGCCAGAAGGCGCCTTGTTCCCGCCCTCAACATATAAAAAGAGCGGTATTATGGCAGGGTGGCCTCAATGGGTCCTCTGTTGTCCTGTCACCATTTCTCTTACTAACTCGTGTGTCCTCTGGATGCGGGTCAGCCGCATTTCCTTCTGTTCTACAGATGGCAGGGCGCTTGCCTTGTCGGATGAAACCTAGTATAGCCTCTGTAACTCAAGGCTTGCCTTCGAGGGTGCAACCGGTTGTAATTTGACATAATCTGTCGCGTTCTATGGACTACTTCAGATCACGCCGCGCCTAAATTCTGTAAGGCAGTTTATGCAAGCTGGTGAAACGCAATGGGAATGCCGTACATAGCACCGTGCTGAAATGTTTGCCATTTCCGTTATATTCCACATTCCCCTTCTCTCCATGGCGCTGTGAATCGTTTGTTTGTGGAGCCGACCTCCCACAGATTTGACGAAGTGTGTGAAATGCTCGGCCGAAACGGACTACACCCGCGGTCTTTTTCAAGCTCAACTAATCAAACGAACTTGCCCAGAGTGGTCGAGAACCGATAGAGAACAAAAGTATTTGTTCGATTGACCATGGTTAATTACAAGGTGTAATTCACTGAACAGATTATTTACTCTCTCCTCCATAGGTTCCTGTTGTACGTATAGTGTGGATTTTATGAATTAAAAATACTGATACCCTCATGTTTCAATTAAAATTTCGAGGGATTTTGCAAAAGAACATGGACCTTCATTCCAGAGGCAAACCAAATACAGTACAGTATATAGCTAAATTCTTCCTTAGGAAATATCAGTGTAACAATGTACCAGATAGCTTTATTTAGAATTGTTTGAAATTAATCAAAAGGGATGCAGCTGTGATTAGTCTTGAACACCTTATCTCAGAAGCTGCATATCACATATACAGTGTAGATAATATGAACTGGTAATATTGTAGAAAAGTTTGGGGTAGTAATGTCTTATGAAGTGTTATGGGAATGTAAACCTGCTTTCTGGTTTAGCTGTCACCTTGACATGGATTCTATAATTTTTGTGCAAACCCAGCTACATAGCTTCTGTAATATCAATTCTATCAGAGTTGATAGTGTTTACACTGTCCTTCCTCATTAACTCAGTGACATTTTAGATGTGGAAATTTATTGCTTTCACGATCAGAACATTAGATGAGGAAAGGCACTATATATAATGAGATATGCAGCAGCCTGTTTTACTCACCATTCAGAAAGCTTCCTCTGTCATTACAGCATTTTTCTTCCTATGTCACCTGGGTAATGTTGATGAAGTTGGTTACTCACACAAGTTCTTAAAACTCAAGCTCTTCAGTGTTCATAATGTTGGAGTTTCTGGTACAGTGCTATTAATATGCAATTATTCCATTTTAGAATGGATACCTTAATTATAATTTTAGTTGAAGTCACTGTGTTCAACTGTGCTAGCATATAGGGCAAAACCAAGGGGAAAAATAAAGGCAACAAAAGTATTGTCGGACTTCAAAGAGTAATTTATATTTTAATGTGAGCTTTGTGGACAAGCCCACTTCCTCAGATACAAGACTCACTCTTATGTCTGGAAAGGTGGACTCATCCACAAAAGCTCACCTTAACATATAGCAGTTAAGTCTTTTAAGGTGTTTTTGTTCTGGATACCTTAATTCTGCTAGGCAAGGGGGTGATAATTGCTATTCAGCAGTCTCTAGTATCCATGTATATCAGATATGCATGTCTTATTTTACCTTTATCTGCTGCTGCTTTTCCTCCAATGAGCTCAAGGTGGCATACAGTGTTCTTCCTTTGACTGATTCTTAACCCTATGAGGTGGCTTAGGTGAGGTTAAATAACTATTCAGATTCCCAGTGTAGTGTAGTAACAGATGAATTCTGGAGAACAGTGCTTGAATCCCCACATGACCATGGAGGGTCACTGGAGAAGTGGAAATGGTCAAATCACTCCTTGAGTATCTCCCTTACCTTGAAAGCCCTATTAGGGTTGCTATAGGTCAGTTTTGACTTGAAGGCACAGATAACACCAAGGATTATTCTAAGGTCACCCACCAAACTTCTTGAATGAATGGGGTAGTGCTGTAGATCTCCAGAGTGAAACATCCTGAACTATACTTCATCTCAAAAGATTTTGGGTGCCAAGTAACCCTTTGTGATTGATTTCCTGAATAAAATACACACGTTTTCATTACTTGGTAAGGACTGAATATATATCTCCAGGATGATTTATTTAATTATTTTAGAGTATTTTTATTCTTTCTTCTTGGAAAAGGACCCATGATGGAAAGGATTCCACTATCCATTGTTATTTTTCCATTTTTTCCCTGGTCCCATGTTATATATTTCCTGAAAATACTTAATTCTAACCAAAATGGTTTGGGTTTCCTGACCCTTTGTTATACCCCACCTGCCACTGTGGGATTCCTATAACTCATATAAATATCTCACCTTTGTGTACTGTTTGTGATATAAGAAGCAGTAGATAGAACTTGACTGCCAATAAGAATAGTCTAAACAATCCGGTTCTCCTATGGAAAGTACTTGATGGTTGTATACATCCTTGGCTTTTAACATGAATTATATAGGGCAGTGATGGTGAACCTTTTAGAGACCGAGTAGCCAAACTACAATTCAAAACCCACTAATTATTCACAAAGTACCAATACAGCAATTTAACCTGAATACAGGTGGCTGTGAAGGGGCGATGTTGGGTGCCCATAGAAAGGGCTCCGAGTGTCAACTCTGGCCATAGGTTCGCCAATACTGATAATAGGCCATTAATGTTTGATAGAATTTAAACATGGGTCAAGATATACTTTAACTTACTGTTAATTTATTTCAAATCAAATAGAAGTATATCTTATAAACGTGTGAATCCCATGAACAAACATTTTAGCTCAATATTGTGTCAGTCTGCAGCAACAGAAGACACCCGTTTCTGAATTTTCTACCTATTCTTGATAAGTGTATTATATTATCTACTATGCCAGATTTTATATTTAAAAATATTACATTATTACAAATGTTACACTACAAGTTCCATCAGCTTTAAACATTTTCACCAATCGAAAGGTACAGTGGGAGGTGTCACCCAGTAGTATCTGGAGAGTTGAACCTTTCCCCCCTCTCTGCTTGCAGTCTTTTCCTCTTGTTAAGACCTGGGTTTCATAAACCACAAAACTTTTGTGGTTTATTAGGTCACAAAACTGACCTAATAAATTCTTATTAGGTCAGATTTTTTTTAGTCATGCAGTTAAATGCTCTGCATTTAGATGTACTGTATACACTTCTTTGCCTCTGCTGCTTTGGTGATTATTTCAGAAATGTATTCAAAAAGAAACAAAAGTGTTCTGCTTATATACTGCCCCATACCACTTCAAGTAGTCTCTGGGCAGTTTACAGTTTTTAATTACAGTATGCACGCTACACATTCTATCTTTATTCCCAAATTGGTATTCGTAGGACCAGTTTACACTATGCACATGAAACCAAACTTCAGTGGATTATGTGAAAGTGAGGTAACTTAAGACTCTTATCCTAAGTTTTGCTACTACCAGCGTACAGCTGCTTATGAAGGGTTATTGCAAATGTCAGCATAATCACCACAGACCATGTTAAATCCCTGTACTCAAGAGCAAGACTAGCAGGAATGAATGGGTAAATAATTGTTTTCCTAACCTACCTATGAAAGAAAAAGCATCTGAATCTTAGTGAAATAGTGTAGTTAAAACTGATTTAGTTGATTCTATACTACATTTTAGTTCCCATATAAATATAGCTTTTAAATAAGCAACAATATTTATTTTTGCAATGTGAACTTTACACTTGTACAGTAAGATACTGAAGAAAGGGAATTGGCAGTTCCTACTCACATCTGCTAGTGTTTTGTACTCCGTTCAAAAGAGAAACATTTTTAGTAATCCAATCCAAGCTACCCATTTTTGCTCTGAATACTCTCTGAACTGGAAATCTCTGTAGGACAACAGTATATCTACCAATCTAATAATAGATAAACAACTTCAAAAAAAAAACTGTGCAGGCAAAAAAACCAAAAACTCAAAAGACAAGAGCAAGAGTTTACAGTATAGGTTCAGGAAACCAACTTTATTATGCTAGTCTGCCCAGAACCTAAATGGAAAATTGGATGGATAGATGGAAGGTGCTCCTAAGCAGCTAGATAGTGTCACATCCTGCCTCTTATCAAATCTACATTTGTGTGAAAACTGGAGTTGGAAATAAAAGCATAATTGGAAAGGGATAGCCCTTGGTCTGGCTTCAGACAAGTGAGAGGTAGGTATTCTATTGGGAATCGTACATTCCAATCACCCCCAGAATTGATACATATAAAAACAAACACACATCACGCAAACTGTTTTTCCGAAGACTGCATTTTTGAATATCATAATATATATGTTCAATTTCATTTTTATAGATATAAATTCAGTTCAATTTTCAACCTGCCTTTAAAGTCTTGGAGGCTTACAATTAAATTAAGGTAGCTTGTTCAATATCAGTTGTAACAGCAGATGACATTGGATATAAAAACAGGAGAAAGAAACATTCTACTTAATAGATTTGACACCAGTGATCAAGGCAAGGTTAAAAAAAATCTGCATTTAAGATTTCATCTTTATTTCATAGATGGGTTATGAAGTCCTATTCCATCATTTTGATGTAGGCTTCTTTCTGACTCATTCTAATAGTGGTCCCAGTAGGGAGGAGCTGGTTGCTTTTCTAGTTAAAATACTAGCTCTTTATAACATCTTGAGACAAGAAAACGATAAAATAAAAAGAATGATTAATTCAGAAATGGGACTTGCTAACCCTGAAGCCAAATGCAAATGATCAATAAACTGTTTAATAAGCCAAGATTTCAATACGTCTTTACCACTGCAAACAGCACCTTAGCAGAAGCCACAGACAGGCCATGTAACCTCTAACCATATATGGTTTTGTACAAACCTGGGAATTAGTTAACCAGCTTTAGAAGAATTCAAATTTTGTGGGGGTCAGAAGCCTCAGGTCTCTATACCACAACACTTAAATGTTTAAGTTTCTGCTTTGTTCCAAAGCATGCAACCAAATTCCCCAAGTTCTCAAAGAGGGATCTATAGTTAAGCAAAGACTTCCTGGTCTGTGTCTTGTGCATTTGTGGGCAAAAAGTAGGCCACACTTTGGCTGTTTAAACAAATGATCATCTGAACTGGGCCACTGTCTTTGCTGGATCAGGCAAATAATGTCAGCTTCTGAATGTCTTAAAGCGGGGGAAGGAGGGGGAGGAAGTATTAAAACTTGACCCAGGTGCTGGAAAAGGAATAACAAGATGAAAATAACTATATTTGCAAACATGGGAATAAAAACTCCATCAGACTTAGCCCAAGCTGGCCAAATTGTTTTTAGGAGACTGCTTATGTAGATGTTTCACCACCACACTTCAAAAAACACTCTTGTAAAAGCAGAACTTCATATCAGATTTCACATGCTGCTGATAAAATGAACTCCCGCCTCAAACATGAAGTTTTCTGCATCCAATTTCCACTTGTACACTGACAACTTTAAGGAAAAACAAAGGACACAGAGGGTGTTGCCATTTTTTTCTTTTTTAGCAGCAATGAAATACCACTAACCCCTTTTTACATAACCAAATTCAAGTCACAACCAGTGGTGACCGCACCACGAAGTCACCAGGTACAAAACCGCTAGTTTTAAATTAATAACTTGAAATTTCCCCAGAACATCCCTTTTTTATAAACAAACATTTTGCTATTTTTGTACATAGGCTAGCAGGCTTGTTTCAATATGAAAGTGCTAAATCATTTACAGATTTAATCAGTTATGTAGTGCTACGGTAAGTGTCCAATATTCTACATATGAACAACCTTGATAAATGGAAATGATGGAAGTGTTAAGTAAGGCTATCCAATTATCTTTATGTACATTTGAAGAACAGATACCCAGCAGGGAGAGGGGGAAGGGGGAAAACTGGGCAAATAATCAGTCCCACAGGTGTAAAAATTAAATTGGCCTTCTAGCTTTTGCACTGTAAATGAGACCTTTCCAAGAGTCCTGCAGCCAATGCCTTTTTTCGTCACAGGAAGGAAGCTGCCTTCATGACATCCCCTCTTGATTTCTGATTTCCACAGTGTGTCATTTGAAGCTCAAGTGTCAGGTTCTTCCTATCTTCATAAAACCTTCTTTCCAGTATAGGTTGCATGATCAAGTCCCACTTCCTGGGTTGGTTTTTCTTTTTAAAATGTTCAATCTACCAGTTCATTTAGAGTGAGCTGTAGATAACATGAACCAGTTCTGGAACCACTATATTGGGAGGAACACAAGCTCTTCACTACAATCACACAGCAGGAGGAAAAGTAGTGATACTTCAATTCATTCCTGGAGCTGGACCACCAAAATTGAATGAACTTGGCACAACTGGAGCATTGAATTTATATCCCCCATGCTTTTCAATCATTTTGGATTCTGAAAAAGTGAAATAATGAGACCGTTACAAGTCATGTCATTCGAGCTTGCATTAATTTTTTAAATCTTTGGACTTGACAAAGGACCTCATTCTTAAAAAAAAGTATTTGCTATCCTTGACACCACCTTATTTCTCAAAAGTCCATGCTTTAAAATACAAAGTACTGTATCACAAAACCTGAATGATAAAAATGAAATCTATTGTGTCCAATCAACATGGAATGCCCTAAGAAGCTATGTTGAGCTCCAAAGGCGGCCAGGGGATGTCTACCACAGCTCGGAGCAGCTGCTGCCGAAGCTCTGAAGCTGGTGGTAGATATCCCCACTGCCACCTTCGGAGCTCAACATAGCTTCTTAGGGCATTCCATGTGGGCATTCCCCACAGCTGAGAAGGCGCTGGCTTCCCCGTGCCTGTGATTTTTTTCCGAGGGCCAGACCAAGTTTTTTAAATTTTATTTATTATTATTATTATTATTTTTAAAGTACCAGCTGGGGCCAGCGCCAATTTTTAAAAATTTTGTTTATATATTTTTTATTTTCCAGTGCCGACCACGGGGCCAGGTTGGTACTTGTTTTATTTTATTTATTTTATTTATCTCTGTAACAATGCTTTTAAATCATATGTGACCTGTAGTGAATGTAATAGGATTTCCAAGGTATGTACGATAGATACTTAAGGAGTTTTTTTCACAACTACATCCCCTCATTAGTTTCCATGGGATTTAAAGCCAAGGCTGACCATGTGGCTCCCGGCTGGGCCAGCACTTTTTAATTTTATTTATTTTTATTATTTTTTTAAAGTCCCCCATGTGGAGCTGTTTTTTTTCCTTTTACAGCTGAGAGGTGCTTGCTTCCCTACGCCCCTTTTTGTTTTGTTTTGTTTTTTATTTTTTACTTCTGGCTGGCCTGTGGGCCAAACCAAGGCATTTTTATTTTTATTTATTTTTTAAGTACCGGCTGGGGCTGGTGCCATTTTATATATATATATTATTTTCCAGCTTGTGGGCGGGCGGGCATGGTGGGGGGGGGGAGCGAAGCGGGGGCTCGCTGTGCCCTCCAGACGGAGTGTTCCTTCAGTTACAATTGCCAGAAGGCGCCTTGTTCCCGCCCTCAACATATAAAAAGAGCGGTATTATGGCAGGGTGGCCTCAATGGGTCCTCTGTTGTCCTGTCACCATATCTCTTACTAAGTCATGTGTCTTCTGGATGTGGGTCAGCCGCATTTCCTTCTGTTCTACAGATGGCATGGTGCTTGCCTTGTCGGATCAAGCCTAGTATAGCCTCTGTAGCTTTATTTATTTATTTTTAAAGTACCGGCTGGGGCTGGTGCCATTTTTATATATATTATTTTCCAGCGCCGACCACACGGCCCATGGGGCCAGGTCGGCGCTTTTTAAAATTTTTATTATTTACTGCTTGAACAATGGGCATTTAAATAGAAAAGCATCTGAGAAGGGGTAGATGCATAAACATATTCCCTCTAATGGTAAGTGTGGTAGGAAAACAGTCAATTTCAGTTCCTCGGATTAATTCCTACTTTACTGGACAATATATACAGTATGGATATTAGATTGTTTTTAGGAAAATTGGCACATAAAGGTCAACTGAAGGCATAGAAATCTACCCTCATTCTTCATACCTATTTATTTTCACCACTACCAAACCAGCAGGAGGTCTCATGACTTCCCGATAAAGGGGAAGAAAAGTTTAACTACAGGTTTTGTTTTCCATAAAATTCATGACTACTTTCGTATACATGGCATTAACAGCTTTTCAGAGGGTCACGAATCTTCAACATCCCTCAGTCTGTACAAGTACAGTGGACCCTCGTATACAAATGGTTTGTATAACATAAAATCTGTACAACATAAAACATTCCGGAGATAGGGGATATTTGCTTAACAGAATCGCCTATGGGCCGAATCCATACAACATAAAAATGGTCGCAATTTGGGATTACTCCGTTTTCAATGCTTTCCTATGGGAAATTTGTATAAAGGAAAATTCACTTAATAGAATTTCATTTGGAACGAATTAATTCATTTATACAAGGTACCACTGTAGTTCCCAACCTTGGGTCCCCACATATTCTTGGACTTAAATCTCCCAGAGTCTTCACCATTAAAATGTACTGGATAGGATTTCTGGGAGTTGTAATCCAAAAACATCTGGAGACCCAAGGTAGGAGACCTCTAATCTACAGATACATAATCAGGGATGGAATGTAATGAAAGGAAGCAATGTCAGTTTACCACAGATAAAACAATTTTGCTTGATATAAAGCAAACCATGCAGTTTATATACTGCCCTCTGGTGCTCAAGAAAACGCTGAATGGCTTACTAGTTGATTATGCAGGCTACGCATCGCCCCCACTGCTTCCGGACAGCTAGAACAGACTACCTGGGATTGATCCCCAGGTCATGAGCTGATTTTTTTTAAAAAAATTTTTTTGCAGGGCAGTAATGTAACTACTGTGCCACAAAGCTGATAACCCTAACACTAAATGCAATTTAAGAACATGACTCACTTTGGGTTTGCTTTAAATCCTTATCTTAAAGCACCCGGTTTGACATCTATAACATCCCCACCAAATGTTGATCCAGCAATTCCCCAGAAGCCTCTGTATCAGCTTGCTTCCCTAATCACTGAATCTCAGCAATCAGGTTTTACAAATAACTTCAGAAACCATGGTATCTTTCTCAGCAATTATGTTGTTAATGTTAATTTACAAAATACTAATCCAGTATACAGTAATCCCCCACCTATCACGGGGGTTAGGGACCCGACCCGTGAAAACTGAAAATCCGCGATATGTGGATGCTGGGTTGGGTTGGGACTTGGGGGGGGGCTTGTCTGGGGCCCCTTACACTTACCTAGCCTAGCACTACCCTGAACAGGACTCCAATGGCCTTCCCGGGCCTGTCGGAGGTCCCGGAAGTGCTTTCTAAAAGTCACTTTCGGTTCGCCGGAAAGCACTTCTGGGCCTCCGACAGGCCTGGGAAGGCATTGGAGGCCTAAGAAGTGGTTCTTTCTGGAGGTCACTTTCAGATCGCCAAAAAGCACTTTTGGGAACTCCAACAGGCCCGGGAAGGCAATCACCAGCCCTGGGGTAAGTACAATAGGCATGAAACAGGCCCATGTGCCTTACCCCAGGGAGCCTTTGTTTCATATACTCTGGTCCCGCGATATACCGGAACCACAGTATATGAACCGCAAAAGGGCGGGGAAACACTGTACCAAGATTAAATTAATTCCTTTCTAGCTAATCCTGCTTTCCTTTTCTAAATTTAATATTTGATATAATTCTTTTTGTGAAAAGTTCTCAATTGGAGCGTTAAATGAGTTTGACCATACTTAGCTTCCAAGATCTGAGAAGAACTCAGAGTGGTCTAACCAACACCAACACCTCACCCACAAAATACACAGCAAACATAGCAACTAATAATAAAAGTTAGTGAGAAAATGTATACCATGGGCTGCTCTTCGCTGATCTGCTAAAGTTGCTATGTCCTGCAGCTGTTTTCTTTGATCTTCATTAAGACCACGCGTCAAAGCCTGATACCATGCAGGATTACGGTTCTGAATTGCTGCGAAACAAAGAGACGTGGAAGCAGATGAAAACCTTTGACTTAGGGAAGGACGCACACTGAACATGGGCACAATTCCTGAGTTTTAGAACTGGATATGACTGTAGTCTATTAATTTCTGCAGCATCAGACCGCAGTTATGAAAAACTGCCTTTCACAAGGCGTTTTTGTCAATGCTTGGTTTGAGTTCCTGAAGTTTGAACCAGACAATTCTAAACAATGCTCCAAAAGAATGAATGAAAAACAAATAGTGAACTGATGATGGTAGTAATTTGCTGCTCAAAAATGGCAGGTTGGGATTTTTTTTCCTTCTCCAGTATTTGCCCACATAAATTGTATGTTTTTCTAAACATTCCCTTCCAACCTGGGGAGTTGATAAGACAATTATAATCAGATAATACTAAGTGGCATTTGCAAGGAAAGGAGATGCTGTTGCCCCAGCTGGAATACCTAACCACTTATGCAGTACAGCTCTATCAAAGAATATTTTGGTATATACAAAGAAATAAAATTCTACTTCCTAATGCAGGTGCCAACTTACTGAATGCTTTGGATGGAATTTATAATCACACTTTCCCGCCCTGTATTTTATAGAACTTCACTCCTAGTCACTGCCACATGACAAATGCCTGCTATTTCTTCAATGCAAGACATTTTATTATTCATTTTTCAACATATAAGAACAAAAGAATAAGCACTGATCTACTGTGTGTGTTGCAACTGCCCTTACTCTGAAAAATTGCTTTAAATATTTGATATTCATCAACAGGGTTGTCTTCATCATCAATAATTGTTGAATATCCCTCCAGAGCTGTCTCCTCAGCATCATCTTCTTCCCAGTCCTCATCTTCTCCAGCCTGCTTGGCCAAAATTTCTAAGTACTCTTGTCCATCTTCATCAATATCATCTTCATCACTCCCAAGCTCCTCTGTAAGAACATGCAGAATCAGAAGAGTACACCCAAGATCAGAAAAGATTGTATTATTTTCTATTTTGACCATCATAACAGTAGTCTTCAATTGCAATTCTTCTATTCTCCTAGGATGGGGTTCTACACATTGAAAAAAATGGAAAAAAAGAACCAGTTACTTACCTGTAAAGGTGGTTCTTCGAGTGGATCTTCGTGAAGCCACACAGATGGGTTTCCCACTTCCCTAGCAATAGGAAAGTTCGTTAGTCTCCGCCCCCACACCTTACGCATGTGCGAGGGTGTTCCCGCCTAAACGCCTCAGTTCCTCTTGACCGCCAGGATGACAGGTAATGGTAGTACCAGTCAGGGCGTGACGGTCCGAGGGGAGGTGAGCGGGTGCTGTGTGGCTTCACGAAGGTCCACTCGAAGAACCACCTTTACAGGTAAGTAACTGGTTCTTCTCCATCGTGGCCTTCGTGAAGCCACACAGATGGGTGATTGGAAGCAGTACTCACTGGAAGAAGGGTAGTCACGCCGTCACAAAGGAAAGCACTGCCCTCCCGAAGGAAGTAGCCGACCTCACGCGGGCATCCACTCTGTGGTGGGTCACGAAGGTGTCAGGTGTAGACCAGGTGTAGACCAGATATCATCCAGCAGTGCACCCTTCAGAAATGCCGCGGAGGAGGCCATAGCTCTGGTAGAATGAGCTCGGACACCCACTGGCAAGGGTACCTTGGCCAGCTCATAAGAGAGCCGAATAGTCTGCACAATCCAACGGGCAAACCGTTGGGGAGAAACCGGATTACTCGGCACCGCAGGGTCATGGCAGACAAACAGTTTATTAGTGTTTCTAACACTCTTGGTCCTGGAGACGTAAAAGGCTAATGCCCTCCTGACGCCGGGCGTATGCATGTCCCTCTCAATCCTGGTGGTAGGATTAGGGAAGAAGCTCGGCAATACAATAGGTTGTGACACATGGAAGGAGGAGACAACCTTGGGAAGGAAGGTAACATCAGGATAAGCTACCACCCTGTCCGGGTGGAAGCGTAAATAAGGAGGGTCACACCGAAGGGGACAAAGTTCGCTGGCCCTCCTAGCCGAAGTGATGGCCACCAAAAAGGCAGTTTTTAAGGTGAGCAGTCTAAAGTCAGTTGAGGCCATAGGCTCAAAGGGTGGGCGTTGTAGAGCTCGCAGGACCAAGGATAGAGACCACGGAGGTGGAATTGGTTTCCGATCATGGAAAATATTCTTGATGCCCCTGAGGAAACGCTTCAGTCTTGGATGCCTGAAGAAAGCAGCTGCCTCTGAAAGTTGTGGCTGGTGAGCCACAATCGCCGATAGATGCACTCGGAGAGACGCGGAAGTCAGTCCTGAGCGCTTCAATTGCAAGAGGTATTGTAAGACCCAGGTGAGCGAGGGATTGATAGGGTCAAACCCGTTGTCAGCTGCAAAACTTGAGAACCTCTTCCACTTATAAAAGTATTGTCTTTCAGTGGAAGGCTTGTGGCAGGAGTCAAGGAAAACTTGAATCAAGGCAGAATCCTCCAGGCTGTTAAATGAAGGCGACCCAGGTCTGGGTGAAGAACTTGGCCGTTGTCCAAGGAGAGAAGCTCCGGAAATTGAGCCAGGCGGAGATGGTCTGAAGACATCCGCAGAAGGGAGACAAACCATGGCTGACGAGGCCACCAAGGCGTGATCAGGATGAGGCTGGCCCTCTCCTGAAGAGTCTTTATGACGACCTTATGAATCAGAGGAATGGGCGGGAATGCATAAAGGAGATCTCCCGACCAGGGGAGGAGAAGAGCGTCTCCTAAGGAACGAAGTCCCTTCCCTGCTCTGGAACAATAGTGGTGGCATTTGGTGTTGGTCTGAGAGGCGAACAGGTCCACCTGAGGGGAGTCCCACTTGCTGCAAAGGTGTGTGAATGTCCTGGGATGTAACTCCCATTCGTGGTTTGCTTGAAGCCGTTGACTGAGGTCGTCCGCATCCACGTTCTCTTCCCCAGGTAAGTGCATCGCGATTGGATGGATGTTGTTGGAGATGCACCAATCCCAGAAGCGGGTCGTGAGCTGCAGAAGACGCTGCGAGTGTGTTCCGCCCTGTTTGTTGATGTAGTACATGGCGGTCGTGTTGTCGGTGACCGCCAGTAGTACATTGCCGGAGAGGTGACGGATGAACGCCCAGCACGCCTTGAAAATTGACAGCAGTTCCAACTCGTTGATGTGGAGTTGTTGTTCCTGGTGTGTCCAGGTGTCATGGATGGAGTGTGATAGGCAAACAGCACCCCAGCCGGAACTGCTGGCGTCCGTCGTCACTTGAACGGTAGGAAATGGATTTCGGAAGGAACGTCCCGAAAGGATGTTGGACCGGCATGACCACCAGCAAAGGTGGAGAAGTAAGTCTGGTGGGATTGGGAGGAGCTTGTTGGGAGGGTCCCGAAGAGGGTCGAAGTGCCGGAGAAACCAAGCTTGGAGAGGTCTGAGTCGCAGCCTCGCGTGGACCAAGACGGACGTCATGGAAGCCATAAAACCTAACAGTCTTTGAGCTTCTAATGCTGGTACGAGCTGTAGAGTTTGAAATTGCCGGAGCAGCTGGAGCATGTCCGCAATTTTGGTTCTTGGAGGAAAGGCCATAGCCCTGGTTGAGTCTAGAATGGCACCGATGAAGGTGACGACTGGCGAAGGGTCTAGATGCGACTTCTTGTAGTTGACCCGTAGACCTAGCGACTCTAGCGTGTCCAGGACGGTGGCAATGTCTTGACGAGCCTCGTCCTGAGAGTCGGCCACGATCAACCAGTCATCTAAGTAGGGGAAGACAACTATTTCAAGAGTGCGTAGATAGGCTGCCACTGGTGCCATACACTTGGTGAAGACTCTTGGAGCCGTGGCAAGACCAAAGGGCAGAGCGGCGTATTGATAGATGTCTTCCCCCACGGCGAAGCGCAGTAGATGTCGATGAGATGGGTGGATTGATATGTGGAAGTAAGCATCTTTGAGATCTACAACTCCAAACCAATCGCCTCTATGCAGAAGAGGGATGACTTTCTCCAAGGTGACCATGCAAAATTTCTTGTATACCAAGAACTTGTTCAAGAATCGCAGGTCGAGAATAGGTCGAAGTCCTCTGTCCTTCTTCAGCACTGTGAAATAACGGGAGAAAAGGCCGAGGCAAGCGGAGTGTCGTGGCACGACCTCTATGGCGTTCTTTTGGAGCAAAGAAGAAATTTCTTGGAGGAGGCAAGGAGATGGAGACGTGCGAACCAAACTTCCCAATGGGGGAAGAGAACTTAACTCCAAAAGGTAACCTTTTTGAACAACTGAGAGGACCCATTGTTCTGAGGTGATGCGTTGCCAAGCTGCCAGGAATGGATTGAGACGGATGGGATGATTGTCAGTAATCATTTCGGGATTGTCTATCTCTGGATTTAGATGGAATGGTAGAGGGCTTGGACTTCTTGGACTTGGAGAAGGTGGAGAGAGCGGAAGATCTTGCTGGTCGTTCTCTCTGCTGTTGTTTAGAAGAAGACTGCGCTGAGGGTGGCCAGAAACGTCTTCTTGCTTGGTAGCAAAAGGAAGGCTTCTGGCGAGCTGGTATAACATTCAGCTTCTTAGCGGTGTCTTGTTTCTTATGCCTGTCTTCCACGAGGTCGTCTGTGGCCGTGTTGAAAAGGCCGGAGCCGTCAAAGGGTAAAGACTCTATCTGCGCCTTATGGTCATCAGAAAGGCCTGTAGTTCGCAGCCAAGCATGTCTTCGAAGGGTGATAGAAGCGTTGAGAACCCGCGAAGCTGCGTCGAAAGAATGTTTAGAAGCCCTCATCTGTTGAGCGGCCAAGGACATGGATTCTTTGTAGAGGGCAGGGGCCTCAGCACGTTTCTCCTCCGGAATCAGTTCCAGGAAGGGATGGAGGTGGGTAAGAAGATCCCTTTGGTAAGCACCCATAGCACCCTGGTAGTTGGCTATTTTGTGCTGGAGGACAGCGTAAGAATACAGGTGCCTTCCAGCGGTATCCAACTTCCGTCCCTCTTTTGAAGGAGGGATAGGAGTCTGCTTAGTACGGGATAGTACTTGAGAGGAAGCTACTACCACTGAGTTGGGCGTGGGATGCTTATTAAGATACGGAGCCTTATCATCGTGGACTCTGTAAAGAGCTTCCAGCTTCCTTGGGATAGCCGTAGAAGACAACGCCTGGAAGGAGTCCTCGCTCATAGTTAAAAAGGAAGGGGTCAGAGTGAGATGAACTGGAGACGTCTCATCATTTGCAATCCTTCCAAAGATGTGGCATACTCTCTTTGGTTGAGGCTGATGGATGGGCAACTCAATAGTCTTTGATGGTATAATTCCTCATGTTATTTGAAGAAGATGGAGGAGATTTCTCGTCAACTTTTGAATCCGGCGAAGTGACGAGCTGCAGAGATGTCGAATCCGAGACTTCTGAGTTGATGGATTCGACCTCTGATTCCATTTCCTCCTCCTTGTTCGAACCTGAAGAGGAAAGGACTACAGCCGTTTGGTCAGATTCGACTTGTTCAGCCGAGTGAATCGACCATTGCCGACCGTCGAAACGGAGGGAGAAGGCCGGGATCGAAGGAACAGATACAGGAGCCTGGATGTGACGCTCCTTACGGCTCTTCTTCTTTGGTGGCTCCCTCAAATCCGAGGTGGCGGCGGACCGTTTCGGCAGTGTTAAAGCCAGGGCAACCACGACTGGTAAAGAGTCTGTGGCCAAATCCGTAGGAGGCTTTAGAACGGAAGCCTCGAAACCGCCCGAAGCCGCCGGGATGGAGGGCTGCAAGTGGACATGCTTGTCCTTTCGGCGGTGCTCAGGCTTCGATGACAACGAACCCGACAGGAACGTCGGAGGCAAGGAAGAGGCACGCTCTTCCACCTCAGTCTCCTGGATTGGAATAGGGGACGAGGCAGCCTTGGAAGCCATTGAAGGGGAGCGTATAGCCGGCCCCTTGGACCGAGAGGTCCGCTCGGGTTCGGACAGACGGGTCCCTTCTTCCCTCAACGGAGTGGAGCCCACAAAGGTAACGCTTGGAGGTGGGTCTCCGTCATCGTCAGATGACAACTCCGACGGATCTGAAGGAAGGAGCTGTTGGTATCTCGAAGCAGGTACCTTCGAAGTCAAAGCCGTAGCCGAACCGGAAAACTCTGTTTCGACGGTGAGGGATGGAGAAGCCAGAGTAGAAGACAGCGCAGCCGCGGTCGATGTGGAAGAGACAGACGTCTTGGACGGTTTCGAATGTTTAGAGGAAGCCTTTGTCGCAACTGGTCGAGAAGGGCTTGAAACCGGTTTAGACTTCGAAGAAAGTAGTCCCTGTAGAACCGGAATTTTCTTCGACTTCTCCCTCGGTTGATCAGGTCGAACCGGAGCCTCCGACTTACGAGACGGTTCTGAAGATTTTTGCTCCATAGATTGGGGCCGCAGTGAGCGTTCCAAAAGATAGCTGGCCAGGCGGTTATGGCGGTTTTTAAGGGCTTGAGAGCTAAATCCCTTACAGACCAGACACGAGTCGGTGTGATGGTGCTCACCGAGGCAGATTAAGCAGAGCTCGTGTCCGTCCGTGAGCGGGATCTTCGCCTGGCAATTCGAACGCGTTTAAAGGGGGGCGCGAAAGACATTAGCCGTGTATCAGTCTGAGTCAAAAAGCCAAAAAGGGACAAAAAACTTCTGAACTAGAGCAAACGCGGAGACTAACCAAGAAGCACCTCTAGCCGTTGGCGGTTAAGAGGAACTGAGGCGTTTAGGCAGGAACACCCTCGCACATGCGCAGGGTGCGGGGGCGGAGACTAACGAACTTTTCTATTGCTAGGGAAGTTCCGACCTCTGGCGCAGGGGCGCCTGGGAAACCCATCTGTGTGGCTTCACGAAGGCCACGATGGAGAACCATGTCTACATAGTTACTTGAAAATGTCAATTTGCACTGTACAGTTTGCAAAGTTGAAATGGTAACAGCATGGAAATATAAAAAGACTGAATGGAAACATCCAGATAACAAGTATCAAATGAAAAAAAAGTTGGAAATATATTTATTTATTTTTATTTATTTTTAAGTCTATATACCGCACCGATTTTCCCTAAGTCGATCACTGTATGAAAAATAAGTAACAGACTAGTTTAGAATATACAGTAGGACCGCCATATTTGTAGGGGATTGGTTCTGGGACAACCCCCCTCCCCAACGGATAGTGAAATCTATGGAGAAGAGCAAACACTCTTATCGGGTTAATGGTGGTGCCAGGGGTTGTGGGGTGCCAGGGTAAAAGCTTTTGCCCCTGACACCTCCCAAATGCTGGATAGTGCAGCATCAGGAGTGAGGAGGGAATAAAGTTTTTTCCCCTCCTCACCACACCTCTGGCCAACCGGCATGCTCGCTGCCGGGCTTGGTGGCCGGCTTATGGGGGTAGCAGCAGCAGCAAGGAGGGAAAAAAAGAAAACTTACCACTGCTGATGCCAGCCGACTGCCTTCTGCACCAGCGCCAGCCCAGCCACCCTCCAGAGGGGTTGGGTGGGGACTTAAGAGGACCCGCCTTGCCAACTGGCCCTTGAAGTTCCTGCTCGAGTTCCGGGCGGGAAGTTCAAAGGCCGGTTGGACAGGTGGGTCCTTTTAAATCCCCACCTAACCGCTCCGGAGGTTGCCTGGGTGGCGGCGGCGAGGAAGACAGCTGGATGGCATCGGCAAGCTTTCTTTCTCCCCCCCTTGCCGCCAGGCTCAGGCCTCCCCTGCACCCGCTGATCACCAACAGCGGATAACTGAGAGTTGTACTGTACAAACAATTGAAGCCCATTTCCAAGGGAAGATACAGCATGAAGGTAGAAATAAGTAACTGAAAATAGAAAGAAAAACAAACCATGGAAAAGCAGATGGAATATGGGAGTAGGGAGCTATGAAAAGATATTCTAGGCTTTACCTGCATCCTCATCTTCTTCTGCTTCCTCATCATCATCGCTTTCATTTTCATGTTCAGCATGACAGGCATATGCTCTTTTCAAGCCGTTAAACAGAAGGATGAAAGCTGGCAGGATTTGGCTTGAAACCTGATTTAGAACTTGTGGTATTTGGTCCAGTTCAATGAGAGCACACAAGCCTAGTACACACATTTTTCTGTCATGAAGTCTGAAACAGAAATGTAAACTTTACATTATGTTATTGTTGAGAAATGCATGGATAAGGAGGGTCTATGCACCTCCTTATGTGTTTCGGTTTCTCCAAACACATATAGCACATTGTAAGGAATAGCTAGATGTAAAGGAGGAGTGGCACATAAATATTAAAGCAGGCATGTCCAAAGTCAGGCCCGGGGGGCCAAATGCGGCCATTTTTTCAAATTCTGAGCGGCCTGTGGCCTCTTCTCCCCGCTGGCTCAGCTGTCACGCATCCCCACCAGCTGGCTCCTCCCCATACCAGATGGAGGCATCAGCTTGCAGTTTTACAGTTTGCCTGCCTTCCCTGCCTCTGTCCACTACCCCCCGCCACCTGCCCAGCCTACCTGCCCCTGGATCCGTTGCTGCAGCGTCCTCTCTGCCTCCTTGCATGTTATAGAGACTTGTCCAAAGACCAGGCCAGGGGCCAAATGTTGGCTGAATGGTCGGCCCCCTCACATTTTCACCTCCCCAAATCTGGCCTTCCTTTCAAAAAGTTTGGACACCTCTGCCTTAAAGGATCAATAGAACTTATGCCAGCAGACCAATGACAGCAAAAGACAAAGCTTACCCTAAGAAACAGTCTACATCATTAAGCCATTGTGTAATGAAGTGACTCGTAACGGGCTCCACATTGTTGGGGAAACGAAGATTTTCCAAAGTATTCAGAAGTAGATGTGGATTGTAGTATAAAGCAGCTATGGCAACCTGGAGGCACATTGTTCTCAATTCACTTGTTTTAACTTCTCTTGTCAATCTCTCTAAAGCGGCTTCCACAAATAAAGGTATACACTGAATAATGGGGAAAAGATCTCATGATTAGTGTTACAATATACAATGATGGTATTTAAAAACAGCAAAACAGCTCTAGCTACATGATAAAGTGGTAACTTTGATACATGGCATGCATATTTTAAACTCCCCTACAGAACAGGAAACAAAAAGGGTACAGTTCTTGCAATCATCCACATACCGCTTAGCTACTGTGGCAGGCAGAAAGCTTGGTGTGCTGTTCAGCAGGTGAGGAGTGGTAATGAGACCATGGGGATAAAGGGTGATGGAACAGTCAGTGTCCTTTTTGCCTGACATTAAGTTGTTTTGAGATATACAACTGGCACCCATTTCCAGAAGCCCTACTGATATTACAGGCATAACCAATTATATTCCAGATTAATAAGTGAGCATTTATTGGTGAAATGTATATTTATGAGAAGAACACATAGAAGAACAAACCATGCTGAGGGAAAATCAACATGGCTTCTGTAAGGGTAAGTCTTGCCTGACAAACCTTTTAGAATTCTTTAAAAAGGTCAAAAGGCATGTGGATTTGGGTGAACTGGCGGATATTGTCTATCTTGATTTTCAGAAGGCTTTTGACACAGTCCCTCACCAAAGGCTGCTAAGAAAAGTGCACAGTCAGGGAATAAAAGGGCAGGTCCTATTATGGATTGAGAACTGGTTGAGATCCAGGATACAAAGAGTAGGTGTCAATGGACAATTTTAGCAATGGAGAGAGGTGAAAAGCGGTATGCCCAAGGGATCTGTCCTGGGACCGGTGCTTTTCAATCTGTTCATCAATGACCTGGAGACAGGGATAAGCAGACTAAAATGATTACTGGGCTGGGCGACCTCCCTTAGGAGGAAAGGCTACAGCATTTGGGGCTCTTTAGTCTGGAAAAAAGGCACAATGCCAGGCCTGGGGTAACTGCAGGAGGCCCCAAACAGACCAATGCAGCTTGCCTCAGGAGCCCTTGCCTTCATATACTGTGGTCCCGCAACATACCGGGACCACAGTATATGAACCACAATATAGTGGGGGGACAACTACATAATTCTGCCATCCAAGAACTGTACTTATCATGCAGTTTTCTTAACGAAGACAGAAGTTTATTCTTACCTGATCAATGCCACGGCCTTTACACTGTAGAATTATAACCTCTAAAAGTTTTGCTGCATGACATTCTGCATCTTCTCCTGCTACACCTGTAAGGACCTAAGAAGCATTTATAAATACATACACCATTAGTCCTGCATATTCAGGAATATGTTTTTAATAATGGAATTCAATTCAAATGGTCCCTCAAAAGTTTGTATTAAATGCATATTCTAAACTTAGCCATATCAGAAAACATTACTTGTAAAAAAAAAGTTACTGAGTATTCTTTATATCCACAATCTGAATCCCTGTTTCAGTTAGCCACTTAAGGAGTTGACCTGATTCATCATTTGTAGAAACATCTATTTAACAATTTACTGCTTGCAAGCAATAAGCAAGTCAAGGTCTGTCGGCATCTGGCCAAAATAGTCTTATCTTACCATTTTAACTTTTTAATTTTTTTGTCTATATTCATGTGCATCCATGACTTCGAATTGTGCAATACTCTGATACAAAGAAAGAACTTATTAAACGTCAACGTTACTGCCCATCTCACAGAAAATTATTTATTTATAGAATTTATTTATTTATACAATTTATATGCTGCCCACTACCCAAAGGTAGTGTACAAATTAGGAAAACCTCTTGTAATTGCAGTGAAAGAAAAGCGATACAGAATACAATTCTCTTTCAGAACAAGCAAACTATTTAAGTGAATAGGTTTATGTATACGCATGTTCATTCCCTATCCCCTACACCCCCACCAAAAATTTTACTAGCAGAGTCAACTGGAGCTAAAGCCATCTATTTAAAGAAACATACCACGCAGCATGAACAAAAAAGTGACGGCTTAAATTGTAGTTTAAAATTTACTCTACATGTTTGAGTGAGTTTAGAAGCCAGAATATCTGATGGAGCGTATCATCCCAAGGTCAGTGTTGGCCCAGTCCACCAGAACATTGTAGTCCCTTTCACTCTGGGTCGCCCACTCCCCGGGAGGCTCCCAAGACCTTTACTTGGAATCATGCCTTCACTGTGGCTGACCCAACACTTTGGAATCACCTTCCTAGTGAAATTAGGACCGTGGAGCCCCTCTCGGCCTTCAAGAACCTGTTAAAAACTGGGCTTTTTAAGGCCGCCTTCAGTGGTCAAGGAGGTTGATTTGTCCTGTTGTCTGTTTTCCCGTCTGTTCATTTTCCGCCATCTCGTGTTCTTGAGTTTTGGTATTTGTTTTTTTTTTTAACTTGATGTGGCTTTAATGTTTTTGTATGCTCTTCATTGTGGAGCTGTTTCTTTTCCCCCTCTTTATTATTGTATACCTTATATTGTTCACCGGCCTGAGTTCCTTGGGGGGAAAACAGGTGGTATATAAATATATCCCTGCTGTGTTGCTAATTCTTCCCATCTGAACTGAGGTGTGAGAAAAACACTCTCCCTTTCCCTGTTTTTTTTTAATTAACGTAGGCTAATTTTTATAGGATTTAGTTATCTTGATAGCATGGCTAAATAAAAATAAAAATAGTGCACTACCTACCTTTTTGCACATGCTGTAAATCATTTCTAAGTACTTGGTGTCAGACAGAAGTGTATCTGTATCAACCGTTACATAATTATGCAACAGTGGCATCATATCTGTATTTTGAAAAGAATAACAATAATGAATTATGTATGCTTTAACCTCCTGACAATTATGAAGATTTCATGATTCTGGTCAGGATTATCATTCCAGATCTGGAATACAGTCTGCTTGTAAAGTAATTTAAAAAAACCTCACCTGTAAAGTAATCAAATCCATCCTGCTGAAATACTTCGAAGACTAAAGGCAAAAGCTGCCACATCTGTGCCGAAACCTGCTGACAGGTCAGGACTGTGAGCTAAGGAAAAAATTTCTTCATAGAATTCTGGAAGACAGTTAAGATGTCATTACATTTGACTTCATCAAATCAAAAGCCCTTCAAGGAGAATTATAACAACTGGAATAAAATAAAATAAAATAAAATAAAATAAAATAAAATAAAATAAAATGGTATCTTACCTAAAACATGCTGTTGCAAAACTGTTCCAATTACTTGCAAACAGATGCCTTCCAACTGCTGAGTAATCTGAAAGATACAGTTTAAATACACAAAATATTTCACAATTTGGTTAGGGACAGCTTACTGAGTAATTCAAAGGGATGTTTCTGAAAAGAAGAAATAAAGCTTTACTACAAGAACGAAATTCACCACACCTTTTTAAGGGCCAGGACCACTGTTTTCTTTCAGAGTAATTAGTGGCCTTGGTGCCTGTGTAGTGATCTCCGTATTCTAAGACCACATGGATAAATATCATCTAACATATGCTATACCATACTAAATACTTATATGTGTCTGTAATACAAAGCCACACTCTGGGCAAAATCCTGTTAGTATACATTTATGAAAGCATAATCAGGTAATCAGGTATTTTAATTTAAACCCACACTTCTTTCAGGTTCTGAGGCTTCCTGGGACTCACTTCTGCCTTGGGGAACCCTGGGACAGCAGGGAGGGGGAACCTTTACTAGTCAAAAACTGCTGCCAGTTTACTATGCTCTCTCTCTCTCTCTCTGAGAGAGAGAGAGAGAGAGAGAGAGAGAGAGAGAGAGAGAGAGAGAGAGAGAGAGAGAGAGAGAGAGAGAGATCCCAACATCAGTAATCCAGCAGCAAACTTTTGACTATTATATGCTCCTCCCTCTGTCTCCAGGTTTCCAAAGGCTTTCCCAGGACAAAGGAGAGCCCCAGGGAGCCTCAGAACCCAAATCAGGATAGGAAGCTTTCCATTAATTTAAATTAAATATTGCTGGTGAGTTTTCTATGTTACATAAGCAGACATTTATACCAACAGGACTCTGAATTTGTTCTTCACAGATGTTTATATATTCAAAAATCACACATATCCATGCTATGGCTCTGATACAAGACATAATTACAAAACTTTTGATCTCCACAGATTGATTATATCATTAAGTGGAGAGACCTAGAATGCCAGACTGATCAATGAAATTCTAACCCCTATGAACATTTATCATACAAAATGCTGAGAACCAGGAGGGGGCTATCTTATGCAGAATATTTGGACTGGTGGACCAAATCTCAATGCACTTAACACATCTCCGTCCTTCACAATTATTAGAAGAAGATGATTTTTTTCAATAACGTATGGCACTACTACATGCATAGATGCTTACCTCTTTGTGGTCTTCAACTACACTGAGAAGAGTATCAATGGTATTCAAGATGCCCATTGCTGTTACTGCTTTATCATCACTACCTTCTTCATCTGGTCCTGTCTGAATCACCTGATTAAATGTCATTGCCTACAAGAAGGATGAATAAAAGTTAAACCATGGAATAAAAGAATAAAGAAAACATACAAATGTTCATGACAATTCACCATATGGGAGTCACCCTTCTTGTGCAGTAACCATCATTTAGAGCAGCAGTTCTCAACCTGGGGGTCAAAACCCCTTTCGGGGTCAAACAACCTTTTCCCAGGGGAGAAGCTGGAGAAGAAAAAGGCTGGGCGCCCCCCCCCCTCTTGTGTCCCACACAGCCTCCCATGCACTTGTCCACCTTTGCACAAGGTGCTTGCTTTCCATAACAGGGACCGGCCTCCCACCCTGGCCTGGAAGGAGGGAAGCCCCCGTCATGTGCCGAAGCCCACCCACAGGAGGTTGGGGCACTTGGCTTTCTCTGCCCTGGTGAGTGGCGCCTGGAGTGAGGGAAGAGGCAGCCAGGGTGGTGGCGTCAGCAGCAGTGGTAAGGGCCCCGCCTGAGACGCGCAGCCTGGGGCGGGAAATAAGAAGGCACAAAGGTAAAGAGACAAAGCCCGGCGCACATGTGGAGGAGCATGCGGGGAGGATGGCAGGGCGGTGGCCCAGGAACGAACACAGAGGCTCAGCTTGTTCCTTGTGACCGTGATCCAGCCTCGGAAGGGGCAAGGGCATGACCGCCTTCCCAGGCCAGCCTTCGCACCTTCCTCATGCTGTGCGCAGAAATGGGCTCCTTCCTGGGGAAGCGTTTCATTTCAGAGTAGGGAAGGAGGACAGAGGCATTGCTTTTAGCCGCCCTCACAGTGCCACCACTGGGAAGCCCTAAGCCAGTCCAGGGAGGCGGGCGAGAAGGGAACCCTCCCATTTCTCAGCTCCAGAGCCCTCCGGCTATGGCAGGGGCCACTTGGCTGACTTGAATGGCTGCCTGCCTGGCCAGCTGGGGCAGTCCCTTCAGCTGCCAGCCCCTGTTTCTCCTCCCCCTTTGAGCTGTGCGTGGAGGATGGGTTCGCTTCAGTGGCAGCCCCCATCCAGCTGCCGCCATCGCCGGGTTGACCACCGAAGCAACAGCCAAGGAGGAGCCGAGATTTGATGAGAACAACGTTGCCTGTCGTTTCCCTCTTCTCCACCGCCACCACTCACACCCTTGCTCTTTCCTTGGCCAGCAGCATGGCCTGGCCAGGCAAGGTAAGCCCTGCCTTTCCCGGGCTCTGCTTCAGAGTCCTGCTCTGGAGCAGCAGCCTCCTCCCTGCCGCTGAGGATCGTGAGTGAGCAGGCCAGTGGGAAGGAGCTCCAGAGCCGCGCGTGGCCTCCCTGCTTCCACCGCCAATCTTACGGGGGGGGGGGGGCAGGAGCTCCAGAGCTCCCCGATTTTGCAGGCCCACCACCAGGCCAAGCCCTTGTACCACCAATCGCCATCCGCGGATAACTGAACCCACAGATGGTGAATCAGCAGATACGGGGCTTCCACTGTAATTTTTATGGTTCAGGGTCACCACAACATGAAGAACTGTATTAAAGGGTCACAGCATTAGGAAGGTGGAGAACCACCGATCTAGAAGAACATTGGGTTTTTCTTAATTTTTAGCATGTTGATGGAGCAGTGGATAAAAAGGGTGATTTAAGATCCTGTTCATCTCTGAACAATCTGAGCAATTCTGGCAAAGTAATTTACATAATATCAGTTCATGTTTATAAATAGGCAGCGGTTGACATGCTTGGTGTATTATAGGAACTTCAAAGTGTTTTGCATATATACTAAAGAAGGTAAAAGAACATCTGTCAAAAATTCTTATTAAAATAAGCGATGCCACACTTGACAATTAAAATATATCGGTAAGATTAATAAGAATGGGTACCACTGATTGTACTGGGACATCTCAAAACAGAGCAACTGTAACTCCTACCTGCCCCTTTGATAATATAATGCTGCTATAGGGACCAAGGTACTTCTTTAAATATTTAAATGGAAATAAAGTTAGTGACTGGTTTCAAATGACTCCAGTTTAATATAACACAATTGTTACCACATAACAAAGTCATTTAACAATTTACTAAGATGTATTGGACCTACGATGTTCATTTAATCTCCTCACTTAGTTAATAAGAAGTCCTCAAATAGAAAAAGCAGAATAGGTATACAGGAAATAACACTGGGCTCAAAAGGAGTAATAGATGAGGAGACACATGGCCCAATAACACAGTATGAGTTCTTACTGAAAGATTTTTTTAAAGATCAGTATCACGTCGGCACGATTTTGATAATACTGGAGCATTTCATCTTCTATAATGTCATTTAAGAATCAAAGCAGTGGGCTGTTAAATTCTGGTAGTCATAATTAAGCTCCAGTTACTTCAAGATTAATATCAATAAAATAATTTTGTTAACATACTAATACTGATTTATTTATTACATCAAATTAAATCCAGCATATAAATACAAAAAGACATAATTAACTTTTTTCTGTTATGGATTAAAATGAAAAATAGCTTCCCAACGTTGCGCTATTCTCAACACAGTCTTCAGGAGCAAACTAAACACGTCAAACTGTAGCTAATGGTTACATGAACAGGTCATGAGAATATTAACTATAGTTGTGATAGGGTTCTTCAAGCCTAGGACATGCTAAAATATGACTAGACTTACCAAATGCTGAGTCATCTCTACTGCTATAGGAGTCACCTCTTCACTATATTCACATATCATTTTCTGAATAACATTGGTAAGGTCATCATTTTCTGTTTCTCTAATAATATGAAGAAGAGCTTGCATTACAGGTCTAATGAATGGAGTAATATATTCCTTAGCTGCAAAGCAAATAAGAAGAAAGAGATTATTTTCTTGTAATTTAGAAATTAGCAATTAGTAATTTAAAAGACAAGCACTTTAATCATTTGGCATCTGTTTACAAGCCAACAGTGAAAAAAAGACCTTTCAACTAATGTTTAGTTAATTCATTGTTTTGGTATTTATCCACCTTCAATAAGCTTCATCTTTGTTTTAAATATATATACACATTTGTCTCTGCGAAATATCCTGTGTCATATTTTAAAGCTTTTGATTATTCAGTGTCATTTTAATTGTTGTGAACTGCTCTGGATCCCAAGCAAAATCTGTTTGAGAGTTTGGAGGCTGGCCAGTGATAAGGTTGTCTTTTGACAGCACTAGGCCAGTACTATGATCTCAGGTTGCTCTGAGGCCACAGATGGTGTGTGAGCAACACAGTCTAAATGCAGAACGCATAAAGACCATGCGCCAGGCATAGATGAGAAGCTATGCACACATGACTGCGGCCAATGTAATCCATTTTATTTGAAGGGCGCTAGCGAGACTGACGGAGCTGCTTGAATGAGCAGCGAAACATTTCGATCTCTCAAGAAAAGAAGTCCAGTTGCCATGACTCAACTTCCACAATATTCACAATGCAGTTTAGAGGTTGGAAACTATCTTTGCCAGGTGTAAGGTGTTGGTCAGTGTAGAAAAACATACCTCTTTCCTGATTACTAATCAGGACCTGCAGTGCTATGGCAGCTTCGACTTTGACAGGCATTTCTCTGTCATCAATTAGGCATCTTCTTGTGAGCTCAAGAGCTGTCTGTAGGTTCTGGTCACTCTTAAACTTAACTTCACAGAAATAGTGAAGAACCCAACAAGCCTAGACCATATGGAAAGCAATTTCGGGTAATTAATACAACACACACACACACACACACACACACACACACACACACACACACACACACACACACACACACACACACACACACACACACACACACACACAAACTTCTTACTTCACAAAGTTGTCAGAGATTTGAAGACAAAATATAAGTGCTTTGGTTGTACAGTGGAACCTTGACTTACGTCATTAATCCGTTCCAGTGGTCTAGACTTAAGTCAAACATGACTTAAGTCAAATGAACTTTTCCCATAGAAAGTAATGGGAAAGTGGATTAATCCATTCCAGATGATGAAAAAGACCCTCAAAAACAGCAATTTAACACAAATTTGACTGGGACAGGAGATTCCTTCCGGGGATGTAAATGAAATGTCTCTTCACAGAGAGGGGGAGGCAGTGGAATTATAGTTCACAAGTTATACACCTCCACTTTTTAATGTTCATAGCAACAATGTCTAACATTTAAGTTTTACTGATTTTTAACCAGACGTTCCAAGTCCTGAACAACCCTATGCTTACCATTAGAGTCCCACAACTGTACAGCTCCCCAACTAAAATGCTTCCATTGTGGACCGGACTTCTGCAGCCAGATTTTTTACAAGACTGAGCTGACTATCTAACCAGCGAGGCCAGCCCCGAGCTCCCGGCCCTTCTTCTCCTCCGGCAGCAGCGGCGGATTCGGTGAGGCCGAGGACCAGCTCCGGAGGATAGGAAGAAGTCAGGAGCAGTTTGGAGGCGGCAGCCGCGATGCTGGGTCATGGATGCCGCCCAATTCTGGTGCCTTGCACCGGGGCTCCGAGGTGTAAGTCAAAGCCTGCGACTCAAGTCAAACAGGCCCCTTCTTGCTGCAAGTCAAATATGCTGCAAGTCAAGCAGCAGTATGTAAGTCAAGGTTCCACTGTATTGTGAAGTCTTCCTTTACTTCCCCCCCATTGCCACACACTTGTTTGGGATTTTGGAGGCTGGCTAGTGATCAGCTTGTCTTTTGACAGTACTAGGCCAGTACTATGATCTTAGGCCACAGGTTGTGCATGGATAACACAGTCTAAATGCTGAATGCATAAGGTCCATGTGTCAGGCACATATGAGAAGCTATGCGCACATGACTGCAGCCAGTTTAATCCATTTTATTTGAAAGGAGCAGAGTTACATAACCCACAGCAATAAGATAAATAAAAAGCACTTGTATTAAAAAAAGTATATGATCACTTGAATTCCATAAAGTATTATGTGTCCCACTTCTTCAATTAAACCACAGCTACATCACATTTACGGATGACAAAAAGTATTAAGACCACAACTATTATCAACCTGCCCCAAACTTAAAACTTCTTTGCCTCAGAAAAGAAAGACAAAACCGTTCATCCATTTCTTTTAGATTACCACATCTCAAGTCATGTTTACTCTATGATACAACCTATACATTTTGCTACAGAACAGGTGTTCAATATAAAGAAATTAATTAGGTAAATAAGGGAAACATGCAAGAAAGGCTACGAAACACTACTTCAGCATACTGGGTATGGTATATCCACAGTAGAATCACACGTACCTTTGCCCCTTCGGAATAAAATATATGGGATTTAACAAAGGCTTCCTTGGGGCTTTACTTCCCTCAGAGCTTCACTTCACTTCATGAAGCACACCACCAATGCCCATCACCCTAGAAGTCATGAACTCTTTACCCGACACTTCTATCTTTGAAAGTCCTGCCACTGATGAGACGTTTTCACCAAGAGGACAGCACAAGGAAAGAAATAGAGAAGGCCAGGATCCGGTTTGAGCTTACCCGTGCTCTCATGTAGCCTAACTCACTGCTGAAGAGAGGAAACACATGGTTCTGCAACATGTACTCCATCTGATCTTTGTATACCTTTTTCTGTTGGAATAATAAGATAAAGGCACATCACTCCTTTTATTTACAGGCAGATACAACCGATTTGTCAGAAAAATAACTCACCTAACCTGCACAGATGATTTGTCTTAATAAGAACTGTCTAGCAATGATCAGACACAACACGCAGAAGTTATTTAACACAAAATTATTACCTTCTTAGAAATGAGCTACGTTGTAAGATGTATGCAATTTCTTAAGAACTAAATGCAATTGTTAGTCTCATCTAGAACAAACCCATGGAATGGAGAGCTTTATATTAGTCGTAATGTAAATGGCTCCTCCCACAATGCTATCCTCATGACCTTGTGAGGTTGGTCAGGCTGTGAGACTGGGACTGACCTAAGGCCACCCAATGGTTGGCTCTGTAGCTGTATATTAATTGTAGCTATCAACAACCCTTTCTCCCCCTCTCAGTTTGAAAAAGACTGGAAACTTGACAAGTATTAGAAAAATTAAGTAGCACCACCTATCATTCCTCCCCTTCCTGTGCAAAGTTTCTCTAAATGTTCTGCACAAGTCAAAAGACTTGGGGAAGAGATGGTACAGTATTAAACCACTGATCAAGGAGGGCCTTCAGATAAAGGAAACGTATCCCAGGTTCCTCAGGATATCTTGCTCCATGAAAAGGGAAAGACTAAATTCCAATTGTCCTTGAGTTATCTGTGCTTGCTAGTGACCTCTGTACAGAGAAAGCATGCTGACATGGATGATTGGACAGGGACTAAAATAAGGCTTTATCAATTCAGGTAATGGGGAGTAACAGGTGCCACTATGGGAGCCAGACCAGCTGTAATTACTTACGTAAACAAGACACATATTGTGAAAGTATTAAGTAAGATTTTTTGGAAAAGCGACTGAGTAACTACTTACTTTCAGAAGTATTTCAGCCAAAGAACCAATCATATGCAAAGCTCCATCTTTTTTACGAGGATCAGCATTTGGTTCCGTGAGAATTTGATAGCAAAAGCCCATAGTTTTCTGCAAAACCTAGTGCAACATATTTTTTAAAAATAATGTGATTAATTTTTTGCCATTATATTTCAATCAATATTCTAATTAAAGTCTCCTGATTTCTAGTATGTGACTGCTTGCTTTTATTCACACCCCTAAATTTTAATGTATAAATACTGCTTTATTATAAATCAGTGAATATCATTAGAACTGATTGTTGTCATTCCATTTATCCAAGGCAGTAAAACATATAATGCATAAACAAATTAAGCATCAAAAAATACAATCCTCAGATACACTTCCATTTTTCCTATTCTTCATTCGTGTCAGAAGCACCTGTCACTGTAGTACAGTTAATGAATATATTAGATAATTTTCACTCAACAACCAGCAAAAGAGCATTTGAAGTAGCTAACATCAGATCTTTCACACAAATATTGTAGGCCATAGAACAGGGATCCTCAAAGTTTTCAAACATGCCCCAGACACCACTGGAGGCCGGACCACAGTCCAAAAAAAAAGAGAGGCTGACATGGGAAAAGGGGGGAGCCCCCCCCCACGATTGGCCCATGATCATTGTGTCTCCAGGGCCCCAGCAATGCCTCCTGCTCCAGATCACCACCCTGAGGTGCCACTGCTGGGATCCCTCTGCTGCGCCTCTTCCTCCTCCTCCTCCTCCTAATCCTCCTCCTCCAGTGGCAGCTGCTGGAGCGTCTCTCCTTCCTTCCTTCCTTCCTTCCTTCCTTCCTTCATTGCGTCGGGAAGGAGGTGGCAGCCCAGGCAAACTCAGGCCCCTCATCACCTTCTGGGCAGCCACTCAGGATGAGGAGCAGCAGCCGCAGCAAGGGCATCAAGGTGGGTGCCACTGCACGCAGATCCAGCCGTGTGCCCTGGCCATCACGTCCTCATTGTGCCCTGGAGGAAAAGCTGCCTCTCCTCTCTTGGCCTGGCTCCTCTCTTGGTGCACTGCAAGTGGGGGAGGGAGCAAGGGCTGGGAAGGAGGGAGGGGAGGCAGGAAGGCATACCCAAAGCCACCTGCAGCCCACTCACTGGCTGAGTCCAGCCAGGCTGCAGTGCTCTCTTGGTTTGCCAGCCAGCCCATCACTAACCGAGGACAAATGCACCCCTGCCAGCCTCCCAGGAACCAGGCCTAGGCCACCGTTGGCCTTCCCTTCCCTTCTCTTCTTTCTCCACCTCCTCTTCCTCGCTGGTCTCTAACCAGTGATGGTGGTGGCAGCTTCAGCCTCCAGCCATGGCTGTGCTCCCTCCTCCCCTCCCTCGCATCTCACAGGGGGCTGGGTGGGCGGGAAGTCGCCTGCCGTCCATCCCCTCCAGTGGTCCACTGTCCTGGCTGCTCCGGCTCGGAAGGCTGGCTGGCGCTGCCTCGGCCTGCCCCTTTCCTTCCTCACAACTACAATAACACAGGCAGCAGCCACACAAGGAAGGCAGGTGGGCAGGGTGGAGGAGGAGCAGGGGTGGGGCCTCAGGGCCATGGAGGGAGTGGGAGACCTTGCCGCAGCCCTCCTGTTTTAAATTGCCCCTCTCAGCCACACCTGGCGCCCTGACCATCTGGGCGGTGGGTGGGGGAGTGTGGGATCTTGCTGTAGCCCTCCCACTTTGAATGCCCCACTAGCCAGCATGCTGATCATCTGGGCGGTAGTTGGGGGGAGTGGGAGAAGCGACATAGCCCACTACTTTGAACTGCCTCAGCAATAGAAGCAGCTGCGGAAGCTGGCTTGCTCACAAAGGGGGTAGGTGGGGTGCAATTTGTCCCGGGGGCCAGATTCAGGACCTTGGGGGGCCGCATCCGGCCCCGGGGCCTTAGGTTGAGGACCCCTGCCATAGAATATATCTGCATAGGTATGAAGTTGTTTATTCTTCTCAACAGTTGCAAAGAATTGTGTCACACCTAACAGAAGCACTTGTTTTATACAGTATTTTCCCATGTATGACTATATTTTTGTCTAAAATTATTAAGACTAAAAATTGAAGGTCATCTTATACATGGAAGTAAGCGAAGGGGAGAACAGTGTGGTTGCAAAATTTTAATTTTGGGTTGGAAAGGGGGGGTGTTTATACATGGGGCATCTTACTAGACAGAAAAATGCAGTATATCTGAACTCATGATTTCTGGTGTCCATAATATGTCATACTGCGACAAATGCCAGACTCTGGCTAGGCTTACTACTGTCAGTCAGTTGTCACCATCAATGGACCTGATACAACTCAGGAGAATGGTGGCAGATATTAAAATATATGCCTGGGCTGTAATAACAGTGCTGCTGCCTGGAAGCACGGAACAGTGTTAACAGACCTATTATATGAACCACCAGCTGCTATCTGCAACCTGTGGAACAGCATACTTAGAAGGTCATGCTAGTGTCCAGCACAAGTGCACTGAATGAAACTTTTGTCTGATGAGCATGGTGCAGACAAGATGGCCCCAGTATGGTCAGAAGGTAAACCAACAGTTCTTTTAATGCCTGAAATCAATCCTGGAACCTAGATTGTATTCATTATTTGTGTTCCTCAATAACATTTATTTAGCTAAATTACATTAGGGTTTACACAAAGGACCAGGAGCAACTGCTACTTTTTTAGATTAAAAGTAATTCTTTAAAAAAATCATACCTCTTTCCTTTTACCACATGCCGTGAACAACAATGTTTGTGCAGCGGTTGTGGGGGAAATGAAGTCTTCAAATACATCTATGAAAAACATAACACTCTAAATGTTTTGTCTTCTGAAACATAAAGGTAATACAGTAAAACAAGAGATAAATCCAGATATCCGAAGCACTTCAACCCCCAATTACTTGGAAAGTGTACTTTGAACCTGCATAAAGTTTTCAAATACGTTATAGATATGAATTTAACCTATCCAAATGTTGATATGGCAAAATGCCTAAAAGGGACACACTTTGAAGAACTATACTAATTACAACATGTGTCTATTCATCTCAGTAACTAAGTATTCTGCTTTAACAATCAGTACTGAGCAGAACAAATCCCATCAGGATATGATACAGCAGCCCATGCTGACTGAAATTTCAAAGACCTCTGAGGTAGTCAAAAATTCTCCCTCTCACTGCTACTCTGCAGGATCAATATTATTTTTAGGAAAATCCACCAAAAGTACACTTTTTTTAACATCACCTAAGAAAAGGGAAATTGGCCCCAGGGTATTTTAGCAAACCCAGCCTGCCATCCTATGCAACTTCTTTGCAATGTGTTCTATTGAACACAATTAAATTTGTTTGGATAAATACATATTGCACTGAGCTCCAGAATCCTTAACATGTTTTCTATATACTCTCCAAGTATAAGAGCTCAAAAAGACATGGGGGTTGTTTAAAAACACTGGAAAAATTTTCTGGATATTTTACTTTTCGAGTGCCAAGAAGAGCAAAGCAAATGACAGTCAGAACAGAGAATACAGGGTTTGGGAGACAGAGTCTTGACATGGTACAAGGGAGGTTCCTTTTGCCCTAGGAAAAGGTAAAGGTTCCCCCTGCACATGCGTGCTAATCGTGCCTGACTCTACGGGAGGTGCTCATCTCCATATTCAAGCAGAAGAGCCAGTGTTCTGCAAGTCCATGGCCACGTGGCTGGCATGGCTGTAAGGAAACACTGATTTACCTTCCCACTTTTTACGGCGGTACCTATTTATCTACTTGCATTTACATGCTTTTGAACTGCTAGGTTGGCAGGAGCTGGGGTTATCGCTCCGCTGTGTGGCACCTGGGATTCAAACTGCTGAGCTGCCGACTTTGCAGCCAACAGTTTTTGGAGCCTTAGCAAAAATGTCATATGAGATACGTCAAAGGCAAACAGGAAAGGAATCACTATCTGGTCTTTGCGTACAACTTCTTTGCTGAGAGGATGGCAGACCAAGAGACAGAACACCAGATAGGCAGAGGTCATTTCCTTGATTTTAGAAATACAAGATCACACATGTTCAATTACATTCTGCTTTTCTTGTACAAGATGCTATAGCAAGGTTTTGGCTAGAATTTCTCTTTGTGTCACAGTATGAGTAGGAGTAATGGGCTGAACTACTTCCACTGTGTCCAACATTTTCTCACCATTCTACCTAAGAAAATCTTCTGCATGTGTAATTTTGAAATACTTACCAAATTTCATACGTATATATTCATAAGGATCTTCCTGCCACAACTCTTCATCAGCATCGGTGTAGCACATCAATGGGAAGATAACATCTTGGATAATTCCCTGTAAACAATAGGGCTTTTTATTTATATATTATAGTGTTTCTATGCTTCCCTATAATAAAATATTTTCTGGCTAGCTTACAATATAAAACAAGTTTAAATATTTCAAGGCAAAAACGAACAGTAGCAATAACATTTCTATTCTGCCTTGGGTCCTTTTGGGGGAAAAGACAGGATAGAAATATATTTAAATAAATAATAAAAAGCAGGCTAAGACTGTCAGTTTCATATTGTTCAATCAAAAGAATCAAAATAAACAATATAATGTTAACCATTTCCTGGGCAATATAGAATTTTCCTTAATTGCTGCTGCTTCATTTACTCTGCAGCTGTATTAGTATAACAGTAATAGCATGTAGTGCTGCAGGTGGTACTACTAATATCACTACTGTATTTACCCATCAGTTTTCTCAATACCACACTAAAAACAAATTGGTCAAAATTCTTTTGTGAAAATCTGTGCACGGAACTGCAAATGCAACAGTATTTTTCCCAGTTTGTTGTGCCTATCAGATGCCCAGGTATGCACTCAGTCATGCAACTGATAGCACAGCTCAAACATGTTGTAGCAGGAGTGAGACAACTGGCAAGACTGCACAGACCATATGCATAATTTTCAATTTAACCTTTGCTAATCCAAATGGATTCTGGTTCTCAGAACATATACTGTAGTAGGGCTGGAGAAAGGAAAAATGAGATATTATTTTGCTACACACCATGCAGAGGAAAGAAAGGAGAACTCACTTGTATATGGGGTTTCAGATTCTTCCAAGTGACTGCATGTGATACTCCTTGATTGATGTAGTTCAATGTCTGCTGCAGAACTCTTGGAGCCATGTACTGCTTTTCCTTGTATTGGTACAATACCTTCAGCAGAACCTAAGAAATCATCTTTGCTTAGTTGTTTGTAAAGATTTAAGCACATTGCCAATAACTGCCTGAAAAGAATTCTAAGCTGTAGTTAAAATGGCACACCATCATTTTAGAACTCGGGCCATGAAGCATAAACGGGGAACATTTCTTAACAGCAAAGAAAGAGTTCATGGAACGTATGTTGTGTCATTCACTTTCCAGTCCTGCTTTTATTTAAACTAGCCATGATCGGTACTCCTTCTAACTATTTCCCACATGGTAAGTGTGATGGAGCGCTTAATAAAAAAGGATTATAAACCACAATTATTTTCCAATCAAGCATGGGATGTCAAGGAGAGTTTTCCCACCTGCTGCACACCAACAGCAAACGCCTTTAAGAAAACTTCAGCAAATTCGTTGTATTCCTTGGAGACATTACCAGGGCTTCCATACCTAATATTAATAATAGAATATATAAGATAATACTGCAATACATTAAGCCTATCATAAGTAACATTTAAGTTTTAAAGAAATCTTCAGAAAAGCCATTACCTTTCAAAGAGTCTAGCCAAAATATGTAATGCCCACTTCTTACATTTCCACCATGGTAACTCAGGTCGATCATCTTCATCAACCTGTAGGGTTTCCTTTAAGAACAGTGGAAGATTAACAATGAGCGCTTAGCTTAGTATTTGACGTTCTAAACTTTATGTCAAAACCTACTGTTGTCCAAGGGATGAAAACCTTCATTTCTACTGTGCAATGACTTCATATGCAAATGGAATTATATTCCAGACAAAAATAAAACACATCACTGTGAAAGATGAATCAGCAAAAGAAGGAGGGTTCCAAGTAACACCTGAATCATGTATGTTCCAATAAGAAGCATGGTCCAAATGAGCTACAGTAGTATCCTGCCACAACGCGGTTCATATATTACAGTCTCCATATATAGCGGATTTTTTCTTGAGTGAAGCACACTTAGAAAGAATGCCTTTTAACCCTCTCCTGACATCTCAACACACTAACCTTCGGCTGCCTGCACTTACAAAGAGAGGTTTTTAACCCCTTCCTGACGCCTCAGCAAACTGACCTTGGGTAGCACACACCACCACCACCAGCACCAGCCCCGTATGTTTGCTGTGGTGTCAGGAGGGGGTTAAAACCTCTCTTTGGAAGTGCATGCCAGCAGCAGCAGCCCCAGATCTGTTTGCTGTGGTGTCAGGAGGGGGTTAAAACCTCTCTTTGGAAGTGCATCCCAGCAGCAGCAGCCCCAGATCTGTTTGCTGAGGTGTCAGGAAGGGGTTAATGCCTCTCTTTGGAAGTGCAAGCCAGCAGGAGCAGCCCAAGGTCAGTTTGCTGAGGAATCTCAGTTTCTCAGATTTACCTTTATCGCGGGTGGGTCAGGCACCTAACTCCTGCCATAAAAGGGGGAGTACTGTATTTATATGAAAGCAAGAGAACCACAAAACATAAAAAGTTGTGTTTCCAGTTCCAGCACTACAACATCCACAGGTGATAAGGCATGGCCATCATTTAATTTTAAAAGCAGCAGGCCTATGCCCCCAAAAAATTGAAAGGCCAACTGTTTTACATACAAGGTAGAAACATCATACAATTATAAAATAAGACTTACAGCGGGTACATCTCGGTCCACCACTGCCTTCAGAATTTCTATCCATTCTGCTAGATTTTGTTGATTGATCAACTCAAGGGGTAATGTATACTGTTAAATATAGAAAAGATCAAGCAAAATAAAAAACAAGTAATAGCAAAAATTAACAATTGTTATTACCTCTCCACTTAGTTTAACTTAAAATGTGCACCATCCTTTTTGGAATGAAAGGCAACACTTCCCCATCCAGAGGCTGTTGTTTCAATTGTTAGAGCAAAAACAACTAATAAAAAGTTTTATTTGTCATGAACATTTGTGGATGTAGCTCACTTCTTCATATGCATAGAGATGCTGCCTAGTGTCCTCTATTCATTTCTGAAGAGGTGGATTATGTCTGTGACGGTTTATGCTACACAAAGCTTATAAATCCTAAAGGTGCTGTAAGACTCTTTATTGCTGAAGACAATTCTTGTAGTTTCCACTTTGTACAAAAAGACTTTGTTCCATATCAAGCAATGAATCAAACTTCTACCTTTTCCTTCAAAGAAATGATAGCAATGCAGAATTAGCACTATGCACACCTTTTAACCTGTTAGAATAACTACTTGAATAGACAACTGTAACTTTCCTGTTAGGCTGCTTAATAAGGCTCCACATATATTTGGACTAGTTCAGAAGAAAACATACCAATCAATTACATCTGACATTGGACCAGGCCTTGCCTATACTAGATAGTAGATCCAAGAGCTGTAACTGTAATTCTATCTGCCATTTATACTTGTATAAGGAAAATTACAAAACGCTAGTCATTAATAACGTGCTGGTTGAATTCCAGGGTATGTACTCAGAAACGCAATCACCACCTTGTTAAGGAGTAGCAATTTGCCACCAGGGCTTCCAAGAGATTTTCCTTATGCAACCATAAATTGACAACGTTCTGGACAGTACAGTGTTCCCCTGCCCTTTTGCGGTACATATACTGCGGTCCTGGTATATCGCGGGACTGCAGTATATGAAAGGCAAGCCCCCCTGGAGTAAGCTGGATGGGCCTGTTTCAGGCCTCCTGTACTTACCCTAGGCCTGTCGCTTTCCTGAACAGGCCTCAGATGGCCTTTTGGAGGCCCCAAAAGTGCTTTCTGTCAACCTGGAAATGACTTCCAAACAACTGGAAGTGACTTCCGGATCGCTGAAAAATACTTCTGAGGCCTCCGATGGCCATCCCAGGCCTGTCAGAGGCCCCGGAAGTGCTTTCTGGTGAACCAGAAGTGACTTCTGGATCACTGGAAAGCATTTCTGGGGCCTCTGACAGGCCCAGGAATGCCATCGGAGGCCCATTCGGGGTAGTGCCAAGCCACAGGTAAGTTTAGGGGGGCCCAGACAGGCCCCCCAATTCCGACCCAACCCAGCATTCACATACCGCAGATTTTCAATTATTGCGGGTCTGGTCGGGTCCCTAACCCCCATGATAGGCGAGGGGCACTATATTTCATTTTAACCAATATTATTCTTGAAGGGTTTGATTTAGTAGACCATATTATGTGTACTAGTCTTGGGAAATATGCATTACATATGTGGAACACAAAATTTTATTCAAAGTAGTAAAGTCCATAAAATTAATTTTCGATTCCAATAACTCAAGTACATTATCCTGGCCTTTAGCTAAATATTGATAGAAACCTCTTTTAGAAAGTCCTGACCTGTTTAAAGTGAATATTGCTCAGAAAATAATAAATTGCTCTCACCTGAACAAGAGCATAGAAAAATATCTGCTTCTGAATAAGAACAGACTGATCAGAGGGATCAGAGAGGAGCTGGATAAACCGATCCTTCAGAACAGGCAAGAAGTGTTGCATTGCTGCTATCAAAGGAGTCCGTTCCTCCGGTTTCTTATATCTTTAAAGGATAAGAACTGGATTTAGGAAGAACGTGAATACAATGATTTAAAATAAAAGATACCTAAGCATACAGTTCAAATGCAAAGGATGTACTATACCAAACAAACAAACAAGCACACAACCAGCTGCCACATTTCTATGCTGCTTTCGGTGGAGACATCAAGCTACAGTTTTTCAGTGTCAACTCTGCATTCTACCAGAAAATCAACAGCCTCAACCTCTCGACTATTGCAAAGATATACACTGTTAAGCAGTCTTCTAAAAAAATGAGAAGTGAAGAAAAGAAGGCATTCCTCCAGGTCATGCATACTGTGAATCAGCATTCAGAGAAGGGCAAGATGGGCTTTGAGAACTCTCCAAGTTACAATCAAGAGGTCAAGTCAAGGGAGATGAGTAGGGGCATGAGTACAGGTTAGGGCATGATGGAATTCAAAATGTTTGTTTAGGCACAATTGTAAAGGGCAGCACAGGAATTGGAAAGACCAAAAGGTGACAGCTATTATGTTTTTAATTCCAATATATAGTATTTTCCTTGTATAGAACTTTTTTTTTGTCTAAAATCGTTAGACCAAACATTGAGGGTTGTCTTGTACATGGAAGTAAGCCGAGGACAGCATCACATGGTTGTGAAACTGTAATTTTGGGTTGGAAAAGTGAGGGTCGTCTTATCCATGGGTCGTCTTATAGATGGAAAAAATATAGTACTTTTGAAAAGGAGACTAGCAGCAGAAGCATCTTGATGAGGTAGTCTTTAATCTGGCACAGACTCAATTCATTAATTTAAAATATTTTATGCTATCCTTAAAGAGAAATACTCTCAATATGGTTACAAGCAGGAACATGTGTCTTGTTAAATTCATGGCATTAGAATAGAAATTTAATACAAATAATGATACAATTGTAGCACTAGTTAAAACGATTTTATAGCTTCATCTTTTCCCCCCCCTCCTTCTTGTAGGCCAGTATAGCATAAAGGTGAATTGAAATGTCTTTGTCTTGAATACCCATTTAAAAATAGTAAGAGAGGGGGGCAAGCATATCTTTTATGGAACATCATTTGACAGAGATAAGGCTGCCATAGAACAAGGCTGCTTCTCTTGTGCTCACAAATCTAACAGATTTTGGCAGAAGCTACATGAGCAAGGACTCCATGCTCAACGTAAGGGACCTTCCACAGCTAGTACAGCATGACTACTCTTTACTAAGCATCCCTACGATGGCAGTCCTAGACTACCATAAAACAAAACAAACAAACAAAGAACTTACTCATAGTTCTTCACAAGTTGGTAAAGACAGAGAAGTATTCCAAGCCAGCAAGCACTATTATCAGACTGAAGATAAAATCCAATTTTATCTACAACTTCCAACGATTGGGATAATCATGCTTTATAATGTGATGGATGCAAGTAGTAAGCTGAACTCTGGAACAAAAGGCAGAAATGGTTACACAAAACAGTTGTAGTATTTTAAGAGCTATGGCAGCAGTGTTTCACAATCTGCAACAGTTAACATCTTAGATAGAATCACAGAATCATGGAGTTGAAAGAGACCTCAAGGGCCATCCAGTCGAACCCCCTGCCAGGCAGGAACCCCGTCACAATATTTCCGACAGATGGCCACCCAACCTCTGCTTAAAAATCTCCAAAGAAGGAGACTCCACCACCCTTTGTGGCAGCATATTCCACTGCCGAACAGCTCTAACCGTTAGGAATTTTTCCCTATTGTTAAAATGGAATCTCTTTTCCTGTAGTTTGAGTCCACTGCCCCGAGTCCTAGTCTCTGAAGCCATGGAAAACAAACCTGTTCCCTTTTCAATATGACATCCTTTCAAATATCTAGACATAACTATCATATCCCCCCTCAGCCTTCTCTTTGAAAGGCTAAACATTCCCAGTTCCCTAAGCCGTTCCTCATAATACAGTCAATCTTCCCAGGCAGGTCATCTGAGGGTGGTGATGCCGAGAAAAGCCCATAAAACAGCCACCAGAAATCGGGGTTTCTCAGTGGCGTCTTAGGAATCTTAGGAATTATGGATTTATGTTTGATATCATGTATGTTATTATTTATTTCAAAACTTTGTAAACTGCCCAGAGTGGCACTGGTTCCAGATGGTGTGGTATATAAATCAAATAAATGTGTATAGATATATTGGCCATTGGCTATAATAAAAAAAACTAATTTGATTTAAATCAAATAAATAATAATAACTGAACCTGGCAGGTGACCTAGCACTAAATACAATTTGAAATGTTGTAACCACAAAGGTTGGTTTAAGTATATGTATTTCTTCAGAATGATACAGCTACCATCTTCTCATAAATAATTACAAGTATACAATGATTATATTTTTCTCTACAATAATTTAGATGCATATAAAACAACTTTGTGTTATCACCTCATGAAAATGACAACAAAACGGGGAATAAATTTGGACAGAACTGACATTGTGACCCTTATTTGGGGCATACCTGATCAACTCAGGAGAATGAATAATAGCTTCTACAATATTTTCACGAATACAGTGCCTGTCTTCTTCTGGTATTGAGTAAGGTGGGATGTCTCCCGGACTAGTTTCCCGGTCAGGCCAATACTGGGTTATCATATTTTTCAAGTAGATAACACCTATCAGGAAAGAACACAGTATTAGTATAGCCCTAAACCAATGGAGCAAGTAACATTTTTGTAGCAATACAAATTAGATCCACAGAGAATTCAAGTTACATGACTAACTAGTTTGCTAGCCAAAGTACACATGAACAGCCTTTTCCCCTTCCACACTATATTTTTTCTTAATTTCCAAAGCTATACTCGGTCTCTGAGAGATTCCCTTTAATTTGAATATAATATTTTTTAAAGCTTGTGTTTTCAAAACACTTTTGTGAATTCTCAGGGAACTTAAATGTCTGCACTACTTAATAAAACAAGAGCCAGTGATTATTTCATGCATTATAATACTTAATTTTAAAGTTCCAATATATGTTACAATTACCATGCACAATATGAAAAGCAGCCTATGTCAACAAAGCTTTCAGAACTTTATTGAAATTACTTTAGCTTATATTACAAGGAAACTACAGTAGTTTTCTCTGTACACTTCCACCGACAAAGTATAAATCTTTGTATGCAGTAACTTGTCCACGACAAGAAAACAAATCATTTAGTAATGAATAGTTCCCGAATATGTTAACTTGGCAATTCAATGTCATTTCATCAGAACCATTTGTAGAGTGCAGTCTATTGCCATTATCTGTTTGTTTTGTTTTTTGTTAGAAAACAGAATTGCAGAGAAAAATGAGATAAACTCTTCCCCTGGGATTTGAATAAATAAGTGTCATATAATGATAACCATGCAGAACAGTGAGGTCATCCTGTGTGTTCCATTAATTTTTCATTATATACTTTTAACCACCTAGAAATAGTTTAATGATGATATATAGACATATAATTAAAAAGGAGGTAAATCAACACTTGCCTGCCTGCCTCACTGGTAAATCCAGTTGCTCTGACATAGTGATTTGAAGAAGAGTTGAAACGAAGTTCACTGACTTGTGAGCCTGTAAAGAAAATTACATGAAGACACATTAAAAATAATATTCCACATGTAATAAAATAATACTCCAAAGTCATTACAAAGTTTGTTGAACAGCTGAGTTGCAAACTATTCTCCCTCCCATGTCACCAACACAGCAAGTCTTTTTCCTTCTCTCTTTTCTTCTTGGTTGTAATAGCCTGGTCCTCTGGAAAAAGTGCTTGATTATCACAAGAGTCCATCTCTCTCTCTCTCTCTCTTACTCTCTCTCTCTCTCTCTCTCTCTCTCTCTCTCTGTGTTTGTTTGTTTTCTCAGACTCCCAATTGGGATGTGTATATGAATTTGTATTGTGAGAACTGAGGGGACTCAAAAGTAGAGAGCACTACCTACAACAATTGTGTTTATTAACAGCCATTCATAAAACAGCTGTTGCCAATACTTTAATCCAAAAATCCTGACATTAGTAAGCCACTTTACAAGGCAATGTGATTTTTAAAAATGTTTATCCCCAGTTTATATCACAGGAGATACACAAATTCAGAAAGTTTGATTTCTTCCTGTCCTCTACCTTCTATTCCTACGCAGTCTGGTGAAGAAATTCACATTGTTATAGTGGTTTAACTATGCACAGGCATGTTAGACCTGCCACAACAGGGCATGTTCTCCCACATGTGTACTTTTAGTCTCACTAGTTGTAGAAACCAATGCCTTTGTTAAGTGAGCTCTAGGAAATACCTCTTCATTTATTTTAAAATTATTTCTACATGTTGTAAAATAATCAAAAATAATAAAGGCAAAATAACCACAGAGATTAAAAAGTAATGTACTGTAAGGGTTTGAACTCATCTACCCTCAGTTCCAACCCACAATGAGGCTCGAACACATTATTTGTAGAAACATTCAATAAAATTTTATTAAACAGTTCCATGTTTATATTGTTTTATTGAGCAGTGTTATTAACAAGCAAAGGTGTTGTTGTTGTTGTTGTTGTTCAGTCGTTCAGTCGTGTCCGACTCTTCGTGACCCCATGGACCAGAGCTCGCCAGGCCTTCCTATCCTCCACTGCCTCCCGGAGATTTGTCAAATTCATTTTGGTTGCATCGATGACACCGTCCAACCATCTCATTCTCTGTCGTCCTCTTTTCCTTTTGCCTTCGATTTTCCCCAGCATCAGGGCCTTTTCCAGGGAGTCCTCTCTTCTCATGAGGTGGCCAAAGTACTGGAGCCTCAGCTTCAAAATCTGTCCTTCCAGTGAGCATTCGGGGTTGATTTCTTTCAGAATGGATAGGTTTGATCTCTCCTTGCAGTCCAGGGGACTCTCAAGACTCTCCTCCAGCACCACAGCTCAAAAGCATCAATTCTGCGGCGATCAGCCTTCTTTATAGTCCAGCTCTCACTTCCATACATCACTACTGGAAAAACCATAGCTTTAACCATCCTGACCTTAGTTGGCAAAGTGATGTCTCTGCTCTTTAGGATGCTATCTAGGTTTGCCATTGCTTTCCTCCCAAGAAGCAGGCGTCTTTTTATTTCGTTGCTGCAGTCGCCATCTGCAGTGATCAAGGAGCCCAAGAAAATAAACTCTGTCATTGCCTCCATTTCTTCCCCTTCTATTTGCCAGGAGGTGATGGGACCAGTGGCCATGATCTTAGTTTTTTTGATGTTGAGCTTCAGCCCATTTTTTTCACTCTCCTCTTTCACCCTCATTAAGAGGTTCTTTAATTCTTCCTCACTCTCTGCTATTAGAGTAGTATCATCTGCGTATCTGAGGTTGTTGATATTTCTTCCGGCAATCTTAATTCCGGTTTGAGATTCATCGAGACCGGCCTTTCTCATGATGTACTCTGCATATAAATTAAATAGGCAAGGTGACAGTATACAGCCTTGTCGTACTCCTTTCCCGATTCTAAACCAGTCAGTTGTTCCATATCCAGTTCTGACGGTTGCTGCTTGTCCCACATATAGATTTCTTAGGAGACAGATAAGGTGGTCAGGCACTTCCATTCCTTTAAGGACTTGCCATAGTTTGTTGTGGTCTACACAGTCGAAGGCTTTGGCATAGTCAATGAAGCAGAAGTAGATGTTTTTCTGGAACTCTCTGGCTTTCTCCATAATCCAGCGCATGTTGGCGATTTGGTCTCTAGTTCCTCTGCCCCTTCGAAATCCAGCTTGTAGTTCTGGAAGTTCTCTTTCCACATACTGCTGAAGCCTGCCTTGTAGAATTTTGAGCATAACCTTGCTAGCATGTGAAATGAGTGCAACTGTGCGATAGTTGGAGCATTCTTTGGCGTTTCCTTTCTTTGGGATTGGAATGTAGACCGATCTTTTCCAGTCCTCTGGCCACTGCTGGGTTTTCCAAATTTGCTGGCATATCTTATGCAGCACCTTTACAGCATCCTCTTTTAAGATTTTAAAGAGTTCAATTGGAATGCCATCACCTCCACTGGCCTTGTTGTTTGCAATGCTTTCTAAGGCCCACTTGACTTCACTTTCCAGGATGTCTGGCTCCAGGTCAGCAATTACGCTATCTTGGTTATCAGGAACATCCAGATCTTTCTGATATAATTCTTCTGTATATTCTTGCCATCTCTTCTTGATCTCTTCTGCTTCAGTTAGGTCCCTACCATTTTTGTCCTTTATCATATCCATCTTTGCACGAAATGCCCCTTTAATATCTCCAATTTTCTTGAACAGATCTCTGGTTTTTCCTTTTCTGTTGTTTTCCTCTATTTCTTTGCACTGTTCATTCAAGAAGGCCGCCCTGTCTCTCCTTGCTATTCTTTGGAAGTCTGCATTCAATTTTCTGTATCTTTCCCTTTCTCCCTTGCATTTTGCGTCCCTTCTCTCCTCCGCTATTTGTAGGGCCTCGTTGGACAACCACTTTGCTTTCTTGCATTTTCTTTTCTTTGGAATATTTTTCATTGCAGCCTCCTGTACAATGTTACAAGCCTCCATCCATAGTTCTTCAGGTGTTCTGTCCACCAAATCTAGTTCCTTGAATCTATTCTTCACTTCCACTGTGTATTCATATGGGATTTGACTTAGGTTATACCTGACTGGCCCAGTGATCTTCCCTACTTTCTTCAGTTTAAGTTTGAATTTTGAAATAAGAAGCTGATGATCTGAGCCACAGTCAGCACCAGGTCTTGTTTTTGCTGACTGTATAGAGCTCCTCCATCTTTGGCTGCAGAGAACATAGTCAATCTGATTCCGGTATTGTCCATCTGGTGATGTCCATGTGTAGAGTCGCAAAGGTGACCACTCTTTTATATTTAATTCCTCAAACAGTGACCCTTTAAGTGGGGGAGAAACATGTATTTCTTCCTTAACTGGTTCTTTTACGTATAGAAGTGATGACTGTGGGATCCCTTCCCGAAACATTGGGTTCCACAGCAAGGATGTTTGGCCCACTGTGCCACTGGGTTTTCCAGACTCTCCTTCTTCCATCCTGATTGGAATCTATCTAAATAGCCGGGCCAGCGTACTGGTTTTACTTGTACAGACCAGTTATATACGACAAGATTGGCAACCCGGAACTTAGGTGGCTCCCTTCTCCATGACTCCTCATCCGTATAAGTCCCAACTTCTTTTAATGGTTCTTTCCAACCATTATCATCTCCCTCCTCTTCCACTAACAGGTCTTCTGTACTGCCCATCGCTTAAAAGGATTCTCTTATTGACTCATTCTTTTCCCCCATTTCAGTTTTAACTTTTCCATCCTCTTGTATTTTACTCTCGTTCTCTTTTAATCCCCATTTACTCATGTTTGACATCATCACATCATAATTCTCTGTCTTGTCTTCTTTTCCATATTTCTCAGACAGCACACCATAACTCTCCTTCTCTTCAGATGTCTCTCTCTCTCTCTCTCTCACACACACACACACACCCCAAAACAGATACCAGCAAAGCATAAACATTTGGGCTCAAAGCCAAGAACAATCATAGGTACAAAAGTACAAGCCCCAGGAGCAGGGTGCAAAATGTAGACTCTATTGAAATGACAACAGAATTTAAATGCCTGAGTGAACGTAACAGTCTTGTCCAAACCAAAGAGATGGCACTGGATATATCAGACAACCTAGACAAACATGATCGAGCTGTTGAGTGGTGTCAGCAGAAAAGCCATTCTTCTTGAGCTCCTTCAAGTTTCAGACTAAGGGGGGCATTTGTAAAAGGATGTCCGTATATTTACATTATGGTATGGAAACGTAGGCACTGAAATTGATTTTCCACAAGGTACTGAATCTCTAAATCCAAAGGTGGAGAACCTTTTGCCATCCAGACATTTCAAGAAACAAATCCCATCAGCCCCATGAAGCGTAGTGAATGGTAAGAGGTCATAGGAGCTGTAGGCCTAAGGATTTGTAGAACCAGAGGCTTCCCATCTCTTTCCTAAGTTGTGTAGAACATGACAGGTCAAAAGACTGCACTTGTAATTGGGCCTAGAAGCAAAGAGGTAGGCACCCGAGCTGTGAAAGGACTGGTGTAATATCCCAGTTAGCTAACTGGACTATTTTCAAAAGCAATCACACATACAGTACCATGCATTCAATCTGAACAGGAGGGTAAAGCCACATGGATCAATGCAGCTTGATTATCCATCACTATGCAGGATCACAGATAACTATCAGCCAAAGCTGAAAAATACAACACAGAGATTCAGCTACCCCTGGTTTTTCAGGGCAAGTACAGGTCTCTAGTACAGACTGAACAGGAGACCCTCAAGTGGTCTGATGAACCATCCACCAGTACAGCCTCAGTATTTTTAGGCTTTGTCTAGTCCAGGGCTGTCCAACTTTGAACAGTCCATGTTCTACCAGGAGCTCCTGAATGTCCCCTGCGGTCAACTCTTGGAGCTCCTGAACGTCTCTGTGGGCTACTTCAAGGGGCGAGCACACTCAAACTTTATTAGCACAACAGAAGAGCCAAGTGAGGGTAGAGAACAGGAGGCGCCCAACCCGCCTCCTCCTCTTTCTTCCCCCTCATGGCTGGGGAAACCACTGCTGCTCCAGCTCCACCCACGAGACCTCCTCTGGTCGCTCCGTGGCTCCAAACACAGAGACACGGGTGTGTGCCCCCCCCCGACGCTGGAGAGCTGCTGAAGCACGGCTTCCCGATGAAGCACCTAGGAAGGAGGGGGAGGGGAGGAGGGAGCTGGGAGGGAAGGGGCTGCCTTTGCCAGTGGAAGAAAGGAAGGTGGGAAGAAGGGACAGGTAGAGAAAGCTGGACGGGTGGGCGAAACTATTGCCCCCGATCACACTGCTGCTGGTGGTGGATTGCGTGGCCGTTGTAGACCTTGTGGGCTCCTTAAAACAGCCCCACGGTCGACATATTCAGCAGGCCTGGTCTAGTCAGTTACCAAAGTCAACTAGCAGTCCAATACTTCCACAGCCACATAATACAGCCACAGCCATGACTTGCACATGGACAAATAAAGCTGTGCAATACACTGGCATTTCATCCACATGACCTTGAGTGGTGACTTAATGCAAATACTAAACAATATGGGAGTAAGACAGAACTTTGTAGGATCACAAAGCAAAGATAACACAGAGTAAAGGAGAAATCTTCCAGCCTATATTCTGAAATTGTTCCTCTAGAGCAGGGCTGCTCAACTTTGAACGGGCCAAGGTCTACTTTTTCCGGTCCAAAGTGCCTGAGGGCTACTACAATAAAACCTCTACTTACAAATTTTATCCGTTCCGAGCACATGCTCTTAAGTAAAAACTTTTGTATGCAGAGAAGTGGTTTCCCATAAGAATGCATTGAAAACCAATTAATCTGTTCTGGAGGGAACATATTTCAATGTGCCATTGCCCTTGAACTGCCTCGCTCGGCTGAGACAGTGGGCTGGCAGACCCAGAACTTTGCTGGGGCAGTGGTGGTCCTTGGGATGGGGGAGGGAGGGGTGGAGAACTTATCCCCTCACTTTTTTTATTGATAGCCAGCGAGCTACTTATGAACCCTTCACGGGCTACCAGTAGCCCGCAGTCTACCTGTTGGGCAGGCCTGCTCTAGAGAAGCACCACAAAGAAGTCCTGCTCAAACCTAAACTGGATCTTCAGAAGGAGACCATGTAAAAGAGCAGGGAAGGCATTAAAAGGTCAACTTAGAAGAGGTCAAAAAGAGAATCAACTCCACATGTAAAACTCAAAATTTAGAGTATCGTGCAAATGTTCATTTATTTCAGTAAGTCAACGCAAAAGGTGAAACTAATATATGAGATAGATTCATTACATGTAAAGCAAGATATGTCAAGCCTTACTTTGGTATAACTGTGATGATTATGGCATACAGCTTATCTCCAAATTCACAATCTTAGAAAATTAGAATATTACATGACATCAATAACACAAGGATTGGAACGAGAACAATACTAGACCTCTGAAAAGTATAAGCATGCATATGTACTCAGTACTTGGTTTGGGTCCCTTTTGCATCAATTACTGCCTCAATGCATTGTGGCATGGATGCTATCAGCTTGTGGCACTGCTGAGGTGTTATGGAAAAGTGTTCTGCTAATATACCGCCCCATACCACTTCAAGTATTCTCTGGACAGTTTATTTTTAATTACAGTATGCAGGCTACCAGGATGCTTCAATAGTGGCCTTCAGCTCCGCTGCATTGTTCGGTCTCATGACCCTCATCTTTCTCTTGGCAATGCCTCATAGATTCTCTATGAGGTTCAGATCAGGTGAGTGTGCTGGCCAATCAAGCGCAGTAATCCCATGGTCATTGAAGCAGGTTTTGGTACTTTTGGCAGTGAGGGCAGGTGCCAAGTCCTGCTGGAAAATGAAGTCAAGCAGCCCCATAAAGCTCGTCTGCGGAAGGAAATATGAAGTGCTCCAAAATCTCCTGATAGACGGCTGTGTTGGGACTCTGGACTTAATGAAGCACAGTGGACCAACAGCAGCAGATGACATGGCTCCCCAAAGCAACACAGGCTGTGGAAACTTCACACTGGACGTCAAGCATTGTGCACCCAAATAAGATGCAAAAGTTGCTCTCATCACAAAAGAGGACTTTGGACCACTGAGCAACAGTGTTCAGGAGCAGCTTGACAAGAGGAATATGACATTTGAAGCCCATGTCCAGGATCCGTCTGTGTGTGGTGGCTCTTGATGCACTAATTCCAGCCTTAGTTCACTCCTTGTAAAAATCCCCAACTCTTTTGAATGGCCTTTTCCTGGCAATCCTCTCCAGGCTGCGGTCTTCCCTGCTGCTTGTGTGCCTTTTTCTTCCACACTTTTCTCTTCCACATAACTTTCTATTGATGTGCTTTGATGCAGCACTTTGGGAACATCAAACTTCTTTTGCAATCTGTACCTTTTGGGGCTATCCCTCCTTATGGAGCATGTCAATTATGGTTTTCTGCACAATTGTCAGGTCAGCAGTCTTTCCCATGTTTCTGATTCCTGCTGAACCAGCCTGACAGACCATTTAAAAAAGGCTCAGGAACCCTTTGCAGGTGTTGTGGATTCATTAGCTGATTAGAGTGGGACACTCTGAGTCTAGAATACAGTGGTCCCCCACCCTTTTGTGGTTCATATACTGCAGTCCCGCTGGAAGAAACCAGCGCTTGGTTCGGGAGAAAAAAAGTTTGAAAGAACTGCCGCTTCTCCCTCTACCCGTCCAATGGTGGCGATGGGGGGGGGGGGGGAGAGAAGCAGCAGTTTTAAAAAAATGTATTTAAGCAACCGAGCCAAGTGTGTGGCTCAGTTGCTTAAAGACATTTTAAATGACCCTCGGCTTCCCCCCAACACTCCCAATTTGGGGGGGGGGGGGAGCCGCAGGTCGTCTAAAGTGGTTTCCCATAGGAATGCACTGAAAGTTAATCTGTTCCAGAGGAAGAGATTTCAACGCATTCCTATGGGAAACTGCTCCCTGACTTACGAGCTAATCGAGTTCTGAGTGTGCACTCAGAACAGATTAATGTCATAAGTTGGGGTTCCACTGTATATTTCTTTCCACAGAGGTCAGTTTAATCTGCTTCAGAGCCACAACCAAGCTGATTAGATACAACACTACAATAAAGGAATAATGTTGGGGAAATTATTTCTAAAGATTACAACAGATAATATTTCACACTGAACAGTTATTCCTGATTTGTCTCTGAGCCCAGATACCCAGGTTTAAGTGACAGCCAAGGTGCCTTTGCACAAATAAAATTAGGTTGTCAGCTGGAAAGGTCTGATCTAGCCAAAGTGAGACACACCTTATAGTAATCCAGCCAGGATGTAACTAATGTTCTCTATGGGAGGCTGCCTAGGGAAAGTGTCAGGAAACGTCAATCGGTTTGAAACGCAGCAGTCAGGCTGCTGGCCAGAGCTAGTTACTGGGTCATCTAACCCCCCCTGTTATAACAGCCTCACTGGCTGAACATCCATTTCTGGGCTGAATTCAAGGTGTTGGTTCTAACTTCTGAATTCCTAAATGACTTGAGCCCAACCTATTTCATGGACTGCATCTCCCTTTATGAGCCTACTCAAGTGTTAAGATCATCAGGAGAGGCCTTTCTCTAATCACAGGTGTGATTGGAGAGGACTCCAGAGATGGCCTTCTCTGATACTGTACTCCTCCCAGACTTTGGAACTGGCTGACTGAATGGGTTTTTTTTTTAAAAGGGACTGTTGTACCTTACTGCTATGAATGTGTCTTGGTGTTGCTTACATTTTTGTATGGTATTTGTTTGATCCTTTTTAGTATTTGTATATTCATTATTGTTATTAGCTTTAATACTATTTTTAATGAGATAAGCCACCTTGGGTCCTTTTAAAGAAGAAAGTGGGGTAAAAATACTTTAAATAAATAAAACAATAAAATGTTCCCAATTTATAAACAAGTCTTTAAGAGCACATTCACATATCAAGCAATAAAACGATATAACTGTAAACTAACCAGCTTTCTCCCCAACATGCTGTGTCACGGGTATGAGTTCTCAGTTGACTAACAGCCAAAGAATCCAGGGACATTTTCCAAAAGCTATGTTTACTAAGAAATCTCATTAACAGAGCTCTTTTATCACTGTTATCACAAATGTTATACCACTCTCTTAGGAAATAAAAGCATTTTCAGCCAACTTTCCTACCAAAGGGCCACTTAGTTTCACAGTTATATTACACTAGTCAGTTATTCATAGCTGCACAGATATATCACAAAGAGAAAAGCATATATTATGCCATTAGCTCAGTATAGATTATTGTGAGAGATGGGAAACCACAATTCGTGAGAGACAGAATACCATTAGAGTTCAATTTTAGCATTAACATATTTAGCACATCAAGCAAATCTGAAGCTGCATGTTTATCTAGATATCTTAACTTAAACAGAGGATCATCTGGTTAACCCTAAAACATGACAATTTTACATTGGTGCAACAGCTATAATACATATAACTGCATTCTAAAAACCACAAAAGTATAAACAAAATATTTTAAAATAGGTATCATGATACAGTAGTATGTTAGGGTTAGGATATCACATAACATAATATTAATATGGTCATCTAGATTAATAAAACCTTAATATAAAAGAGAATAGTGTTTATGTAAGTCAAAAATATATGGCAATCCTTACTATGACATTTTAAATGTTTAATGACATTTAGTAAAGTGACAGTAAGTCCTAGTTATTTTAAAGTTATATTTTAGCATTTTTACTCTAATAATGATGTCATGTAATTATTTTGCTCTCAGTGCAGCCTTTCATAATCTTTTAACAAGTTATTACATCTAAATCATCAGTTGGAAAGTCAAGGAAAATCAAGGGCATTATGGGCTTTTTTAATGGATTGTTGTGCTCTGTTGTTTTTAAATGTGTTTTTAGTACTGATTGTATGTATCATTTTTAATTCTTTTCAAATATTTAAATACTTACTGTTTTTAGCTTTCAAATACTGTCTTTTTAATGATGTAAACTGCCTTGGGTCCTTTTAGGGAGAAAGGTCAGGTAAAATATTTAAATAAATAAATAATAAATATATTTTCTTTTTCTAGTTTATTCATATGCAAAAGTTAAAACAAATATAACTCCCTCAATTGTTTTGTACACTTAACAAGGAAAAGCAAAGAGCACCTCATTTTTCTATTTCAGGGCTGTCAAACTTTGAACAGCCCATGGCCTACCTGACGCCCCCAAACGTCCCACGCAGTTGACTCTCAGAGCTCTTAAACCTTTTAGTGGTTTTAATATGTGTGCGCATGCAAATCACAGCACAGCTGCATCCAGCTCTCTCTCCATCACCCCTCCCATCTGCGGCCATGACGCTCTGCTCGATCCCCTGTGGGCTCATGGGCGGGGGGGGGAGCAAAAACCAGGCTGGGCCGGGGGAGATCCGAAGCAGGACTATGGCGGTGGTTTGTTCTAAAAAAAATTGGTCTGCCTCTCCTAGACAATCTACCACTATGGAAAAGCCTGTCTGAAGGTTTTCACCTGTCTGCAGAAGGGCAGCAACAATGGGGCCAGGATGGTATCTGATCAGAGAAGGTTCCAGAGTTTGGTAGCAGCAGTATTAGTTTCCCCACTAAGTGCACCTGTGAAGATGGTGGAACAGAGAGAAAGATCTCCCAAGGTTCTTTTAATACTCAGGCAGGCTCACAGAGGGATATATGGTCCTTGAGATAACTTCATTCCAAGCAGTTCAGGGCTTTTATAGGTCAACAGCAGCACTTTGAATTTCACCCAGTAAGTGACCAGCAACCACTGGAGCTGCTGTAACAGGGATGTTATGTGACCCCTGTAACCAGCTCCGGTTAAAAATCTGGCTGCATCATTTTGGGCCTTCTGAAGCTTCTGAGCACTTTCCAAATGTAGCCCCATGTACAGAAATCCAACCAATATGTAACCAGGCCATGTGTCACCACTGCCGGGTCACACCTCTTCAGGAAAGGACACAGCTGGTATACCAGTTAATTAACTGTTCAAAGGCACCTTGCCACTGCCCAAACCTGGACATCCATGTTCCTAATGTGCGCACCGCTGTTTTCAGAGGGAATGAATCCCCATCCAGTAGAGGCTGGGTCCCTATTACTTGGTCTGCCTTCTGACTGCTGTTCAAATGAAACTTCCTGAAGAACCTAAAAGGCAGTGAGAATACTACTTCCAGGAAGCACCATAGCGGCTTCTTTTTTTGTACATCAGCAATGATTCAAGTGGGCTGTGCTACGCTAAAATAACCCCATATGAATGAGCAGAACTTACATATGAGTTGACTCATCATATCCTTATTTATTCTATGGGCCTACTGTAGTGTGATTATTTATTTATTTATTTATTTATTTATTTATTTATTTATTTATTTATTTTATTTTTACAACTTATATGCCGCCCACTACCCAAAGGTCTCCTTATGGAGCGTGTCAATTATGCTAAGCAACAAGATTTTAGTCAATGTGTATTTTTAATTCATGTAGAAAATTCTGAGAATTTAAAATCCATGTTACAAGTAATCCCAGGAAAAAAAACAGTCCCTGAACCACCTCCCCTTGGACCACCAATACACTCAATTGGACAAATTCCTGAAAGCAAAGTCCATCACAGGTTACAAACCATGATGGAGACGTGTAATCTCCAGGCTTAAAACCAGGGTACTTCAAGGGCCAGATGCAGAGGAGACAGATATCTAGTTTCGTGTGCTCCCAGAGGCATTTGGTGGTGCCACTGTGAGATACAGGAAGCTGGACTAGATGGGCCTTTGGCCTGATCCAGCATGGCTCTTCTTATGTTCTTAATCATTTCAAAGCTGTATGTTGCATGAGTAAATCAGTTGACAATTTCACACTTTATGTTTCTGAATAAAGATGCCCCTTTTACGCATCTAGTAGCATCACTTCTGAAACCGCTGTTAACTACAGATTCATTTAGTTGGTATTACCACTCTCTTTCACTTTGTAAATGCAGAAAGTGCACAGATTACCTATTTTATACATAGAGCACCACCATATCTTGCAAGCCATTTGTACAAGCCAGATGAAGCATGGCAAATTATATTATCTGAATATCATAATATACTCATCGTCTGCTATACAAAATGAACTGTCAGCAGAAGGCCTCTGCCACCCCTCGGTTAAAGCTTTCCAGACTCCATTAGTCCATTACTCCTGTCACAGCAGCCCAAGTTAAATATGATGAGGCCATATAAAAGAAATACCATACATAAGGGAAGATGGTCCATTTAGCTTAATTTTTATAAATGTTAGAAACAGTAACCTTACTGTGACCTTAGGTTTATGCAAATTTAGCAGCACAATTTTCACTTAAGTTTAAAAGTGAACAATTCTCTATTACACTTCTCAACATAAAGCTGCTTTCTTCTGGGGCTATAGCCTTTAAATCTAACTTGGTCAAAAGAATTATTTCCCCTTTATTGTTCCCTGTACGTAAACTGATAACAAATGAAGGAAAAGCCTAGCAAGCCAATTTGTATTTTAAGAAAAACCCATAGACATCTTAACCCTTCTATCCAAAACATCATAGCCCTGAAGTTACATTTCTATTGTGCCTATTATGAGATTATCAGGTTAACTTTTCAATGCAAGCACCATATTTTTGACATCATGACAATGAACACAACAGTGTTGATTCTTCTAAAAACTAGCATCCAGAAAAACTACATCCTTCTAACAAAGCCACTGGAGGTCTACAGTCATTAGACAACAATCAGCAGATAACCATCCTACTAATGCTTTTACTACATTTTACTTTATGGAGTGCAATGCCAGTTTAAAATATAGGAAATGGTGGATTATATTGACTCCCCAGAAACTGTAGAGATACAGTTGTAGCTTGCTTTATTTAGAGGAGTTTCATTGCAGCACGGTATTTCAAGTTTAAAGGGAAAATGCAACCGTACAGAATATGCTTTGAAACTTAATTCCAACCACACTTTCTAGTCTAGAAAGTTTATCGTCCTGCATAATTGTGGAGTCTCCGGAGAAGGAAGGTTTGTGCTCTGCTCTTCATAGAACTGTTTATTTCTCCAGGATGCGACAGGTCTTTCGTCCCATTGCTAAACCATCTCGGCTCTCTTCTCCACCACCCCCTTCTTTTGCCATGAACCTGAGTTTTCCGCTTCTTAGCCTGAAATCACGACGTTGTGCCCGTATAAGGAATAAATGACCTCTTAGACTAGAGCACCGATTCGGAATCTTTCAGCCGCCCAGTTTGGAGAGGAGCCGTTTTAAAAAAACTCCCTCGGGGGCCGCGGACGTGGCGAGGGGGGGGGGGAAGCCCCGGCTTTCACGACTTTCAGCCCCTGCCGCGCCCTCGCCCAGCGGCGGATGCGCCCGCGGCCATGTGCCCCCGCGGAGGACAAGGCTGGCGGGAGAGGGCGGGAAAAGAGGCCTGGACAGTGGGGCGGACCCACCGACCGACCGGCCACCGGCGAGGCCTCCGCTTCCCTGCCCGCGCTTGGCCAGCGAGGCCTCTTCTCTCTCTGTGTGTGTGTGTGTGTGTGTGTGTGTGTGTGTCTGTGCGTGTGCGCCTCCCTCCCGGGCTGGCTCTCCACGCCGCCCAAACTACCGCCTTCTTCCCTCTTTCCTGCCCGCTTCCTTCTCTGCTCCGGCGCAGGCCCCGGTCGAGTCTCCACCGCCACCACCGCCACCACCACCACCACCGCCCCAAGTGCGCGCCCAAGTGCAAACGTGGAGCACGACACGAAGGGCCCCATCTGCCCCCCGGCCGGCCGGCCAGCCCGCCCCGGCCACGTCCCCCGAGACCCCGCCGGGCACGTCCCGACGCGCCGGGCAAGCCTGGAGGTGACCTCCCGCGCGCCCCCACCCCACCCCTGGCCCCCCTGCCCCCCCACCCCCACCCCGCCGCTGTACCCTTCAGGGCGCTCCCCTCGTGACCCCAACCCTCTTCCACCCGGCGGGCCTTCTTCCCACATGGCCCGGCGCGGGCCTCCCTCCTTCCCTCCTTCGTCGTCGACGCCTTGTCCGCGCTCGCCGAAAGGCCCGCGCCTGCCTCCCGCCACCCGCGCCCTCCCCGCCCTCGGCCTTGTCGGCGACGCTGCCGGCCCCCCCCCCGCCTCTGCCTCTGCCTCCGCCGCCTCCCTCACCTCGTTGAGCTGCCTCTCGGCGGCCTCCCGCAGCGTGGAGTCCATGGTGCCCCGCAGGGCCTCGATGATGGTGTTGGGATCCATGGCCGCGGCTCAAGGCCGGCGGGAGAGAGAGAGAGAGAGAGAGAGAGAGACTAGGCCACGCGGGGCGAGAGACTGAGAGAGAGAGAGAGAGCAGAGCGGAGGCGCCACGGCCGCTCAGCGCGCGCACATGGACAGGCCCGCGGCTCCACCACAGCGCGGCAGCCGGCGGCGCGAAAAAGGGAGGAGAGACGCCCCAAAGCCCCGGATGGAGCTGCCGCTGGGAGAGCGACGCCTTCCGCTCGCTCGGCCCTCCTCCCGAGGTGCATCCCGGGAAATGGAGTCCGCTTCCAGCGGGAGGGAGGGAGGGAGGGAGGAAAGGAGGAGGGAGAGCGAGAAGCTTCAGCCGCCTCCTCCTCCTCCTCCTCCTCCTCTGCCTCTGACCCTCCTTTGGCCATCCAAGGGGTTGCCTTCCTCGTCGGGAGTTCAGGGCTTGCCTTACGGCGCAATTTTTTTTCATCAGCCATTTGTCTCCCTGCTATCGTTTTTTTATCTTTAATGTTTAGTTGATCTTGTTGCTTTTATTACAGTGTAGTATATAAGCTGGTTTTTTGTCCATTTTATTGTTATGAACCGCCCGGAGTTCCGTCCTGAAGACTGGCGGTATATAAGCTCAAATAAATAAATAAATAAATAAATAAATAAATAAATAAATAAATAAATAAATAAAAGTGGCGAGTGGACCAGGATCGCCTCTCAGTCCAAAATTTGCGGGGGGGGGGGTTCCTATCTGCTCAGGAGTCGCCGATGACCCATCCCGCCTATAAGGAGTGAAGGGGAAAAGAAGGGCGCCTGGTAGGGCCGGGTCGAGGCTGCGTGGTTAATTATTCTGATTCTGATAAGGCAGTTTGGCCCTCCAGATGTTTTGGACCACAACTCCCACAGTCCTTTGCCATTGGCAATACAAGCTTGGAATTCTGGGAGTTGCTGTCCAGAACATCTGGAGGGCCAAAGTTTGGACACCCCTGAATTAAGGACCGCCTGGTGAGGACTAACCTTACTCTCCTGTGAAAACTAAGGAAAGATGTACAAGGCGCTGGCCGAAATCTCTTAGTAGTCAGTCACCACTTGAGTGGGCCCCTTGAATCCATGGAATGTAGGGAAGAGCAGACTCGCCAAAACCCCCGCCAAAGTTGTGACTTGCCACAGGATGCCAGTGAAATAGTGAAGTGCTTTCATTCATTCATTCAAGATCCAGTACTGTATTTGGACCTTGCCTTTTTCCAAAAAAGGACCCAGAGCTGCTTCCATTGAAACAAGCAGTATTGAAAGCTTAAAACACTGACTTATTACTGACCTTAAATGCCAGCATTTTAAAATAATTAAATATATTCTGACAATTAGTAGATAAAAATAGGCCTGATTTAAGACACAGCATGGCTTCCACTCTGGGAAGGAATTCCCAAATCCGGGAGGCAAAGACAGAGTACTCTCATCTACCTTTACCCAGCTCAGTGCACATGAGGGGGTGGGTGGGATTGAGATAAAAGCCTGTCCTGATAGCCTTTAAACCCAGGCAGGCTCATAAAGGGAGATATAGTCTACTCTAGGACCTAAGCTATTTAGGGCTTTATAAGTCAAAATCTGACCTTGGAATTGTGCCAGGAAGTAGAGCAGCAGTTAGTGGAGCTGCTGTAATTAGGATTATGTGATCTCTGTAACCAGTTCTCATTAATAAATTGGCTGCAGCTTTTGGATCCACTGAAGATTCTGAACACTTTCTCAAGGCAGCCCCACATAGAGTGGATTAAGGCAGTGTTTTTCAACGTTTTTTGGGCAAAGGCACACTTGTTTCATGAAAAAAATCACGAGGCACACCACCATTAGAAAATGTTAAAAAATTTAACTCTGTGCCTATATCAGTCACTAAAAGGTTCGCTATTGCTGGTGTAGGGAGAAGCAGGACAGAGGGGCCACAGATTGAGGTAGCCCGCTCTCTAGCACCCAGTTCCCACTTACCTGTGTTGTTTTTTTAAAGACATTTTGCCCTGCATGGACTTCTGTGTCCAGTGGAGACCTGAGAAGGGGCACTGACTCTCCAGGAACACAAATAAGACCCAAAAGCCCATCTTGCTCTCCACACTGTGGCCAAGGGAGATGCCTTCAGCAAGTCCAGCGACAGGAGGGGAGGAGGATGAAGGAAGGCAGGAAGGAAAGAAGGCAGAAAGTGTTCTGCTTGTATACCACCCCATACCACTTCAAGGAGTCTCTGGGCGGTTTACAGTTTTAATTACAGTAGGCAGGCTGCTAGACATACACATATGCAGGCTAGAAATGAGCATGTTTCTATGAAAAGGGGAAAGGGTACGAATAGAAAGAGAGAGGTGGGGGGGAAAGAAAGAAAAGTCAGAGAGAGAGAAGAGGGCAACCCAAGACAGAAAGAAAGGGGCAAGACTTCAAGGAACCCATTGCGGGGCCCCTCAGAGAGACGGCTCTTCCCCTCCCGGAGCCTAAAGGCCGGCCGGGAGCCGTGCCAGTAGCCCCACCTCAGCCCAGGCCTGGCGGAGGCCTCCTCCATCCCCTCCTCCTCGCATCCCTGCCGCGGTGCTCGTGGGGCAGCCAGGCGCCCCTCCTCCCCTTCCCCTCACCTGGTGGTTTGTTCTGGGCTGGGGCTCCCGGGCCAGCTCGTGTTGGCGGGCGGGCTGTCGGGCGGCTCAGTCCATTGGTAGCTCCCAGGAAAGGGGTGGTGGTGGTGGTCCAGGGTAAAAAAAGGAGGGGAGAGAGAGAAGCGAGCGAGTCGCGGTGGCGGCGGCAGGCACAGGGCAAACACTAAGAGAATGAGCGGGGCCAGGTCTGGCCGGGGAGGAAGTGACGCCAGCGCCGCGGGCCTCAGGGGGAGGAGCCAAGCTGGCCCTTGGATGCTATTTATAGCGCCTCCCAGCTGTGGGCCGCCCGCCAGCCCTGGGTTGAATTTCTTTAGAATTTTTCAATTTTTCCCACGGCACACCAGGCAACATCTCGCGGCACACTAGTGTGCCGCGGAACAGTGGTTGAAAAACGCTGGATTAAGGCATGTGTCGTCATAGCTGGATCAGACACCTCCAGGGATGAATGGAGCTGGTGCACTAGTTTTAACTGGGCCACTGCTATAACCTCAGCATCTAGAGTCATAGTTAAATCCAAGAGTGTACCCAAACAGCACACCTGTGTTTTCAGAGGGAGGGTGACTCAGTGCTGTATATAGGCTGGATCCCCATTCCCTGAACTATCTTTCAAGTGACCCAGGCGCACCTCTGCCTGGATTAAGTTTCAGTCCAATATTGAAACCTGATATCAATTTAAATCTATAGGTGAAAAAAAAAGTAAATAAAGACAAAAACATGGTGGCACCTTAAAAAACTAACTTCTGTATTTTTAGAGTGAGCTTTTGCAGACATGTCCATGTCATCAGACATAAGCAGGTTTTATGTCCATTAAACAGAATAAGGGGGGCAAAGTTACATTCATGAAATCTGCATCAACTGTGGCATCCAAATCAGAGCATATCAAATGATTTTACCTGCAAGATTTTGTGCAAATTTTGGTGTGCATTCTCTTCTTGTCAGCCCACATGTAATAGGCCCTGGACCACTTAAAGCAGTTCCTCTGGATGACACTGTATAGATGCAATGGTGGCAGGAAATGGTGCCATGGAGGAGGCCTACTAGTGGACCCTAGACTGTGTTCTGTTCCATTCACTCTCAGGTCTTCTGCCATCATTTCACTAGTCTCCCTGCTACTTGCTTCATCACTTCCAGTTCCCTGGTAAACCAGGGGGAAGCTTGGCTCCACTTCATAGGAGGAAATATTTAGGAGTGATCATGCCAATGCATCTAGCCATTTCCTCATTCCAGGGTCAACCAGGACTCTGACAGAATCATCTGATGAAGCCTAAATAATCCCTACAAGTTACCAGCAAACCATTTAGGACTACAGTATTAGCCTCCTGGGGTAGACCATCTTTGGTCTCCTATCCCCGTAGAGGCTGTGAGATATTTCCACCACTCATGAGAAAATATTTAAATTCCCTTGTGGATACTGACTGACAGAACCTCTATGATAGTCAAGCATGCAGTCTTTTGAGGGTCCCTCACTTAACTGGTTTGTCCAGTCCAGATGAATAATAGAAAGGCCTATATACATTGCCAATCCAAATGTTATAAAAAAAAAACAAATCATTTAAATTAGGTTTCCACCCACAGGACATAACTTGGATTAAAGGGGTTTCAAGTCACCTTGATTTCAGGTAGACCTGATGTTTAATATTGCTAATTTATTAATTGCATTTTTATGCAGTCTTTTAATTAGCAGAAAGGTCACCCAGTGAGTAGATGAGGAAATTGTGAGGCAAAGCTAAGGGACCGGGGAGGGGAATCTTTAAAGCATGTATTTACTATCTCAATCACATCATGCAATCAGGACAAGAGCCCTGTTCTTGTAACTGGTGACAGGGTGACAACTAGGATCTGTGGGCAAAACATGGAATTCTGTAGTACAAAGTACAAATACTATTTTGTCATTTCCCCTCCCACCCCCCAAGCCCAGCACCCCAGGCACATGCCCCCACCTGCACCCTCCCCGAGTTGCAGCCCTGACTGTAGGAAACAGGAACATGTCCCTTGCAGACACATTGCTTTCCGTTTGACAGAGAACCTTGTGAGGTTATCTAGGTAGGGAATCCTCCTCATTTTAGAACTGCAGAGTTTGAAGGGACCATATGGATTATCAAGTCCAGACCCTGCCAAAGAATCAAGATAGGTACTATGAAATAATAGGAGAGGTAATTTTACATTTTTGTTTGAGTCTAAAAAGAGCAAATTGTGGTTCTTATTTTGGACTGCTGTTTAACTGCTCTGCCAATAATTAAGAGTTACGGATGTTGCGGTAACCTGAGAGTGAAACTCATTTAGCTCAACAGGAATTATATAATCATCATGAATATACATAAGACTGCATTGCCAGCTTTGTGCTGTAGCCCATAAAAGCTCATTTTATTTATTTATTTGACTTATATATTGCACCATTGGGCATAAAAACCACTCTGGGTGGTATATTTTATTAGGGCTAAATCCCATTGTTAATCCCAACTAGAGTAAACCCATTAAATTAGTGGAATTTACATAAACTTTATCTTAAATCCCATTCATTCACTTGACGTACTTCAATTGAAATTACCAATTCAAATATTACAAGCCAGAAGAAGCTTTTCCTGAATGATGGACTACCTATCCTGTGACTTTTATATAAATCTACCATACATGATCGCATAGACTTTATATAGACTCTGTGATTGCATTGACACTATATTTTCAATGTTAGTTTCCCTCTCTCATAACTTTTACATGGAATTTTTACTCTCTCTTTAACTACTTGTGTTACGTTACATTTAATGTAATGTCTTTTAATGCTGTAAAATGTCCCTCAATCCCCTGTTCTCAATACTTGAATATGTCTTAATTGTACTGGACTATATATTGTCCCTCGTTACTGTAAGCCGCCTTGGGTCCTTTTCCAAGAAGAAAGGTGGGGTAAAAACAAACAAACAAACAAACAAACAAAACAAAATAAAATATATGCAGATTTGTTCTATTGTGAATTTTAAGCGAACAGGACTTTTTCCAAGTTTTATACCATTATCTTATCAATCTTAAGTTTCACTCCAAAGACTGAGAAAAGAGGAAGACAGAGAAGTAAAGAAAAAGTAGAAAGCAGCACAAATAACTAATTGGTCGGAATTATATTACAAAGTTCCACCAGTGTGGTTCCAAGAGCATAAATTTTACCAGATAACTGCTGTCAGTAAAGCAGTCAGTCCTGATTTTTCCTGCTCAACCTCATATCATACAAATGATGTGAGGCAAGAAAAACAAGCACCTATTTCTTGTTGTTTCTGCAATTTGACTCTGACCTACGAATGAGTGACTTCCAAAATGTCCTGTCCTCAGCAGCCCTGCTTAGCTGTTGTAAATTCTAGTCTGTGGTTCCTTTATGGAAACAATCTATCTCATCTTTGATCTTCCCCTTGTTCTACTGACTTCAGCCTTCTATGCAAGTCTTGCCTTTTCACCATGTGCCCAAAGTGTACTGTATGACAGCCTCTGTATTCGCAGAGGCTTTTATGGCCGGGATCTGATGGTTGTTGTGGTTTTTTTTGGGGGGGGGGCTGTATGCCCATGTTCTGTGAGCCCATGTTCTTCTTCCTAACATTTTGCCCATCTCTCTAGCTGGCATCTTCAGAGGGCAGGAGTGCAAGGAGCTAGAATTCTCTCTGCACTCTGGTGTACAATGTGAGTTTGTTGAGTACAGTAGGACCTCCGTATCCACTGATTCATTATCCACTGATTCAGTTATCCACAGTTGGCAGAGGAAAAATAAATAATTCAGCAGCCGCAAAGCAATCTACTGTCACAAAGAGCAGCTGTAAAGCAAGCTACTATCATAAAACAGCAGCCGTAAAGCAAGCTACCATCACAAACAGCAGCTGTAAAGCAAGTTACTATCAGAAAACAGCAGTTTTGGGTAACATTTTGGCATTCTCTCTTATCCGCGGTTTTCATTATCCACGGGAAGTCTTGGAACCAATCCCCAGCGGATACTGGGGTCCTTCTGTACTATATTTATAGCTGTGGGATGGGGATTTTTTAGTTTTATATACCGTATTCTCAAAGGCTTTAGTGGGAGCATGACAGCCTCTGTTCTGGTGTTTTTGCTTTCACCTACCCCATAACCAGTGGCAATTCACAATTAAATTTTAGTGCAATTAGAGTTACACCGACAGCCATTAAATAGCAAGACTATATATAAAGTAATTTCCTAGGAATTACTTCTTATAATTACTTTATATATGAAAAGTAAACAGAAATAGTTAAAATACATCTAATGCTGAACACAAAAAACTTTTTATGAGCAACATCTCAACACAAGTGTGCCGCGGAACATGAAAAACATATTAGAGACCGACAGCCATTAAATAGCAAGACTCTATTTCCTGGGTTACTTCTTCAACACTAATAAGTAGCAACAGTTAATCATCTAATGCTACAAAAACTTATGAGAACAAATTACATCATATAGAATAGTTTTGCAATATCTGTTTCTAAGAGCATTTCTAGACATTTTGAGTTGATTTTTTCCAACATGTGGCTGCTGAAGAAGTAGATTTTGATCTACAAAATATCACACTGAAATAATATATTAACCTCCAAAGAAGATTGGCTTCTCCTTCCCCTTTAACTTTTGCCTATATGTCAACTGAATATGGTTGAAAGGATATTATTGAACAACCCTTTAAAGTAGGTTTTACTAAATTAATTCTAATAAATTCATCTGTCAGTTCTTTATTTATTAGTTTAATGTGCAGATACTCTGCCAGAGCAATCTCCTTCTTCTCTACTTTTAATATTTGGATCAGTTTGCCTCTTGTTCAGAATTTCATCAGTTACCTGCTGGAAATGGGCAGGCCTTTTTCAAGTGATGAGTCAAACTGCTTCCAATGCAGCTGAACTTTAATCCTCCAACAGACAAATTAAAAAGAGAGCAGAACTAAGACAATCAGTGTACCATGTAACCCTAACTATGAATATTTATTGTTTGGAACTTTAAAAATAACCTGAATTAGCATACTCCAATGGGATAGCTTGTGGGTGGAGCCCACGTGTATTTATATATTTATTTATTTGTTTGTTAATCTTATACCCCGCCCATCTTCCCAAAGGGAACTCTGGGCTGCTTACAATAAAAAAGCAGAAACCAGACAAGCACAAACCAAAGAAAAGAGAACAAGATCCCTGTACAAGCCTCCAGGAGTTAGACAGGGACATGCCATTATTTAGATTGGGGATAGAATTAGTTTAAGGCCTGAATGATGTATAGATAGTAATAGGGACTGATAGGATTTCGTCAAATGTTAAATAAGGCTTATATATTTTTTTAAATGTAACTGAAGTTAACACCAGAATTGCTGAATGCACTTAACATTTATGTTACAATGAACTATTCTGATTTATTTTAAAAGACTAAAGCATGTGGGACTCCATGGTTTTAGATTGCCTCCATTAGAGTCTTTCGCACTTTAAAACTTTAACTGTTATTTTCTGTCCCTTATCTTGGCTCTCTATCCTAGAAAGAGTAAATGAAACCACTTTCCTTTCATGTCTGGAAACCAGATGCTGTCTGGAAACCCCCCCCCGCCTTTTGGTGGTCGGGGACTTCAACTTGCATGCCGAGGAGGAACTCTCTGGTGCGGCTCTGGAATTCGTGGAATCCATGACTTCCATGAACTTATCTCAGCATGTTGTATGCCCCACTCATAGAGCTGGCCATACCCTAGACCTGGTGTTTTCCTCCATGTTGTCAGATTCGTGTCTGGGGGTTAGGGGTATTTTGCCCCTGCCCGTGTCATGGTCGGACCATCACCTGCTAAAATTTTCCCTGTCGATCGCCCCCCCCCGCCTCACGGGGAGCGCCGGCCATACATCTGGGCCCGCCCCCGTAGGCTTCTGGACCCTGCCAGGTTCATGGAAGCCTTCGGGGAGCTCTCTGGCGGTCTGGCAGACGATCCGGTCGATGCCCTGGTGGAGAGGTGGTATGTGGGAACCACCGGGGCGGTGGACCGGATCGCCCCCAAGCGCCTCCTGCGCTGTGGAGACCACTCCTCTCCATGGTATACGGCTGGGTTGCGGTCGATGAAACAAGAACGCAGGAGACTGGAGGTCATTTGGAGGGCAAGCCGGACGGAAGAGAATAGGGCTGCACTCAAGCAGCTGACTGGCCGCTATCTTCGCGCGATCAGGGACGCTAGAAGATCTTATGTCTCCCTGAGAATTGGCGAGGCCTCGAACCGCCAGGCGGAGTTGTTCCGGGTGGTTCGGGACCTCGCCAATCCCAGTCAGCTGAGGCCTCCTCCTAGTGATTTCACTAGTGAGCAATTTGCACCCCACTTTAGATCTAAAATAGAGGCCATCCACTCCGACTTGCCCCCCAGTTCCTCTAGTCCACCCTCTGAGATCTCTGCGGCCTCACCCCTCCGTTCTCCCCTCTTGGATGAGTTTGGGCCGGTGTTTCCGGCGGAGGCCTCCAGAGCCATGGCTTGTTGCCGGCCGGCAGCCACTCCCTTTGACCCTTGCCTGGCCTGGCTTATTAAATCTGCTGAAGGGAACATGCCTGAGTGGGTTTCCGCTATTGCCACGGCCTCTTTTAGGGAGGGATGCTTCCCTGCCTGCTTAAAGGAGACCGTGGTGAAACCCACTCTTAAAAAAACTGGCATGGCTTCGGACGATTTATCCAGCTATCGTCCGATTGCCATTGTTCCCTTCCTGGGCAAGGTTGTCAAGAGGGTGGCTGCTGTCAGGCTTCAGTCATATCTGGAGGTAAATCATATCCTGGACCCCTTCCAGTCTGGATTCAGACCTCTTTGCGGAACCGAGACTGCCCTGGTCGCTCTGCAGGATGACCTCCTCAGGGAGGCCGACAGGGGGTGTTCCTCCCTATTGGTTCTCCTTGATCTGTCAGCTGCCTTTGATACCGTCGACCATGGTAACCTACTGGTCCAGCTTGCGGAGGCGGGAATTGGTGGTCAGGCCTTGGCCTGGCTCCGTTCCTTCCCTGGCAGCCAGACCCAGCGGGTTCAGCTGGGTGATGATTTGTCGGCTCCTTGGACTCTCCCTTGTGGGGTGCCCCAGGGGTCGGGAATCTCACCCATGCTGTTCAATGTTTACATGAGGCCGCTGGGGGAGGTCATCAGGAGATTTGGAGTTTGATGTCATCAGTACGCTGATGACACGCAGCTCTATCTCTCCTTTTCGTTGTCTGCAGTGGAGGCAGTTCGCTCCCTTGATCTGTGTCTGGAGGCCATTCTGGAATGGACCAGAGATAACCGGCTCAAGCTGAATCCGGAGAAGACAGAGGTTCTGTTCTTCGGGGTGCTCTCGTCTGGGTACAATGCCCCCCTCCCTAAGCTGGGGGGTGTTTCCCTCCAGCCTACGGACAGGGCCAGGAATCTGGGTGTGGTCCTGGACTCAGCCCTCTCCCTGGAAGCCCAGGTGATGGCTGCTTCCAGGGCCGCTTTTATCCACCTCCGCAGGATCGCCCAGATCCGCCAGTACCTCGATGAGTCCTCCCTGAGGACAGTAGTGCAGGCCCTGGTGATCTCGAGGACCGACTACTGCAATGCCCTCTACGTGGGGTTGCCCTTGGCCCTGGTCCAGAGGTTACAGCGAGTGCAAAATGCGGCGGCCAGGCTGGTGGTGGGTGCCTGTAGATACGAGCACATCACCCCAGTCCTGGCTCGCTTGCATTGGCTCCCCGTTGTCCTCCGGATCAGGTTCAAGGTCCTGGTTTTGACTTTCAAAGCCCTCCAAGGCCTGGGACCAGAGTACCTGGCGGATCGTGTCTCTCAGAAGTCAACCGGGTCCAGACCCACGAGACTGGTGCAGGCGCGCTCGCTGAGGGTGGCCACACCCAGAGAGGCGCGGAAATTGCGGACGCGAGACCGCGCATTCTCTGTGGTGGGCCCTATGCTTTGGAATCATCTCCCCAGCGAGCTGCGCCTGACAGAGTCCCTGCCCGCCTTCAAGAAGGCCCTGAAGACCCATCTTTTCAGGGAGGCGTTTGGCGACCTTCTTAGTTTGGTTCTCCCCCCCTTGCTTTATTATGCATGGGCCTTGCCGCCATCTTGCCCCCCTGCATTAATTATGCCTGCTCTTGCTTCTTTGCTCGCCTCTTTGCTTGTGTTTTTATTACCTGTTTATTGTTGTAAGCCGCCCAGAGTTCCCAGTGGGAAGATGGGCGGGATACAAGATAAATAAATAAATAAATAAATAAATAAATAAATAAAAATAAATTTCCTCACAATCGTTGTCACTACCTAGTTGTTCCCAAACTTGGGTCCAAAATCATCTGGATTTTGGACCCAAGCAGTGACTTCTTGTCGCTGAGATCTGGCAACTAGAGGCCAAAGGTTTTCTGGTTACATTTAGGATAGCTGATAATAATAACAATCATATTATTGTCTCATTGTCCCTAGTATAACATTTCCCACTTGTTGGACATAGAATCATAGAATTGAAGAGACCTCAAGGGCCATGCAGTACAACCCCCTAACTTGTTGGGCGCAAAGCACATAAATAATTAAAGATCCTTTGTCTCTTTTCAGCTGCAAGAAGTTGCTATAGTTCTCTAGCTATTCTGATAAGGAATCAACATCAAAAAACATCCAGACAAAAATAAGGATCTGGAATCATACTGCCGAAGATCACTGATGATAACCCCTTGAAGATCACTGCTTATGGAGTGAAATGAGTCCAGTAGTGCCTGTAATGTGCCCCCAACACCCTGTACCTGTTTAGTGGCTAAATCCATGATCCATTATATGGTTTCTTTCTTCATTCATGTCAGAATCAACACAATAAAACTAATGCAATATATTGTGAAGCTTGGATAAGTATGCAAAACATCAAGGTTGTTTTGGGCAGGTAATATAAGATATTCCATAGTACATGTTGAGCAGATAGAGTACATTGGAATATATGTCAGTGTGAAATACCCATTTTCTCTCATAGTTCTTAGTGGCTATTGTTGTGTGGCACAACTTGTCTCTGGTGTGTGTGTGTGTGTGTGTGTGTGTGTGATGTTGTGTTGTGTTGTGTTGTGTTGTTACAATCGTGATCTATGCTTTGTGACCCCGTGTAGCTTGTAAATAATTTTGTTCCTTGCTGAGATCTTTTTATTTGTATTTTTGTAGAGCTGCTTGTAGGTCAGCACAGAACCCAAAGAAATGCCTGGGTGTTTGGGGGCAAAACAATTATCTAGTAGTTGGAAGTACTTTCAGGTAATGAGAACATTCTAAAATGCCTACTTGTTTCTCAGGTGAAAGGCATATATAGTATTTGGGTCCTAGCAGATTTGGAGTTGAGGTGGTTTCTATCATAATATGCTCTTAGTTCTTCTAATGAACCTATCAGAAGAAGCTCTATCATCTGAAAGACATCTGAAAGCAAGTGCATCAGAATAAATACAACTTCAGGTGCTTTGGGGAAGTGGTTGATTGTTAGCATGAACATTAAACAAAATAGGAGCCATGCTATCCCAGATTCTTTTGAATCTTCTATCAACTGTGTTAGAAGTTTTTACAGTAACACATAATTAACAGTACCAGAAGCAACCAAGAGGTCAACAAAAGCTACCACCATGATCTTCCTAATTTCATATATGTTTACTGTGGAATTTGTGCTGTGCAGTCCTTCCAAGGCTCAAGTCAGCCTGTTGTTGGTTAAGAAATAGTTCCATTATTACCATTAAGTGATTTGGGTTCATTCTTTCCAGGACTTTAAAAATAAATCTAAATGAGCATGATTTTTTTGAGTTATTTAAAGTTTTCAAAATAGCAATCACTTGCCTCTCCATATTTCTAAAATCCTAAAAGGGCCATGGCAATTATTTAAAATTAAGGAACCACTTTTATTATTTTGCCAAAATGTTTTATTTGTTCAAGGTGGATATGCTGTTGCCTTGCTATTTTTGCAGTTACAAATTGCTTTTTCCAATTAGCCTAAACTGAATATTCTTGTAAGATCATTAGTCTGCAGTTGCTTTTTTTTCCAAGTTCACATTTCCTGTGGAAATGTTAAGCTCTGTCACTTATGAGGAATTAATGGGCTATTTGTTTTGCTGAAATGTTTGCATGAATGGGGCCTTTAGTTGTGTCATTGTTAAGCTTCCTTAATAATCTCCAGGCTTTTGACTGTTTCTTGCCATTATTCCTAATTTACCCATTACCTTTTAGTTTCTGAACTGGATAAATTGATTCTTCTCAGCCAAAATAGTTTATTTGCTCAAAGGATTTTGTTCAAATAGTGAAAAGTAATTGCTCATTTAAGCCACTATTTCCAATGTCAAACTTTGGAGGTAGTTGATCCTGCATCCCAGGGATACAGTCAGGATGATCTTTTGCCTCTTTGGCAAACTAATTGAACAAATATTCCACATAATTCCATTAAACATGTGTTAAATGTCTGCCTATTGGCATTTTTCTTAATTGAAGGAGCCTCTCTTAAAATTTGGGTGGCCCCTAAGAATGACTCTGTTGGCTGATCCTTCCATCCCAGAAGCACCAATGTAAGATGACTCAACAGTAACCATTCAAAGTGACAGTATGCTTTATTCCAATACATTCAGCAATTATATTCAAGTAGCAGCGCAACTTCTTATAATCAAAACATGTGAAATAAATTTCAATAAAATTAATATTAAATTGAATTGTACAAAGTCTAACAATCATTTACATCCCATCAGTTGAAAGATAATTTCAGGGAATAAGGCTATGGGCTATACAGCATGGAGTCACCCTCCCCCTGAAAACACAGGTGTGCTGCTTGGGTGTGCTCTTGGATTCAACTATGAGTGTAGATGATGAGGTTATAGCAGTGGCCCAGTTAAAACTAGTGCACCAGCTGCACGCATCCCTGGAGGTGGCTGATCAAGCGATGGCGACACATGCCTTAATCCACTCTATGTGCGGCTGCCTTGGGACAAGGGTTCAGAAACTTCAGTGGATCCAAAACGCTGCAGCCATTTTATTAATGAGAACTGGTTACAGAGATGGTTCCTCAGTCATGGAAACCCATGCAGGGGCTGGTAAAACCTTTCCTTTAATAATTCACCTACCTTGAAAATCCTGCTAGGGTCACTATAATTTGGTTCCAACTTGACAGTAATAATATGACATAATATTTTAACTCTTAAAAACTACAGTATTGTAATCAGGACTGGTTGCTCCGTCACCCTGACCAGGCCAAAGCCTTCAGAATTACTGATTTTAAAAGGCCCCAATTAATTGGCTAGCATTTTAGAAGAGGTATTCCACCTGGGTGGTGTTGCAGGTTAAACCTCTGAGCCATTGGTTTTGTCAGTTTATAAGTCAAGATGTTGAATTTGCACAATGGTGTGACCTCCTGTTGCTTGTCCTGTGTTGTGTGTTGCATCGTTACAGTCGTGACCCACTCTTTGTGACCCCATGTCCATGGAGTTTTCTTGGCAGGAATACAGGAGTGGTTTCCCAGTTCCCACTCCAGGAGCCTACAAGTCCCTGGTGGTCTCCCATCCAAGTACTAACCAGGGCTGACCCTGCTTAGCTTCTGAAATCAGGTGAAAATGCATGTGCTAGGGCAGTGCTCCCCAACCTTTTTGTCCCCGCGGCCCGGGAAATTTTTGATAATTTTTCTGTGGCCCGAAGCTGGGGGTGGGGGTGGGGAGGGGTGGGGAGAATGCGAAAGGGGGGTCCGGCGGGGAGGCAAAAGGGGGGGGGTGAAAGCAAAGGATGGGAGGGAAGGAGGAGGGGGAGGCACGAGGGCGGCGGCGGCGGCACTCACCGGCCTGCCCGGGGGGCGGCGCGGCGTGCTACTCCCCCCACACACACACGGGCGGGGTGGGGGGGAAACCCGGGGCTCCTGGGCAGGCGGGCCCCGCCTCCTCCTCCGGCGCCGGGGCCGGGAGCCGCGCGCGCAGGGTCTCTGCTGCTGGCGCCCCGCTTGCTCCTGCTGCCACCGCCGCCATGGGCCTCCTCCTCCGCCGCTGGGGAAAGCAAGCGGGGCGCCAGCAGCGAGACCCACGCGCGGCTCCTGGCCCCGGCGCCCTGCGCGCGGCAGCCCTCCCGGCCGCGCCGGGAAGCGCCCTCGCGGCACCGACGAGCCGCCTCCTCCTCCTCCTGCTCTGGTTCCTCCTCCTCCTCCTCCTCCTCCTCCTCCTCCTCCCGCCGCCAGTACCCGTCCTCCCTGAGGGAGGTGCAGCAGCAGCCGCCACCCCCCCGCAATTGCCCCCCGCCGCCGCCGCAATCGCCCCCGTCCCGCCGCCGCCGCTACCCCCCGCAATCCCCCCCCGCCCCCGCCGCAATCGCCCCCATCCCCCCGTCCCCCCCGCCACCCCTCCGCAATTGCCCCCCCGCCCCCCCGCAATCGACCCCCCGTCCCGTCCCGCCGCCGCTAGTCCCCCCCGCAATCGCCCCCCCCGCCCCCGCCGCAATCGCCCCCATCTTGCCCCCCGCCCCCGCCACTCCTCTGCAATTGCTTGTGTTTTTATTACCCCCCCCGCCCCCACCGCAATCGCCCCTGTCCCGCCGCCGCCGCCGCCGCCACCCCTCCACAATAGAGGCCCCCCCCGCCGCCGCCGCAATCGCCCCTGTCCCGCCGCCGCCGCCGCCACCCCCCTCTGCAATTGCCCCCCCCGCCGCCGCCGCAATCGCCCCTGTCCCGCCGCCGCCGCCGCCCCACCCCTCCGCAATTGCCCCCCCCCGCCGCCGCCGCCCCCCGCCACCCCTCCGCAATTGCCCCCCCCCCCCGCCGCCGCAATCGCCCCCGTCCCGCCGCCGCCGCCGCCACCCCTCCACAATTGCCCCCCCCCGCCGCCGCAATCGCCCCTGTCCCGCCGCCGCCGCCGTTGTTACAATCACCACCCCTCCGCAATTGCCCCCCGCCGCCGCCGCAATCGCCCCTGTCCCGCCGCCGCCGCCGCCACCCCTCCGCAATTGCCCCCCCCGCCGCCGCCGCCGCCGCCACCCCTCCGCAATTGCCCCCCCGCCGCCGCCGCAATCGCCCCCGTCCCGCCGCCGCCACCCCTCCACAATTGCCCCCCCCAAGGCCGCCGTTGTTGGCCGCAATCGCCCCTGTCCCGCCGCCGCCGCCGCCACCCCTCCGCAATTGCAATCCCCCCCCCGCCGCCGCCGCAATCGCCCCTGTCCCGCCGCCGCCGCCGCCAGTTACCCCCCTCCGCAATTGCCCTCGCTGCTGCTGCTGCTGCTCCTTCGGCGGCGGCGGCTTATGAGGGGAGGAGGAGGAGGAGTCATTGTTAAGGAGGAGGAACCAGAGCAGGAGCAGGAGGAGGAGGAGGAGGAGCTCGTCTCGTCGGTGCCGCGAGGGCGCTTCCCGGCGCGGCCAGGCGGGTGCCGCGCGTGGGGCGCCGGGGCCGGGAGGGGAGGAGGGAGGCAAAGGCAAAGGCGGCGGCGGCGGCTCCTCCTGCACTCCTCCAGCCTTCCTCCTCCACCGGCCGCCGGCAGGAGAGAAGAGGAGGAGGAGGAGGGCGGCGGAGGAAAAGGGGAGGACCCTCCCCGGCCTCCCCAGGCGGCCCGGTGCCGACCGGTCCACGGACCGGCACCGGTCCGCGGACCGGGGGTTGGGGACCACCGTGCTAGGGCATCTAGGCAGCCTGTTGCTTGTCCTAGCTCCTGCCCAACTAGCAGTTCAAAAGCATGTAAAAATGTGAGTAGATGAACAGGTACCACTGTAGTGAGAAGATAAAACTGGCTCTCTAGCTTATAAACAGAGATGAGGACTTAGAGTTGGAAACAACTGGACTTAATTGTCAGATGGAAACTATACCTTTTTTATTCTACTTCTCTTCCCCACCCACCCCTCTAAACTGATGCCTGGCATCACTAGTAGGGATGGTCCTATCATGCAAGAGTGAGGCAGTTGTGCCAGCAAATGCTAGAGACAGTGTCTGGAAGTTGAGTCGTGGCTACTGGACTTCTTTTTTTGAGAGATAGAAACGTTTCGCTGTTCATCCAAACAGCTTCATCGGTCCGATGAAGCTGTTTGGATGAACAGCGAAACGTTTCTCTCTCTCAAAAAAAAGAAGTCCAGTAGCCATGACTCAACTTCCAGATAAACTCACCTGGATGACTGAGAATCTTCACAGACATATTGCTAGAGACAGTGGTGGCAACCTTTTGCCATTTCTCTGGAGCTCCTTGCCTCTTATCTGTGGTTAGCTGCATATGCTACACAACTGGTCTGCGCCCACCTAAGCTCCCCTGCTCTCCCAAATATGCTGCAGAACGCTAACTCATCACAGTTACATTTCAATTGTAATTAAGATGGCTTCTATACATGGGATGGGGAGAGGTACTACAGTAGTTTCCCTTTACAAATAACAGATGAGAAGCAAAAATAACAAGTGACAAAAGCAGGGTCAGAAACTCAAATCCATTTTTAAGTGACTGTAACTACTACTGACTGTGCAAACCACTACTACAACATTTGCAAAGAAATAGGGGAGAACAACAAAATAGGAGAAACAAGGGATCTCTTCTAGAAGATCTAAGAAATCAATTGGTAATTTAATTCTAGACCAGGAATGCTGAATGACTAGTGGGGAAGAACACTGTCTGACCAGAAGATAAGAAAAATAAGGTGGAAACAGTATACTGAAGAACTATACAGAAGGGACAAAATAATAGACTCCTTTGAAGAGAACACCTCTGATGCAGTTCTAGAAAGTGAAATGAAAGCCACTCTGAAAGCATTAGGAAATAATAAGTCACCAGGGGTAGACTGAATGCTGATAATTCTGTTTCAACCACAGAGAATTAATCTGTCAAAATACTAAAAAGAATATGCTAACAAATAAGGAAAACAAAACATTGGCCCTCAAACTAGGAATGCTCAATATACATTCCAGTCCCTTAAAAAAGGAGATGAAGGAATGCAGTAACTATAGGGTCATTGTTTAGGTTTCTGATGTCTAAGGTGTTGCAACAAAGGCGTTTTTATCTTGTACATATGGAGTGAGAAGACTTCCAAAGAATAGCGAAGAGATACAGTATGGCCTTCTTGAATGAACAGTGCAAAGAAATACAGGCAAACAATAGAAAAGGAAAAACCAGAGATCTATTCAAGAAAATTGGCGATATTAAAGGGGAATGTTAAAGGACAAAAACGGTAGGGACTTCACAGAAGCAGAAGATATCAAGAAGAGATGGCAAGAATACACAGAGGAATTATATCAGAAAGATCTGGATGTCCCTTATAACCAAGATAGTGTAGTGGCTGACCTGGAGCCAGACATTCTGGAAAGTGAAGTCAAGTAGGCCTTAGAAAGCATTGCAAACAACAAGTCCAGTGGAGGTGATGACATTCCACCAATTAAGTAAATACAGAAGATCAAGTGTAAGGATATGTCATTGGCAACCAAGATAATCTACACTCTTTATGGATGTGAAAGCTAGACAGTTAAGAAAACTGATTTGTTTGAAATGTGGTACTGGAGGGAGGTCTTTGCAAATACTCTGGACTGCCAGAAAAACAGACATGTGGTTCCTAGATAAAATCAAGCCTGAACTATTTCTGGATACAGAAATGTTGAAACAAGCTGTCCTACTTTGGGAACATCATGAGAAGACAGGATTCCCTGTAAAAGACCATAATGCTGGGAAAGGTGGAAGGTAGCTGGGGGGAGGAGACAAAACATGAGATGGTCTGACTCCATAGAAGAGGCACAAGAACATAAGAAGAGCCATGCTGGATCAGGCCAAAGGCCCATCTAGTCCAGCTTCCTGTATCTCACAGTGGCCCCACCAAATGCCTCTGGGAGCGCACAAGACTAGATAGCTGTCTCCTGATACCACTCCCCTGCATCTGGTCCTTGAAGTACCCTGGTTTTAAGCCTGGAGATTACACATCTCCATTATGGTTTGTAAGCTGTGATGGACTTTTCCTCCAGGAATCTTAGGGCAGCTGAGGATAGGATAATTTGGAGAGCACTCATTGGAGAGTCAGAAGCAAGTTGACAGCACATGACAGAAACTGAAAACTGTCAAAATATTATCTCCCCTCTCTGCTGCCAGAGAAACATGCATTGTTTTGCCTGGGGGGGAGGGGGAACTTGTGATTCTTTCAGTTTAAATGCACTTTGGTGAACATTACTCACAAAGGGCCTCTTACAATGTGCTTTATCCAGAGAGTGCTGTGCTGGGTCTTCTGTGTACAGGGAAGCAAACAAGGAAACATTAGGCACATGCTCTGAATCCTGTGTAAATGACCTGGAAGATGCCAGATCACAAGTTTTCTGGAGCAAGATCTTATGATTATACCCAGCCTATGTTTGGAGGCACATGATGAAGTCTTACTAAAGCTGTTTACATCTGGGGCTGGTCAGTGTGACGATGGAAGATTTGAGTTCCACTGAAGAGAGCTGGATAAAAAAAATGTATTAATGACCTATTTTTTTTAATTTCACAGCCAAGCTCTGTACAGCTACATGTCTTGCGTGGCAAGATGCAGAGAGATCTAAATTGCAGACAAACATCTATGAAGAAATGTTGGAAAAATTCATATGCATATACGATATTGTATATTCTAAGTCGCAATAATCATGCTTGAGAGTTGTCATTCTCATTTTGGGGGGGGGGTGTCACAGCACTGCTAAGAGAATCTGATTAAACCAATGAATCCTTCCCTAGAAAAAGGAGCATAAATACATTACACTGTGAGGAGATCAGAAGTGGTAAAACGTCCCCTCCCATTTGAGAACCTGAAATGAAATACATTCTGAAGAGACTGTGGGTTTGATAGATCTGAGAGCAGGAACAGCCAGTTTGAATACAGAGTCAAAGAAAAACCCTAGACCAGAAAGACAATTAGGAATGGTTGTTTTGGAGGGAAGAGAGGGATATAAAGAAGACAGAGCTGAGGCAGGGCAGGCAGTAGAATGCTGGGCTGAGGAACAGAAAGGCAAAAAAGGGGAAGGAGTAGGTGAGGGCTCCTCAGGAAGTGGCTGAGTGTAGAGAAAAGAAAGCCTGGACAACCCCTCCCCCACTGGGGTGAGACAGAAGAAAGGGAACAGAGAAGGAACCAAAAGGAATATTTTGGGATGAAAGCCTATAACTGCAAAGCCCCCAAATGCCTGCCTTTTCATGGGACCAGTCCTGGGATGAAACAACACCCCATCAGATGTTGTAAGGGCCTGGGCAGGATGGCCTGGTAACAGGCTATAAATTGGGTGTCTCATCCATGAGTGGCATGTTATTACTATTATCTTGCTATATGAATACAGTAGTTTACAAGCACAATTCATTCCGGAAACATGCTCATAAACCAAAATACTTATAAATAAATAAATAAATAATCCCATAAGAAATAATTAAAATTTACCTAATTTGTTGTGTGGCTGAATGCCCCATCACTATGGACACTGCCTTCACTGTCATCCCCTCACCATGGCAAGGTACATGTGGTGGCGATGGAGCCCTGATTGACTGCAGTGGTGGCTGCAATTGGCCGCATGGATGTGGTGGCAGACGGGGGCACACTGCAGCAGCAAGGGGCAGCAGTGGGGAGGGGGTGCACAGTGGCAGCGATGGTGGTGGAGAGGTGACAGAAAAAGAAGAACCTTTGGTGCTTATTTTGCCAGAAACTGCTCACAAACTAAAGCACAATTTTTCATAACATTTTGCTCGTCTTGCAAAATATCCATACACCAAGGTACTTGTAAACCGAGGTATTACTGTATCTCTGAATGTGAAGTTGAGACTACTGAAAAAAGACATTCTACCCTCAAGGATAGAGATGGTCATGAAATGAAAAATGAAATGCTGTTTTGTTATTTCATTACATAATGAATTGTTTTGTTATGAAATGAGACTGTAGGACCCGTTTTGTTATGAAATGAAACACCACTTTCCCCCTCTAGAAACAAAATGATTTGTCTTAGAGGAACTAAATAGCTTCTTTGGACTCTTCCCTGTAAACTTCCCAAATTTGGAGAGGTTTGGGGTTTGGGGGCTGAGTTATTAAACTCCAAAGGGGGTCTCCCAGGAGAAAATCATTTCTAATTGAGTCGGGAAGTGCTTATTAAGCACTTTACAAATGTTTTTTTCCTGGGGGGATCCCAGGAGCTTGGGGTTCAGGGGGTTAGGTTATTAAACTCCAAAGGGGGTCCCTCCAGGAGAAAATAATTTGTAAAGCGCTTAATAAGCATTTCCCGACTCAATTACAAATGGTTTTCTCCTGGGAGGACCCCCTTTGGAATTTAATAACTTAACTCCCTGAACCCTAAACCTCTCCAAATTTGGGGAGCTTAAAGGGAAGCTACCCCCCAAATTTGGTGCCTCTAAGATCCAGGGGAGTCATATAGTATAACAAATCGTTTTGTTTCATTACAAAAAGTCTTTTAAAATTTTGTTAGTAATGAAATTAAATGAAAAGAGAAATGAAACAAAATGCTATAGTTTTGTTTGGTGCCCCTCTCTATCCAGGGAACATATACTGGGTGACAAAGATGTTGAAGTCAGTTTACCTCAGGTTCCATTGTTGTTTAATAAAAATGCTATTTTAAAAGTGAAGCCACCTCTATTGCTGTGATTGAGGGACAGGATACTAAGGATGGTATGGGCTTACCATGACATTATATACACACAATATTTTGCATGGTTTATTTTATTGCATTGGAATTGCTTTTTTTTTTTTTAGTATAAACAGAACATGACAACACTATTTACAAAATATTAGGGTTAGGATTAGGTATATTACACTGCAAATACAGTTCACCTCCCCCCCCCCCCGTGTATAAGATTATATTTTTGTCTATAATTGGTAGATTAAAATTACAGCTTTTTTTTTACACAGAAGTAAGCCAAGGAGAGAACCACACAGTTGTGAAACTGTCATTTTGCATTGGAAAAGTGGGGGTTGTCTTATACATGGGGACATCTTATATATGGAAAAATATGGTAAATGGCATTTCAATGCATACCTAACAGCAGACATCCAATATATTAAACAATGTAATTATTGTGGAAATAAAAAAAATACAGTGGCTGCAATCTGCTGGAGAAAGCCATTGAATTCGGGGGGGGGGGGGCAGTGGCAGATTTTTACAGTTAATGCATCTGTTTCAAATGGGTGTATTATAGTTGCAATTTATAATGCTAAAGTACGTAAATCACAACTAGAATAAGCCATTTTGAATCAATAGGACTTATGGAGAAAATGACTTACCAAATTCCCACTGATTCAATGAGTATACTGTACTTACCTATGATGTACTTGGCTAAGCAACAGGATTTCAGCTAGTGAATGCTTGAAAAGATTAAAATTGTACCTTAGAATTCACTGTGACCTATCATAAACAAAGATAGGAGTCTATTATCAGAACAGCAGGATAAGGTTTCTTCAATTCATATCAAAAGAAAGCTATTTTAAATGTCATAACATGGTGATTATGATGATTATAAGTTATCTATGTATAAGGGTTCAAACTCATCCACCCTCGGTTCCGACCCACAATGATGCTCAAGTTCTATGTTTGTAGAAACACTGAATAAACTTTTATTGAACAAGTCCATGTTTACAATGTTTTCTTGAATAACCTTAACATACAATGATGAAACCTCCTTTGTGTTTAATTCTTCAAACACTGAACCTTTAAACCAGGGGTGCCCAAACTTTTTGTAAGGAGGGCCAGATTTTTGGTGGCTAAGAATGTGTCAGGGGGCGGTTGCTCCCTGACCCTGCCACCCCACTGCAAGCCCCACCCACTGACCCATAAGCCCCACCCACTGGCCCCTTGCAACCCCACCCTCAGGAAGGAAGGCGGGGACCAAGGGAGGCAGGGAGGGAGATGGGGACCAAAGGAAGCACAGGGAGCCGTGGCTACAGGTTGCCCCTTGGAAGAGGCGATCTGTGCGAACTTGCACCCCCCCAAGCTCCCCAGCGGTGGTGATGGCTCGCCCGCCAGCCCACCCCAAAGCTCCTTGGCGGTGGCAGAGGCCCGCTGGCCTGCCCACCCCCCACATTCCCCTGCGGTGCCTGTGGCGGCAGACCATCCAGCCGCCCAAGCTTCCCAGTGATGACGGTGGCGCGGCCTGCCTGATCACTGCCCCACGCGTGCGCCCAACCTCACACATTCCCCTGTGGTGCCGCCCAAGGTTCCCAGCGGTGCTGGTGGTGGCGGCCTGTCCACGCGCCGCCCTGCGTGCGCGCGCCGAGCTTCACAAGTTTCCCGGTGGTGTCAGTGTTGGCGGAAGATTTTTTTTAAAAAATGGGGCAAAGGAGGGGAAGGGAGGGGTGGGCCAGCCAGCCACAGGCCACTCAGAATGTCCTGACGGGCCGGATTTGGCCCCCGGGCCGGAGTTTCGGCAGGCCTGCTTTAAACGGAGGCGTGACATGCATTTTTTTCTTTAACAGGTTCCCTCACATACAGTATATAAGTGATGACTGTGGGTTCCCTTCCCAAAACATTGTGTCCCACAATTGTGCCACTGAGTTTTCCAGACTCTCCTTCTTCCATTCTGGTTGAAATCAGTCAATACCCAGGCCAACACACAGGCTTCACTTGTATGGACCATTTATACACCTCAGGTTGAGCAACTCTGAATCTTGCTGGTCCCCTTCTCCAAGTCTCCCCATCGGTCTGAGTCCCAACATCTCGTAATGGTTCTTTCCAACCCTCATCATCTCCCTCCCCCTCCACCCATAGGTCTTCTGTACTGCCCATCACCCAAAGGACTCCCTTATTGGCTCACTCTCTTTTCTCTCCCCTTCTCCATCTTTTATCTTTTCCATCCCCTAATATTTTATCTCCTTTCTCCTTTACACCTAAGTCACCCATATTTAAAATCATGACATTATAACTTTCTTTCTCGTCTTCCTTTTCACACTTTTCAGATGGCACACCAGAACTCTCCTTTTCTTCTGATGTCTCTTTCTCGCACAATATACAATTACATCCCATGACAACCTACACTTGTTTAGCAAGAGACAATACTTTCATAACAATTTGTCATTTTTTTTAAAAACCTTGTTACCAAGGCAGTTTCCAAAGTAACAGGGAGAAAATCATATTTAACCTTCACTTTTGCACCTCTTTTAATGACCCCTTGAAACCTGTCAATGGACCACTGTCAAGAACCTCGGGTTAAGACAATGTAAGATAAATGCCAACTAAGCTGAAGTACAGCTGTCTCCATGTCAGTGGATAAATGGCCAGGCACTGTGCCATTACTTTATTCTACCACAGTTACATCATTTTATTTTACTTTAATCTGGGGGAACACAATCCATCTCTAATTTCAATGTGATGTGCTTCCCAGAGCAATAAGAAGTTATTTGGGCAGTGTTACTTCTGTTTAATTAGTTAATTTTTGGGAAGACAGGACTGGAAACTTATGGCACTTTTGTAACCTCTGCTTTTATTCACCAATATACAAGTACTGTATAAGCAAATAGCAGATAATCCTATAAAGGCTGAAACTTAAAGACTGTGGGTCTCTGTAAGGCAGTTACAATCATGGCTTTACCTATATGTGTCACACTTGCCCTCTGAAGCCCTTCTGTTCTTTGCCTCACGCTTGCCCAAATACCAAAAGAGGTATTTGCTCACATTTACACACCAAGCCTTTCCCTTCAGCTGGAGGCCTGACATATTGTCCATGTTCTCATGCTGACTCCTTGAAAACACTCAAGAAAGCAAGTTGTCAGGAAACTACCAATTCTGAATCTGTTGTTTCAACAGTAACAGGAATCTGCCTGCTCCCCTATCCTTAAGAAAGAGTACGGTTATGGTAAGGTGAAGGTAAAGGTTCCCCCCCGCACATGCGTGCTAGTCATGTCCAACTCTAGGGGTGGTGCTCATCTCCGTATTCAGGCCGAAGAGCCAGTGTTGTGCAAGTCCATGGCCATGTGGCCAGCATGGCTGCAAGGAAACACTGTTTTACCTTCCCACTTTTTTGGCGGTACCTATTTATCTACTTGCATTTACATGCTTTTGAACTGCTAGGTTGGCAGGAGCTGGGGTTCTCAGCAGGATCTCGTTCTGCTGCGTGGCACCCGGTATTCGAACCACGGAGCTGACTAATTTGCAACTGACAATTTTCGGAGCCTTACTCCACTAAGCCACCACACCCTTCCATTTCTATTAATAAAAAAGACTGTAATACTGACTAGAGAAGGGGGAAATCCAGCACTGGATTGGGCAATAACTTTCTTAGAATGAAACAATATGTCTTGTCCAGGTTTACATTTGGGATGCATTCTTTTCATCAGTACTGTATATATGGGCAAAAATACAAAAATATGTGGTTGCCTAACCTTGTGCCAATGTAAACCAGATTGGACACTGGAAACATTAAAATTAGGGCTTGGCTGGATGGAAGGGACTAAACAGAGACACTTAAGGTCTCTTACAGGTACAGCATCCCATTTGGTGCACTCTTTTCACTTGCAGAGCATATGCATCATGAGTGACCATTTGACCTCTCTCCCTCTAAAGGAACAGAAAAAAAGAAAACAAAATGTCCCCTCCTACTACCCTTCTCTTTTCATGAGGAAGCTTTCAATTTTTAATTCCCCCCCACCCACTAAAAGATATATGACACCAGCGATACCCTAAATTGCTTTTAAAACCCTAATATCCTTCGCTTTCTGCCTCTTCCCCCTCCACAGAGGCAGAGAAGAGAAAGTTGGTAAATTCCCAACAAAGTTGCTAAGCTATCTGCTTAAACCACTTAACAATTGTTGATTCTACGCAATACCAATTCTACACAACCTGCACTGGTTACCAGTTATTGCCCGAGCCCAATTCAAAGTGCTTGTTTTGGCATATAAAGCCCTAAATGGCTTAGGACCTAGATATCTGAAGGACCGTCTCATTCCTCATTCCATATGAACCTACCCGGCAATTAAGATCCAGCCAGGGAGCCCTCCTGAGAGAGCCATCCCTGAAGGAGGTGTAAGAGATGGCTTGTAGGTCTAAGGCCTTCTTGGCAGCTGCCCCCAGGTTATGGAATGCCCTCCCAAGTGACATTCGCCTGTCACCAACACTGATGACATTTCGGCGCCAGGTAAAAACCTTCCTGTTTCTGAAATTTTTTTAATTGACATAACATAGATTGTGGGTCCTGGTGGCAATTTTAGTGTTTTGTGTTTAAATGTTTTTATTGTTTTAATTGTCCATTGCCTTTTTAACGTTTTAACTGTTCATTTTAATTGTAAGCCACCCAGAGACCTTTGGGTAGTGGGTGCCATATAAGCTGTATAAATAAATAAATAAATAAATAAATAAATAACATTGAATGGAAAATTTAAAATAGCAACCAATCCCAACAAGCACAGCTGCTGGATCTGAATAGACACAGAGTGCTCCTACCCACTTCCTGATAGGGAGACAAAAAAGTGCAGGTAAGAATGCACTGGGCATGAGCTGGTCTGTGTTGGCACTAATGTTCTGTTCACCAGGAAGAGAAACCAACCAATCTGTCCCCGAAGGGCATTGGATTGGAAGGGGAGGTTTTAATAGTAAAAAAAAAAGTAACTGAGCCACTGTTAATGGGATTGGAATTGCTGGCAGCAGTCTAGTAGCAATATTTTACTACTAACACCCACACCCACACAATTCTGAGGCTGCCAAAAGCTTGCCCAGGGCAAAATGGAGCCCTAGGGAACCTTGGAATCTAAAACAGAGAGATAAGAAGTTTTTAATAAGATTTAATTAAATATTTATAGTTCAAAATTTAGATTTTGCCAGTTAATATGATGTTGCTCATTCAGTGGTTTCTTCCTGGCTGGTTTTAAGCTAGTTGTGTTAATGGTCAGATTTTCTCTTACCTTATCTTCATCATTATGGGATACATATGTGGTGGAAAACCTATATATAGGTCTTTGAATAGTAACTAATTGTACCAAAAAATTCTTTGCTCTGTGTCGAGTTAAGGAGAGGGTGGTATCTTTTTGGCAAGGCAGAGAAAGGCATCAAAGGTAATGATGTCACAACCATAATTCTCATAAGTATGAATGTATGTTTCTAGGTGTTCCACTTGTATCCTGAATTTATAGCAAACATGGTGCTCAAGGCAACATTTTGAAACAAATTCCTAATTAAAACAGAACATAAAAACAAGTAAGTTAAAAGTCAGTTGCATCACTAAATGAAATAGACAGTTGATTAAAATTTCTCATAGCAACAGACTTGCTTGCTTTCTGAATACTTGCCAATGGAAAGACAAGGTAAAGGAAGTGAGCATCAGCTCTTATGGTCATGGGATGAGAGAAGAGCATTTCCTAAGTATCTTAGATCCTGTGTGGGATCTTCTGGCCACCTGAGAGAGAAAAGAGAGGAGGGTAGGAGCAAGAACTGACCAGATAGCCTTGTCTACATGGATATATTGGCCAACATAATGCCTGCAATAAATAGAGATGGGAGCTTTGTGCTTCATATGAAGCAGAGTGGTGCTGCCCAGCAGTTTCTAATCCCCCCAACTGCCCAGTCCACTTACTGAGCTCCGTGCACCACCGGGGTCATTCTCCATCATCTGCACATCATTCTGTGCTGGAGCCCAACCTCTCTGGTGAAGAGGCAGAACGAAGATTCTCCCCATGTAGGTGATGTCTGCTTGCCTTCCTGGGGAGGCTGGGAAGGGCTAGCCGGGCTCCAATATTGACAAATAAGGATTCCAGTAGGGGCATAGAAACAGCTGGGCAGTGGTGCTTTGTGTGACATACAAAGCACGAAGTGCCCATCTCTTGAAATACACCTTGGGTGCAAAACTATTGTCATGAATATTATTATCATTTATGTATTTGAAATATTTTTACCTTGCCTTTCTTGTAAGAAAGGAGGCTTACATTAATTAAACTACAATACTGTATTAAAACCAAAAGCAGTTAAATTCAAATATTAAATGAATTAATAACATTATATTGTTAGGTAAAGCATTATTAAAACAGGTATAGAAGCATCAAAAATGCAAACCATTTCATTTTAAAACGTCTTCCTGACAATTGGCCAGTGCCTAAGAAAAGCACTCCTCTTAATATAATATTGGAACTTTCACTTAAGACAGGGCTGTTCAACTTTGAACAGGCCAAGGTCTACTTTTTTCGTCCCAAAGTGCTTGAGGGCTACGACACTAAAACCTCTACTTACGAATTTTATCCGTTCCGAGCACATGCTCATAACTAAAAACTTTTGTAAGTAGAGCAGTGGTTTCCCATAGGAATGCATTGAAAACTAATTAATCTGTTCTGGAGGGAACAGATTTCAATGCGCCATGGCCCTTGAACTGCCCCGCTCAGCTGAGACAGTGGGCTGGCAGAACCAGAACTTTGCTGGGGCAGTGGTGGTCCTTGGGATGGGGGAGGGAGGGGTGGAGAACTTATCCCCTCACTTTTCTTATTGATAGCCGGCGGGCTACTTTTGAACCTTCACAGGCTACCAGGAGCCCGCGGTCTACCTGTTGGGCAGGCCTGACTTAAGAGAAGCTGCATGATAAGGCAACTGGGGCAGAGAAAAGGAAGCATTTTGTTGCTTAACCACGTGATGTTTTAATGTGTCTTTTGCACCTCTTCTCCTCTCTTGTCCATGAGAACCCTTGCTCCTCCCAAATTAATTCATTTTAGATTTTTTTTAAAAAACATCCTGTCATTTATGACTAACCACAGCCCAGGGCATTGACTGTTCTGTGGTGGTTCCCCCTATAGTTTCTCACTACTTCTACTTTTTATAGAAAATAATGTTTTAAACAAACATTTCTTGCATCTTTGGAAGCAAGTACGTTTGGCTTGTTGAATTAAATATTGTCTTTGGGCATCATTTTGAAATTTTGTTGTTGTGGTGGTTGCTAACTATACCCAACTCCTAAACTTTCTTGCAAGGAGCAGTCCTCCTTTCCTGTCTCTATGCCTCTTCCTGGCCATGGATGAACCATGTTATGGTCAGCAACATGGCTAATCTCAGCTGCAATGGATGAGCAACCATCCTGTCAGAGCCATGGGATACTGATGCACCATCCTGGAAAAGTATTTCCCTATCCCATTGATGGCGAACCTGTTAGAGACCAAGTGCCCAAACTGCAATTCAAAACCCACTAATTTTCCGCAAAGTGCCAATACAGCAATTTAACCTGAATACAGGTGGCTGTGAAGAGGCAATGTCGGGTGCCCACAGAAAGGGCTCCGAGTGCTACCTTTGGCAGCTGTGCCATAGGTTCACCAACACTGCCCTATCCTTTTTATTCTGACTTACCATCCAGGCAGTGGGTTGTATTTCTAAGTATTTATATTGCTCTTATATGTCATTAAGTTGCTTCTGACAAGTTTTGACTCACTGAATTAACATCTAAAAGGTCCTGGAATTGTCTTAAATTGGTTCACTGTATCAGCCTCTCTATGTTAGTTCTCCCTACTGCTTTCGACTTTTCCTAGCATTATTTTTTATAGTGCATCTTGTCTATGGGATGATAAATCGTATGTTTCCATTTCACCTTCTTGTACTGTAAAAATCAGATACACTTTTTCCATTTCCCATGCTTGAATGTGTCTGGATTATCTTGGCACTCCTAGACTACAATTACAGCCATATGGATTTCTGCTCAGATATCCCACTACAGTAATTTTTATTAGACCTTATTGCCATATAATTGCTACTTTTAATATTTTTACAGTATTAAACAAAAAAACGACATACAGTATATTAAACAGAACATTGAAACTGCAGCAAATAATAACTGCACGACCGCCCTGGGTAGTGCCCTTTGCACTAAGGGGAGCGGTATAGATATATAAACAAACAAACAAACAAACAAACAAACAAGAGAACAACGGATCTTATATCTGAAACTCAAAACTGGATGTTTTGAAACTCTTCTCCTTGGCAGCCTTCCCAAGATCAGGTGCCTCAAGGTGCAGATGGTACCCGACTGAGGACTGGCTTGTTTAGGGGAAAAAACCAAGACTCGGGCTTCCACTGCCAGCACCAAAGAGCAAAAAAGGAGAAAGCGGGCTCTCCTCGTAACCCGTGTGTAGCCTAGCCTGGTCGCCTTCGGATTCATTTCTTCGCTCAAGCTCTCCACTGCAGTTCCTCTCGAAACAAGGAGGGGGGTAGAAAGGATTTGAGAAACTCCGGCGGAGGTCGGAACCCGGAAGAGTCTCCCTCCCTCGCTGAGTCACCGCAGCAGCAGCAGCAGCAGCAGCAGCAGAAGCCTGTGCAATCAACACGTACTCACTTCCACCCACCCTTGACCCTTCCCCGGTCGGAGAGAGGGAAGCCCCGGCGCTGCTCTCGCCGGAACACGCGCGCCAACACCCCACCTCGAAGCGGAAGGCGCCGGGCCGAAGCCTCCGAGGGTGGGAGAGGCTCCGGGCGGAAGTGGGTCCGCGGCTGCGCTGCCCATGTCAGGCGAGAGGGTGGCGCGGGGAGGAGGAGGAGCAGCAGCAGGAGGAGGAGGAGGAGGAAGGCCGCGGCCGATCCCGCCCCGTCTCGCGGTCCTTGGCGCCGGCGAAGCTTGAAGGAGGCGGCCGGCCGGCGTGCCCGTGGATGTGTCGGCGGCTGGCTGCCTGCTGCGGTGGGACCATGGCGGAACGGGCTCCCAGGCCCCGGGACTCCTCCGGCAGGGCGGCGGAGGCGGAGGCGCGGAAGGAGGCAGAGGCTGCCTTGGAGCGGCAGATCGCCGGTGGGAAGCGGCAGCCGGGGAGAGGGCGGGCGAGGGGCAAGTGGGGACGGGGGGGAGGGGGGAGGGGAGCCCTCGGGGGGGGGCGCACCAGGAGGGAGGGATGCGGGAGAAAGAAGCCCCCGTGAGCCCGAGGAAAGGAGGAGGACGAACCAGGCGCCCACGGTGTGCGTGCATAAGGGACCGTGCCTAGGAATCCAGGGTTGCTGGGACGTGGCATTCTGCCCGGGCATCCTTCCGACTGGAGTCTCTGACGGGCCGGTTCAAGTTTTACGGATCAGGTTGAAATTACATAACTTTTGACTCTGGACCGAATGGCCTCGTGCTCCTCTCCCGCGCTTCCCGTTGCCTTGTGTTGTTTTATTTGTGCTATTTTATTTGTGAAGCACGCATTTCTCCTTCCCCAAACTCACCTCATGTTTTACAGCTCCAATAGATTGGACACAACAGTAAAAGCTATATCCCAGTACTGACTTCCAAAAAAGTACCTTTGAGTATTCGTACTTTATATTTGTTTAAATCACAATGCCATCAACGTACTGGGGCAATTTTGATTTTTCTTCGGCTAAATACATTCGAGTACAAGCATAATGTGTGTTGGAAGTTAAACTGAGTTAGTGGTTGTTTGCAACTACAGACCATGGACAATGGGTTGCTCCATGACTGCAAGGATTTCTTAGAAATAATAGGGCTGACTTGTGGGATACCTCCATCCTCAGGCACTAAGCATGCTTCAAGGAGCATTCTTTGTTTATCAAACTATTTCCAGCTGAGTCCTGCCTTGAAAGTGTATTTTGGAGCTAAGGCCTTGTTTGAACCTGGACTGTGCGGGTGTGAATGCACACATGATGCCATAATAGGTATTTTTTGCAAGCTAGTATTAATTGTAGATAATGCATGTTAGTCATAAATCTCTAGGTACTGTTAGGCAATTTGTGATTAGCTAAGTCTTAGCTGGAAATTGTAATCACCTACCAAGAAATCTGGAAGTAAAACAATAATGTATACTTATCCATGAAAGAGGATTCCATACCACTTATTAAATTAGACATTAAACCCTGAAACCAAGTTAGACAGAGGATGCAAATTCCTCATTGAGTTGGAAGGGGACCAGAAGTCCATCAAGTCCAACTCCCTGCTCAATGCAGGAATCCAAATTGAAGCAGATCCAACACAAGGTTGCCCAATTTTCTCTTGAATGCCTCCAGCACTTGAGCACTTGCCTCTTCTTCAGATAATTGGTTCCATTGTCAGACTGCTCTAATGGTTAAAATGTTTTTCCTGATACTCAGCTTAATCTTGTTGGTGGTCTCTAACATCCATGAACAGATTCTGACAGAAACTTATTTCAGGTCTTTCCATACCTTCATGTGGACAGTTAGTTCGAGATAGTGGTTGTGTTGGAAGGATTTGTCCACAGTTATGCATTAGACATGGGTGTTTCATTTTGGGAGGGGACTGGTTCTGAAACGAAACTCACCAGCACAGCTGGCGCTCAGAACCCAGGCCCACTCTCTGGAGCAAAATCACCCAATGTCTTACCTTGCTGTAGCTGGTGCTGGGCAAAATTCCAACCAGGAAGCAGCCTCTGATGTGTCATCTTTCCCTCCCTGGCACTGGCCAATCAGGAGCTGTGCAAGGACATGCATCATCCCGCCTCCCTCTCTGATTGGCCAGCAGCAGGGAGAGGAAAAGATGCTGCTGCTTTCTGATTGGAGTTTCACCCCATGCAAGGTAAAGCAAGGTAAGACCGTGGTTGATTTTGTTCCGGAGGGTGGGACTGTGTTCGGAATGCCAGTTATGCTGGTGTGTTTCGTTTCGGAACCAGTCTCTTCCGAAACAAAACACCCATGTCTATTATACACCTAAGGCTTATTGGGGCAAGGGACATTATGTGGAGTGGGATGGGGTCTCAGGTGACAGGTTCTGGCAGCTGCCACATGATGGCATCTTGTGTCCACAGTTGGAGGACACAACTGTGTACATCAAACAGACCGTCATGCAGCATCAAGCTAGTGTGTTCTCAAGTGTGGTGGAGGATTCTGGGTTATCACTAGTACTATAAGTAAAATTTGACTGCTTGTCATCATTGAAAATTAAGAGAGCTGCCATTTTGTCCTTCACCTCATGCATCAGAATTTTTGGGATTTGCCTTGAGGCTGATGAAAATCAGCTGATTAGTGATGGCATTAATTATATCTAGCTTTTTCAGCATTTCTTTTAGAAATATGGAAAATCAGTAAGCTGCATTTGATGAGTCTTTCATAGTAAAGCTTCTTTGCATCATTATAATTTTAAATAGCTGTATTATGGGTGTCCTTTCTGTTACATAAATGCTCACTGTCCTCATAATGCTAGATAATGTTTTTCTTGGTATAAGCCTGTACCTGAATCATAGAGTTGGAAGATACCTCAGGGGCCATCTAGTCCAACCCCCTGCCATGCAGGAACCCCATCACAATATTTCCGACAGATGTCCATCCAGCCTCTGCTTAAAAACCTCCACAGAAGGAGACTCCACCACCCCTTGTGGCAGCATATTCCACTGCTGAACAACGCTGTCATGAAGTTCTTCCTAACGTTCAAATGGAATTTCTTTTCCTGTAGTTTGAAACCATTGCCCTGAGTCCCAGTCTCTGAAGCCATGGAAAACAAATCTGTTCCCTCTTCAATATGACATCCTTTCGAATATTTAAACATACCTATCATATTCCCCCTCAACCTTCTTTTAGAGAGGCTAAACATCCCCAGTTCCCTAAGCCATTCCTCATAAGACATTTCCTCCAGACCCTCAACCATCCTGGTCACCCTCCTCTGCACCCACTCGAGGTTGTCAACATCCTTTTTTAAGCTGAGGTGCACAGAACTGGACACAGTACTCCAGGTGGGGTCTGACCAGAGCAGAATAGAGTGGTACTATCACTTCCCTTGTTCTAGACGCTATGCTTCTGTTGGTGCAACCAATAATCACATTGGCTTTCCTGGCTGCCGCATCACACTGCTGATTCATGTTCAACTTGTGGTCCACCAAGACTCCCAGATCACTTTCACAGGTACTATCCTCCACCCAAGTGTCCCCCATCCTATATCTGTGCAATTCATTCTTTTTCCCTAGATGTAGCACCCTACGTTTCCCTGTGTTGAAATCCATTCCCTTAACTTTGGGCCAGAACTCTAATCTGTCAAGGTCCTTTTGGATTTTCATCCTATTCTCTAGCGAATTAGCAACCCCTCCCAATTTGGTATCATCTGCAAATTTAATTAGCATACTCTCTATTCCTTCCTCCAAGTCATTAATAAAGATATTGAACAGCACTCAACCCAGAACAGAACCCTGGGGCACCCCACTGGTCACACCTCTCCAAGCTGAAGAGAGGCCATTTATGATCACCCTTTGGGTGCGATCAGTCAACCAATTACAAATCCACCTAACAGTAGCACTATCTATCCCACTTCCTACTAACTTCTTTGCAAGAATACCATGGGGAACCTTATGGAAGGCCTTACTAAAGTCCAGATAAGCAATATCCACAGCATTCCCCTCATCCACTAGGCTTGTAATTATATCAAAGAAAGAGATCAAATTAGTCTGGCATGACTTATTTTTAAGAAACCTGTGTTGACTTCTTGTAATGACAGCATTGTTTGTTAAAAGCTGCAGAAAATATGTACAACAGGCTACGGTAGTTATGAGAATTCCTCTCTTGGAAAAAGAGCTCAAGGTACTACATTTGTCTTTTGTGTACCTTTTTATCATTCCTCATGAACTTTAGAGCATGACGTGATCTGCTTCATAGGCCTGATACTGTACCAGTAGTTCCCAACTTCTTTAGAGTCATGGCCTCCTTTTATAATAGCCATGTAGCTTGCGATCCCCCTTGTTTAAAAAGGCATTTTAATGGGGTAAAGTATTCCCTTTTCAGAAAGAGAAGGTTCTTTGCTCTCCCCAAAGTATCTGCTTCACATATATACACACAAACATTATTTTTAATATCCTGCCCTGAAAAATCAAGGAAGAAATTATTAAACAAGGGTTACAGCACATATAAAGTGATCCACGACAGTCCCCCCCCCCAAAAAATATATATATTTGTGACCTTCTTGGAGTCTCAACCCATTAGGTGGGGAATAATGGCAATATACTATCTTTCAGTCTTTTTTCTTTTGAAACTGAGAGCCTTAGTAACTTGGTATGAGGATGGACATTTTACATCTGCAGCCTGGACAGTCAGAGTATTTATAATTTGTCTAACTGCTGTGGTAATTGGTCTAAGTGGTACAGCAATATTATTCTGTACCCACATTGTATAAGAAATTTTGGAAATAATTAACAAATCAAAATCTGCCATAATTATTTAGTTCAGTTGCATTTAGAATTTTTAAGTTTGTGCTAAAAGGTAGCTATAGTACCAGAGCTGTGGATCTGTGGGCAAGATTCTTATGGATGGAATAGTCTGATCCGAGTAAAATTTAAAGTACAGTACGTTACAAATCTGGCAACGTTGCTTTGGCTGGCAGTATAAAATTAATAATTAGAAACCAGTATGTAGTATGGAAGTTAAATCATAAGAAATTGGCATGATTTGAACAGCTTTGTGAAAAGACTCCTAATCAATATTTTAGAGGTGCTTGTAGGATTACATGCTATCTGGATAGTTCAGTTATTATTTCATCATTATTAATAAGAAGTGACAAGAAATAGTGATGCAAATGATTACCTCTAAAGTAAAATAAATGGGGAAAGAACTGGAGGACAGAGAGGAGCTTGCTGGCAAAAAAACCTTTATGGAATTATGTGGATATAACACAACATCTTTGATTAAAAGGGCCATGTCCTAAGTCAGAAAAGCCACTATATTGTCCAGTTATGGGAGAAATAAAAATAAGAAGTTGCTTCTGATAGAATATATCTAATTTTAAAGCATGTAATGTTACCTGAAAGGGCTGATGGCATTAATTGCCTGAGAGTTTTGAAGCAGTCCTGCTTTATATCCAAAGGACACGTAATTCAAATAAAATATGGAAGTCCTAGTTTGTAGTGATGCTAAAATTGCATTCTAATATAGAAGAATTATGAAGTTGGAACGGGCTTACAAGGCAGTTGAGTCTAATCCCCCCCAAGTGGTTGTCTAAATTTCTCTCGAATGCCTCCAAATTTGGAGCACTCACTATCTCTTGAAGTAATTGGTTCCATGGCTGTACTGCTCTAAGAAGTTAGAAGGTTTTTTCTGATATTCAGCTGAAATCTGACTTCCTATAATTTGAGCCTGTAGTTGCATGCCCTGAACTCTGATCATGCCCCTTCTCTGTATGACGTCCTTTCAGGTATTTGAAAAGTGCTATCATATCTTCCCTTCAGTCCCCTTTTCTCAAGGCTAAACATCCCCAGGTCTTTCAGTCTTTCCTCATAAGACTTGGTTTCCAGTCCCCCAATCATCCTTGTTGTCCTCCTCTAAACTTCTAATTTGTCAGCATTCTTCTTGTAGTGTAGTGTCCAGAACTGGACACAGTAGTCAGGATGAGGCCTAACTAGTGCTGAATAGAGGGGAACTAGTGCCTTGTGGGATTTGGGATATATGTGGGATATTAATGTAGCTTAAAATAGCATTTGCCTTTTTTGTACCCAATCACACAGTTGGTTCATATCCAACTTGTCATCTATGACAGTTCCTAGAACCTTCTCATTTATAGTATTGCTGAGCCAGTTATTCCCCATCTTGTAAACTGTCTGACTTCTTTTTCCCAGGTGCAGTGCATTGCATTTATCCCTGTTGAGTTTCATTCTGTTGTTTTCAGTCCAGTGCTCAAGCATGTCTATATTGTTTTGAATTTTGTTTGTCTTCCAGGGGATTAGTTATTCTACCCAATTTTGTATCATCTGCAGATTTGATTAGCATTCCCTGCACTCCCTGATCCACGTTACTATTAAAAATGTGGAAGAGCTCAGTGCGTAGAACTCAGCCCTGGGGTATCTCACTTGTTACCTCCTCCCATTTTGAGAAGGAGACATTTATCATCACCTTCTAAGTACAATTCTATATCCAGCTGTTTGTCTACCTGACAGCTGTTCTAGCCATCTCCACAGCTTGCTAGATACCTATATACCAGGGCTGTTCTACTTTTTCCAACCCAAAGTGCCTGAGGGCTACTACACTAAAACCTCTACTTACGAATTTTATCCGTTCCAAGCCCATGCTCATAAATAAAAACTTTTGTAAGTAGGAATGCATTGAAAACCAATTAATCTGTTCCGGAGGGAACATATTTCAATGTGCCATGGCCCTTGAACTGCCCTGCTCGGCTGAGACAGTGGGCTGGCAGACCCAGAACTTTACTGGGGCAGTGGTGGTCCTTGGGGTGGGGGAGGGAGGGATGGAAAACTTATCCCCTCACTTTTTAAATTGATGGCTGGTGGGCTACTTTTGAACCCTTCACGGGCTACCAGTAGCCCGTGGTCTACCTGTTGTACAGGCCTGCTGTATACTATATCTGCTGCATTCCCTCTGTCTGCCATTGAGGTTACCCAATCAAACAATGTGATCAGGTTAGTCTGGTAGAATTTGTTCTTGGCAAATCAGTGTTGGCTTCTGGTTATTGCTGCATTGTTTTCTAGGTGCTTGCATAGTGACTGCTTTTCAATCTGTTTCAAAACCTTCCCTGAAAAGACAATTTATTACCTTCCTCTATCATTTTATCTAGGAGAGGGCTTTTTTCCCAGTTTTTGTTTTTAAAGCGATTAAAGGAGCTATGGAGATATGATACCTTCTGTTAATGCAGACATGCCAAGGGAAAAGTGTGCTACACAGGGCCAGTGCCAACTTTCAAGCAAACTGCTAAATCCATCACTTTTGCATTCCTCGTCAATCATTTTTCCTACTTATACAATATAGATGTTTCATCATCTGTTTCTGCCAGCTCATAAGCATGCAATGTCCCGAGAGGAAATATGTAGTACACATTGTGCAAGTATGGCAACACAAGCTGCAAGAAATGCTCTGAGTTTTTTATTGTTACTGGACAGATAAGCAGGGATGGGTGTTCTAGCTAGTTAGCTATTGTACTGTTGCTGGTCAGAGTGAGACAACTGTCTTGGCTCAGCTGCAGCAGACAAGCTTTCCCATATTTATCAATGGAAGTGTGGGTCACTCTTTTGATAGTGTTTTTTAAAATTTCTGTTTTGGAATTAGTATTTGACTTTTTCTATTGTGCTAACAATTGAGTTCAAGAGCATTACTGTCACTTAGCTGATGAAAATATGGTAAAATATTTGCCATCTGTAAAAGAAGTAAGAGAGCTTCCTTGAAGTCTGGGAATTAAACTAGTTGCTATTGCACTTTAAACTGTATTTACTGTAAATAATCCTTATGGTTTGAGTATTCTTAAATAATGCAGAAATTGAGTATGTGCTTTATGCAAATCTCTGGACTTAGGTGTAGCTACTATTGGATTGGCTTGTTAAACAGGCCAAATTAATGTTGATTCCAATTATTTCTGAAAAATGAGATGGTTTCTTAAGATTGCATTACAACATAAGAATGAGTGAGTTTCTTTTTTTAACATTTTGGAGGAGGATATTGCTAGGGCTTTGCCTGGCCATGTAACAGTTGCACAACACTGGAACTCTTTGGGGTCAGTTCAGTGGGAAATTGTTAAGTGATGCTGCCCTTCTAGGTTTACTCCCTCTACTTTGGTGGTCAAGGCCTTTTAAAACAATTTAATGCTGAATGGCAATTTAATGCTGTGTCCAGTTCTGTGCGCCACAATTTAAAAAGGATGTTGACAACCTTGAGCGGGTCCAGAGGAGGGCGACCAGGATGGTTGAAGGTCTGGAAGAAATGTCTTATAGAATGACTTAGGGAACTGGGAGTGTTTAGCCTTTCAAAAAGAAGGCTGTTGGGGGGGATATGATAGCTATGTTTAAATATTTGAAAGGATGTCATATTGAAGAGGGAACAAGTTTGTTTTCCATGGCTTCAGATACTAGGACTTGGGGCAGTGGTTTCAAACTACAGGATAAGAGATTCCACTTGAACATTAGGAAGAACTTCATGACAGTTAGAGCTGTTCGGCAGTGGAATATGCTGCCGCAGAGGGTGGTTGAGTCTCCTTCTTTGGAGGTTTTTAAGCAGAGGCTGGATGGCCATCTGTCGGGAGTCCTGTGATGGGGGTTCCTGCATGGCAGGGGGTTGGACTGGATGGCCGTTGAGGTCTCTTCCAACTCTATAATTCTATGATTCTATGACATTATGTCATATTTAATGTGATTAATCATGTTGCACAAACCTTCTAAAACTGGTTAATACAAAAAATTGGGAATTCATATAAGGTCACAGTGTCTACTGCTATCATATAATTACATCTAAGAATTCTTAGCAATTGCCTACATCTAAGAACTTTTGAATTAATTATAATCTGGTTCTATTTCAGGAGAAGCACATAAAGAAGGTGGATCTGCACGGATGTCACTCCTGATATTGGTGTCCATTTTCTTAACAGCTGCTTCTGTTATGTTTCTGGTCTATAAAAATTTCCCACAGCTTAGTGAGTAAGTATATGACTTGCACATTTGTTTTGAGGGACTTCTCAAGTATATTGCTGCCTAGAGTTAAAATAAATAAATAAATAAATAAATAAATAAATAAATAAATAAATATTGAGAAATTATCTCAAGTCTCAGCTACAGTATACACATGTTCCTAGAAAGTCAGTAGCCAAAATATTTTTGTTCTTTTTGTAGTAGTTTATTAAATTGCATTAAAAATGTCCTAGCCTCCCCCTTTCAGGTTTTGAAGCTCTCTAGGGCTCTGTTTTGCCCCGAGGAAGCCTTTGATAGTCATAAATCACTGCCAGGTTGCCTCCAGCACAGCAGGATTTAGATGGCCAGCATAAACTTGTGACTATTGGGCATCTCCCCAGTCCCACCTCATTCCAAAGTTCCAAAAAGTTTCCCTAGGGTGAAAGACCCCTAGAGAGTCTCAGAACTGAGGAAAACTGGGAGAGGTAACAGGAAGTTTTAAATTAGTTTTTATTAGATATTACAGTAGTCCCCTGCCACATCGCGGTTCATATATTGCAGTCCTGGTATATCGTGAATTCTTATTTGGAGAGAAGCTACCTGCCCAGCAGGAGTGGGTAAGTCAGTGGTGACCAAACTTCAGCCCTCCAGATGTTTTGGACCACAATCCTTTGTCACTGGCAATACAGGCTTGGAATTCTGGGAATTGTGGTCCAAAAACATCTGGAGGGCTGACGTTTGGCCACCACTGGGGTAAGTGCAAGTGCTAAGGGGATGAAAGATGTGTGGCAAGGCTTTCACCCTTCCAGCACCTTGGCAACCGGCCCTGCAGGAGTGGGTAGGTGCAAGTGCTGAAGGGGTGAAAGCTGCACCACATGGCTTTCACCCTCCCAACACCTCAGTGACCTGCCCTGTGGGAGTGGGTAAGTCACCAAGGTGCCAAAGTGAACCACTCGGCACTTGCACTTAGCCACTCCCACAGGGCAGGTCTCCGAGGTGCTGGGATGGTGTAATTTGCACAATGCAGCTTTCACCCCACTTGCCCACTCCCACTGGACAGGTTGCCGAGGCGTCTGCATATCACGGATTTTCCTTTATTGCAGGTGGCTAGGAAACCTAATCCCCATGATAAACGGGGGACTACTGTAGCAGCATCAGACAATGATACCTAGTACAGTGGACACTCGTATAACAACTGGTTTGTTTAACAGAAAATTTGCTTAAAGGAAAAAAAATCTGGAGATAGGGGGAATTGCTTAACAAAATTGCCTATGAGACGAATTTCGTACAACAGAAAAACAGTCGTGATTAGGGATTAATCCATTTTTCAGTGCATTCCTATGGGAAATTTGTACAAAAGAAAATTTGCTTAACAGAATTTCATTTGGAATGAATTAATTCCTTTATACAAGGTGCTACTCGTATACAGTATATTGCATGGCTACACAAATGGGATTTTGGCCAGTGTGATTTTGCAGGGATTCTCAAGTGTTTTCCAAAAGCATATCTAAAGATAACTTGAAACTGATCTTACATACAGAACTTTTGCTCTACTTTTGTGTAGCTCTTTTATCTATTCAGGCTTTCTGAACAAGGAATATGGGCACTTTGAAAGCAAATTGAATTAAAAGGTCAAACTCAACAAATAATGACATCATTTCTAAGGCATAACAACAATTGCTCAGACTACTGCTATTAAAAACAAGTTCTGAATGGTTTATAATGTAAATGTGTTGCTGAATGTCATTCTAAACAGTGATCTTGAATCTGACTAATAACTCTTGGGAATGGAGATAGGCACAGGGATTTGATCACTTAAAACTGACAATTTATGAACCACCGGATTTTTGCTAGGCTGTTTTGCATTGAAGCATAGTCTCTATAGAGGTGATGGTTGGGAGAAACAACAGATTCAGTACTTTAAAAGAGATTGATTCTTAAATTGAATAACGTTTTGTACTACTAAGTTCAGAAAGTGGTTGCAGCATGTGCAAGTTGACACCTATTCCAGATGGGAACTAGGATATCTTATGTTGGTAATGTTGTTGTTTTTTCCCCCCACACAGAGAGGAGAGAGAATGTATAAAAGTGCCAAGAGACATGGATGATGCTAAAGCCTTGGGAAAAGTTCTCTCTAAGTACAAGGATACCTTCTATGTACAAGTATTAGTGGCTTATTTTGCCACATATATTTTGTATCCTCATTTGAAAATTGCCCATACCTGTAGTTCCATATAATGTGAAGTGAAGTGATTTTAAGGCACAGGTTTCTTCTGGTCATTATAGTTTGACTCTTAAAATGAAAACATTCTCCTCTTCATGATCTCCAGTATTGTGAACAAGATTGGGAAAGGAACTTTTAAGAGCTATGTGGACCTTCAACTACTGTAGCTGATGTCTTTTAGAGTGAAGAGTTGTCCACTGCTGTTCTTCCATTCATTGAAGGCTCTTTGGTCCAACAGAGGCTTCTTTTAATGCCAGCTCATCATGATATACAGAAGGATCATAAGAAATATGCTACGAGATCAGGTCTCCCTAATCCATCATCCTTTCCCCTTGCCCAATAGAGTCTACAAACAGGGCATGAAAAGAGTAGCTGATTCTCATTGTTCTGAGTCACTAATATTCAGATGCATTGTTCTGTTATCCTGGGGAATATATAACCATTATGAATAGCAGGCTGCTTCAACCCTCAAAACCATACCCTTCATGAATATGTCTAATATTACCCACTTTCACTAAATCACCCATAGTTTTGTATCTTCTGTCTAGCCTAGCGTATATTTTCCTCAGCCAATTGCTCTAACCTTACCTTAGAACAAAGTAGTTTTTCTCCCCACATACCCAGTCGTTTTGATGCTGTTTTCTGTAGATCTATAATATATTTTTTCAGATGTATCAACCCTAATTGTATCTGGTATTCAAAGGGTGGTGGTACTTTGATCTTTGAAAGGTCACTATAATATTGGTAAGCTTTCAATTTCTTCTTGGTTGTTCCCAACATAGAATTTGCCTTTTTTAACAGTTGCTATTTGCTGGCTTGGCATTGCCACTCAGCTGACTACTTTGACTCCAAGATCCCTTTCTTGGTCAATCACCACCTCCTTAGATCCTATCCATAAATATTTGGAGCTAGGCTATATAGAGAGGGCTGTAGGGAGAAAGTGTAATCTATTAAATCCCCCTTCTCCGCTTTGTCCATTAGTGCAGTGTTTTTCAACCTTTTTGGGGCAAAGGCACACTTGTTTCATGAAAAAAATCACGAGGCACACCACCATTAGAAAATGTTAAAAAATTTAACTCTGTGCCTATATCCGTCTCTAAAAGGTTCGCCATTGCTGGTGTAGGGAGAAGCAGGACAGAGGGGCCACAGATTGAAGCAGCCTGCTCTCTAGCACCCAGTTCCCACTTACCTGTGTTGTTTTTTTAAAGACATTTTGCCCTGCATGGACTTCTGTGTCCAGTGGAGACCTGAGAAGGGGCACTGACTCTCCAGGAACACAAATAAGACCCAAAAGCCCATCTTGCTCTCCACACTGTGGCCAAGGCAGATGCCTTCAGCAAGTCCAGCGACAGGAGGGGAGGAGGATGAAGGAAGGCAGGAAGGAAAGAAGGCAGAAAGTGTTCTGCTTGTATACCGCCCCATACCACTTCAAGGACTCTGGGCGGTTTACAGTTTTAATTACAGTAGGCAGGCTGCTAGACATACACATATGCAGGCTAGAAATGAGCACGTTTCTATGAAGAGGGGAAAGGGTACGAATGGAAAGAGAGAGGTGGGGAAAAAAAGAAAGAAAAGACAGAGAGAGAGAGAAGAGGGCGACCCAAGACAGAAAGGGGCAAGACTTCAAGGAACCCATCGCGGGGCCGCTCAGAGACGGCTCTTCCCCTCCCGGACCCTAAAGGCCGGCCGTCCAGCCGTGCCAGTAGCCCCCCCGCCTCCTCAGCCCAGGCCCGGCAGAGGCCTCCTCCATCCCCTCCTCCTCGCAGCCCTGCCGCGGTGCTCGTGGGGCAGCCGGGCGCCCCTCCTCCCCTTCCCCTCACCTGGTGGTTTGTTCTGGGCTGGGACTCCCGGGCCGGCTCGTGTTGGCGGGCGGCCTGTTGGGCGGCTCAGTCCATTGGTAGCTCCCAGGAAAGGGGGGTGGTCCAGGGTAAAAAAAGGAGGGGGGGAGAGGGAAGCGAGCGAGTCGCGGTGGCGGCGGCAGGCACAGGGCAAACACTAAGAGAATGAGCGGGGCCAGGTCCAGCCGGGGAGGAAGTGACGCCAGCACCGCGGGCCTCGGGGGGAGGAGCCAAGCTGGCCCTTGGATGCTATTTATAGAGCCTCCCAGCTGTGGGCCGCCCGCCGGCCCTGGGTTGAATTTCTTTCGAATTTTTCAATTTTTCCCACGGCACACCAGGCAACATATCACGGCACACTAGTGTGCCGCGGAACAGTGGTTGAAAAACGCTGCATTAGTGGAAGCTTCTGTGGATCAAAAAGCTGTGGAGGACCACATTGGACATGTGAGCTGCCAATAATTTTCGAAATAAAACAAACAGCTTAATTTTGGTGCATTATTTTTATGGGGGAATTGAATATGGTAATTTGCAGTTTCAGTGTTAAAAACACTTGGATAGAAACAGTATTTGTCTCTGTTACCTGTTTAAAAGTTGTTGGAGTCATAGTATAATTATTCTGAGAAACTTTGGGTTTATATGTTGAGTGTTGGTTTTCTGAACTTTTGATTTTCAGAAAGGGAAAGCAGATAAAGCGATACATGTGAACATTTATTGAAGAGCATTTTATCTTCTACATATTACAGATTGAATCTTTTAGATTAGCAAGGATTTATCTGCAGTTATACTGTGATCTTTTTAAAATACGTCAGTATTGTTCCAGAGAAGCATGGTGCTGCTGCTACTCTTAGTTGATACGAAGTAATGCCAATTTCACCAGCATGCCCAGGCTGGAGAAATAGCTAATTGCATCTCCTTGATAAATGTTTCTGTATGATACTAATGTATTTATCATGTTCATTCTACAGTTTTAGACCCGTTTTTACAACAGGTTCTTCATAGAGAAGCCTTTGTCTTGCAGAATTAAGAAGTATATGTGTAGTTCAAATAGCACAATATATTTTTCATTGTTTATACAACCAGTTTAAGGTGTTGATACAATTCATGTTGTTCAGTAATTTTCTGTGGTTGTAGTTTTGAAGAAACATACTGTATATCGAATTGCATTTGAGGCAATGTCTCAGTAATTTTGTCCTTGACTCAAACCACTATCCAGTTTGCAAACATTTGCTATACCCGGTTCCATATTTCTGAGTATACTTTCAGGATTTCTCTACCCCTTCCCACTAGCTCTATTTCTTGTTTGTTTGGTAAGTATTAACTCTGAGTAGAAGATGCGTTTTCTTATCCAAAGTAATGTATTTATTTTAGGTATTCAATCAGTTGTGTGAAAGCAGGTAGTGTTTTACCAAAGTATTTATGTCCTAGAAGGTCAGTGTTGCTTATAATGATGGAAATATAGTTCAAAATGAATTCTGTACCTGTGGAACTCCAGTTACATTGAAACTATCATGGAAATGATAAAAAAATTAATAGAAGTGACATACATTATACCTCTTGCTTGCATACTGCCAAAGAAGTCACATTTTCACCTCTGCAAAAGTGAAGTCCACAAATGACAAGCTTGTGCTGTGAAATCCTAGTTTCTGCCTGTTATTGGCAAAGCCTGCCATTAAGATTGACAGGTCAGTGGTCCCTGCCAAATCGACATCAGGCAAATGAGCTCATGAGGAAGAGATGGCCCTTAAGGTGTAAACATTTCTCACAGCACCTGAAATTGGGCGCTGAAGCAAATTGGCAGCTTGTGCAGTTGGTATAAAGAAAACTGGAGATATGCTCATATTTGGCCAGAGCTGGAAGAAATTTCCTTTAGGGATTACACCTGTCGGAATCTTCTACCTGGCATGGCTGTCGACTGGCTATGGGATTCAGAGCGTTTTCATTCCCTTTCAGTAACATTCCCAAGTACTGCCTTTTAGGAAGTGTAGAGCAACATTTTGGTACCAGTGATAACACCAGATTCTTTTCAAGGACAGTACCATAGTGCATTGCAGTACATGAGTCAACAAGTTACCGAAACATCAGTTACGGTGGCAGCATTAGTCCAGCTGTTTTGTTGTTGAGCTTGGTGATGTAAATATACCATCTTACAGTGCTAGTCACAGTAATTTAAAAAGTGAATTTTGTATGTAGAGATTCATTAGCTAGTATTGGAATAACAGTGAAGGCCCGGGGTGGGCCACTGTTGAAGTCCCTTGTATATAGATGCAGTTGTGGTTGTTAACAAATACCTGTACAGTTAGGGGGGGAAATTGCGTCATACAAAGACATAATATTCAGTAGGTGCTAATTTTGTGTGTATCCATCAATTTTTTTGAATTTGAAATGATTATCTAAACATCCAACTAACACTGATTAGAACAATGAATAAAATATTTTAAATAAATCTACTGCAGTTGCCTGTGATAATTCAAACCCTGTTCGTGATTATATATATATATAGAAAATAGAAATGTCATAGATTCTCTATGATTATAAATTATTGTAATACAGTAAGACCTTCATATCTATGAGAACAGTGTCTCCTGATTCACTTATCCAAAATCTGAAAATTTTAAAAGAAAAATTCCCAGGAGAGAGAGAGAGAGAGAGAGAGAGAGAGAGAGAGAGGACCCTCATATAACAAACAGTTTGTATAACATAAAATCTGTACAACATAAAAAATCCGGAGATAGGGGAAATTTGCTTAACATAATTGCCTATGGGGAGAATCCGTACAACATAAAAATGGGATTACTCCGTTTTCAATGCATTCCTATGGAAATTTGTATAAAGGAAAATTTGCTTAACATAATTTCATTTGGAACGAGGGAGGGAGCCAGAAAATCTAGCAATCTTCCCATCACTGTGACAGTTCATAATTACTTTGAAATATGTGAGGTAGCAATGAGGCAACTTTCAGAACATAATACTTTTTAAAATAAGCATCAAATTCTGTCTGTTAAGTATGGTGGTAAGGTAGCATAGTTCCAATACAGTAATACCTTGGATAATGAATTCCTCTGTTAACGAAAAAATTGGATAACGAAACGAATATCCCGGAATAAGGATGTTTCCGTTGACGAAAAATTCCAATGGAGTGCCTTGGTTTACGACTTTCGGGTGCACCCCATTGGAAACTGGCTGGCAGGAATGAAGCCACTGGCGGGCGAGTGAGTGCCTTCAGCTTTCCTCCCACACTTGTCCTTACCTACTCTCGAAAAGAAGGCACCCTCTTTTGGGGTGCCTTCTTTTCAAAAGTGGATAAAGACCCGCTGCCCCTTGCTACCATCACAAGGAGCAAAGTTGAGTGGCATTGGCGCTAGCTGTCTGAAGTGAAACTGGCCGGCAGGAACAGCTAGCTCCTTTGCTGCCACCACCCAACGTTGCTCCCGTGGTGGTAGCCTCATTTCCCCACTGCGATCAGGCACCCCAAAGTTTCCCCACATTGCTGGGTTCAGTTTTGGGGCACCTGATCCAACACTTCCTTTCCCCTGCTGGGCACCACAGTGAGGCAAAGGAGGTGACTGTCAATTAATCCGACCTCCAGAATGGATTAATTGGTTTTCTGTTCATTTCAATGGGAAACCGTGTTTCGATAATGAAATTTCCGGTTAGCAAAATGACCCGCAGAACAAATTAATTTTGTTATCCAAAGTATCACTGTATTTAGCTTTATTATACATAGCAGTACATAATTAAACAGTTTGGCACTGCATTAAGTGGGTTTGTTGTAGAAATGTGTGAGAGAGAACCATCTTTTCCTGGTAGCTGTAATAATATAAAACTGAAACTAATTGGAACATATTAATTTGATCATTAGGTTATGTCTTTAATCTTGGGCTTCAAAGATTATGCTGTGCATTCATTTCAGGGCTAGAAATGATTTCCATCAAAAGGAATACCAGTGTGGCTTGTATAAATGAGCTTGTGTGAAAGTAATTTGACAGTAGTGGCTCTGGTAAAGCTCACTTGTAACTCGTCATCCTAAATGCAAATGCACTCACCTAGGTACAAAAGAAGAGTTATTCAACTGAACTGGGCTTGGGTAAACATTACTATGTAGATGGAATTGCATAGCTACTATGTCCTTGAACTACATTACATCTGAGGTACATATTCAACAAAATTACTTGATGGAATGTCTTATTCCTTTTTATATTATTTGTAGGGAAATTTACTTATGTATTGTTTTTCGAATCCTTTCATATAAATAAACCAGCATGGAGACTCTGTGTACTTCTTCCCTAGTCTACTGATCTTCTACAATTGTGTGTTGTTTTTAAGAAGACCCAGGGAACTTATCTGTAGAGAAATGCTACAGTTATAGATGGGAGTAACAATGAATGCACAGATCAGCATTGCATCATATAAATAATTTGAAGTGCTATTGTTACACATTAATGATTTTGAGGATGGCTATGTAGAAAATTTAATTTTCATTTCCTTCGCAGTGCTCTGGACTTGGGGCCTCTTTCTGTTATATGCTCTCTTATTTAGTTGGAAGACCAGTTGTGTATCGATATTTAACAGAGAAAGCAATGAAATGGTCCAAACAGGTAAGGTAACTGATAGATCACCTGTTCTTAATTATTGAAATGCAGTTTATAAATTATGGAAATGTCAGAGGGCAGGAATTATGGACATTCTCTGCTCCTGGTCACAGGTTAGTTGTTCCTAGAAGTGCTAGTTTCAGTGTTAAAGATACTCTGCTATGGATCAAGACATGACTTGAGTGAGTAGCAGGTTCACACAAATTAGCCCTTCTTGATTATCAGGTTTTCTAGTTCTTTGTGCCCTGCCATATGCTGTTTTTAGGGGGTGCTGCTTTATAAGCACAAGGAGGAGCTAAGAAAAGCTCTGTTGCTTGAATGGACATTTGCTTCCGCAGAGGGAGTCCTCCCAAATAATGTAAGGACTGTGGACACATACAGGGTTTCCCCTGGGCAATGACAGCACCATGTCAACTGAACCTTCCACTCTGGAAGCACCACTGGATTGCTTCTGACATAAGCAAAAAAGATCTGTCTCTGGACCCATTCCTATATATTTTATCAACAAGGAAGAGGATGGTATAGCTTATAATATCTGTGAGTTACATGACACTACTGCAGCTTTCTGGAATCTGTTCAGCCTCACAGTTCCCATCCATCTCAGGCAGTATTACATTTAATTATAGTAGCAAATAAATGGGAATCACAAATTATTTCTTTTTTTAAAAAGTTTAAATTATTTTATTTTTTAAAAAATTATAAACTAAAAAAACACACAGCAATATACAAACTAAAACAAAATACAAAATGCACAACTGTGCTCCCCTCCACCAGTGGGACTTCTTGAGAAGTCATCGTCTTTATTGTCATCCTTTCCAGAACTGAATTGATTTCTTTTATTTTTCCTATTATTTTTCAGCATTTTAACAACTTCTGCAAAACTTAAATGTCCACCCAAGTATTTTTCTATCTTCCTCTTGTTTTCAAATGGTGCCAGTTTAATGACTTACAAACTACTACTTAACCCTCTAAGTAAAAAATAAATGGTATTTTAAGATAATACAGGTTGAATGAGGACAGGGTTGTTTTTAATTTTGAGATTTTATATCCGACAGGTTGAACGACACAGAGAACACCTCATAAACTACATAATATTTTTGAGAATAACGCCCTTCCTTCCTAATTGGTTCATCAATATAACCTCTCCAGTAATAAATGTACCACTGAAAGTGTTTTTCATTGGTACTTTTCTTGGTAAGAATTCTGCTTAATGTTACTCAATATTTAGAAAATGCTATTTTAAATTATTTTATTTTATTTTCTGTAAAGGTTCATAAGTACATACTCCAGTTGTTGAGCACCTTTAACAATTCTGATCAATGTGCATATACTGTTTTGTCATGTTTATGTTGGTTCTATGCCTTGTTTTTATTGAGTGCAGGCACATATATTTTAATGGTTAATAAAAAGGTTGAACTGTTGAAGTCCACTCAAAGGTTAGATCCCACCATAGTGTTGATGCTGTGGCAATTATGGGGATAAAGAATGTTGAGAGTGGCAAAGGCCTGCTGCAACTTGACTCACAGGAGGATGGCTACCATTTCAGAGAAATGTCCTTCAGTAAACACGGATTTAAATGCATGGATTAATTCAGAATCAGTCCCAGTAGTCAGAAAGGCCACTTTACATTGGTTGCAATTCAGTCTGTAGCTGGAGAATGTGGAAACATGAACTGGAAAAGAGGAGCAACCCCTCCCCCCACTTCTTGACTTACTTTTATTTATTTATTTATTTATTTATTTATTTATTTATTTATTTATTTATTTATTTGCCGCTCCATCTAGTTACACAGCTGCTCTGGGCGGTTTACAAAACTGAACAGAAATCAGACCCACAAACAATACAATACAATAGATAAGCAACAAATAAGTAAAAACACAATAATGATAATAGCGACGATGGCTTCAGTCAGGCTGTATCTAGTAGCGGGCTGAAGCAGCCTTCCATCCTTCTGAGTTTAGTTAAAATGATTACCCAGCTTGCTGGGGGTGGAGGTAGTGTGTAGCCTCTATAATTACAGTACAGTGGTACCCCGACTTAAGAGCATCTCGACTTAAGAGCAGTTCGACTTAAGAGCGGAAATATGTTGGCATTTTAATTGCCACCTTACAAATTTTAGATATGGTCTGCTCGACTTACATTTTTTATTTTTAAACTTATTTTTAATTTTTTTTAGATAGGTACCCTGACTTAAGAGTAGTTTGACTTAAGAGCATGCATTTGGAATGGATTAAATTCATAAATTGAGGTACCACTGTACTTGTAAACCACCCAGAGAATGCTTTAAGCACTATGAGGTAGTACATAAGCAGAACACTTTTGTTTTAAAAATTTTAAAGGCTCTATTTTGTATTTTAATTTTATACAACACCATCTAAACACTTGTTATAAGAGAGAGAAATTTAGTGTGGCAACCTGAAAATAAGTGTAATTGGTGGGATTAAAGTTATAATTTTGTTTTGAAGTGGTTCATTCCTTCTGATCCTCTTTAAAATTTCTTCTTTCTAGGTGTTGCACCACCATCTTTTGTAGCAATTAAAGCTGGAACAACACTTTACCAGCTTACAACAGCAGGTGAAGCAGTCTCCTGGAACTCTGTTTTTATTCTCATGGTTCTAGCTATTCTCTCAATCCTACCAGCTCTTTTCCAGAAGAAACTCAAACAAAAATTTGAGTAACAGTTATCCTGGATCTTCATTTCCCATACTTCATCTCAGGATCAGCACTATTTCTAGGATCACTTTTCTATTGGATCTTTTAATCATTTGAAAGGACAGAATTCAAAGGATAACATTGTTTTAAGACTTACTCGCTTATGCATCACAAAGGCAAAATTAGTACAACAAACAAAATCAAGGTGAACCATATTTTTTTAAAAATCAGAAGCATTATTATTTGTAACTAAACTGCATAATATTTAATTTGCACCATATCTGTTTGCATTGGCTTACTGTGAACAATACATTCCTGTTTGCTGTTTATTTTTTTCAGTGTCATTCATAATTCCTAAATAATAATGGACTAGGTAACAGATTCTGTAGCCCAGTGGAGTAATGGACTGATGGGTTTCTTTATTGATGCACTCCCATGTTAGAAAGCAGGAAGAATTGCTTGGACTTTTGCTTAGTGGTCGTTGGGTTTCATTTTTCTTTACGCCAGCTGTTGAAAAGCTGAAAAGAGATGGAGAGACTTTCCAGTTTTCCGATGTGATGTTAATATTTTTCCTGAGGATGGGGTTAATGCCATTTTATCATGGCTGATACGATGTTCCCATTTCAGAATTGATTATTTTGCCAATGTTAGAGGTTTATGGAAGCTATTTTCAAAATTCCAAATATATTTAAATAAATAGTAAAAAAAGGTCTCTGTAAAAATTGCATGTGTCATCAAACTATATATTTTTAAGTTCATACTGAAATGTGGAAGGATGGGAATGATGAAGACAGATATCTGACAACCATAGTTGGTTATTTCTTTTTTTTTTTAAGTTAATGAATACACGGTATTTGTTAGGTTTTTATTTCTGTGGTATGGGCCACGTGGGTGGGACTTAGATGTATGGCTTCTGATCCAAGCATCTCTGAATGTTCCAGGGGCCCACATAGGATCCCCTAATTCATTTTTATGCCTTGATAATTCAATGAGAAGTGCCCTAAAGCAGGAGGAAGCTCCATGTCTTAAGCAGTAAGGAAAGCATACCTACAGCCATCCACAGGGTTTGGATTATTGTGTATACATTGTATATCCTGTAAATAGTCTGAATACTAGGAAGATGCATCCTCGTTGTGGTGGAAGGCCAGTTAATGATTGACTAAAGCAAAAACATATTTCCCAAACATAAGGACTCTGTTAGGATTTTTAATAATGCTTCTTTTCCTTAAATTATGATTATGGGTGAGGAATATTTTTTCCTGTTTCATGTGCTTCACTATACTATTAAAAATGCTTTCCAAGCATGTGCCTGTCTCGAGGCCTGATTGTGCTAGTATTTTTTTTAAACTTCTCTTTGTGTGTCTCTCTCTATGCAGTGAAACAAATAGTCAAGTAATTCTCTGTTACAGTGGTACCTCTACTTACGAATTTAATCCATTCCCAATGCATTCTCATAAGTCGAACAGCTCCTAAGTAGAGCAGCCATATCTTAAAATAATAATTAAACAATATAAAAATGTAAGTAGAGCAAACAGCATCTAAAATTTGTAAGGCAATAGTAAAAACACCAACGGTTTTCCACTCTTATTTCAAATTGCTCGTAAGTAAAGCCGCTCGTAAGTAGAGGTGCCTCTGTAGTTATTAACAAAGATAAATTATCTGCCAACTTTCTGCATCCTTCTTTAAATCAAAGCTGGTACAGAAAGCCTCATGTGCAGATAGTTGTACAACCTCTTAGCTGATCTGAAGAGCTACTGTAGAAGATGTGTTCCATCCCCATACTTACATGGGCTTTCTCTGAGGTAAAGTCTTCTACTTCTTAATTTCCAGTTTACCTAAGGTGCACAGTCTCTTTTTTGGATTCAAAAGCTTTCCGCTGGTTCATGGAATATGCAACTCTTTAGCACTTTTTGGCTGTAGAATATTGCAGGTTTTCACTGTCCTGACTTGAACAATGGAACTGGGTAGTGGGTTCAGTAGTGAAAGGTGCTGAGAGTGAAAGGTGCTATACAATGACTAATAAGCACTTGGATACCAAACAAAGGAAACAGGCATATTTGGAATACAAACATAGTTCATTAAAAATAACAATAAACCACAATTGAGAAGAGATACTTGTAACTTAAGTCATCTTTAAAGCAACTGAATGGAGGTTTAGTCATTCCTAACTTAGGCTGTGCCTGTTTACTTGAAGTGTAGCTGTTGAAAGAAGAAAAATGGAGAGGAGTTTACAGAATCTAAGTTGTAGATGATTCTTGGCTTGACATTGCAGGATATTTAATACAACAAAACTGGATTGCATTAGGAAAATGCCATTGCTGCTGTGTTTCTATAGCCTTACAAGTAATTTATGTATTCTTGAAAATTTTCATCTTTTCAGTGGAGCCTTTAACATGTTAAGCACAAGGGAATATTTCAGTTTTGCAACGTTGGTGTTTATTTGATTTTGGCTTTGTTAGACAAAATGTGGATTGAGTCATTTTATTGTGGTATTGTGTATAAATCTGCAGCAAATACATTGATATTATTTGTCATTTATGCTTCACATACCCTTTTTTCATTGCCTCTTGACTGCTTTTACTTATGCTGAGTTGACTCAGAATCAAACAGTATAGTGGCATAACCAAAACTGTTAATTAGGTAGAATTTTACACCATTGAGAACTTGACGTGGAGGTTAGATCAGAAATGCCTCCAAGCACTTAAGTAGCAATGAGTGCCTCTTAGTATGAAACCATTTTATCCTTAATATTAAAGTTGACATACTAATGTGTTTGGTTGATAACATAGATGTGCATTTCTCAAATATTTAAGTATTCTTGCAGTCCTGAAACCAAGTTAACATAATATTCTTATTATCTTATACAGCTTGTGGTTTTAAACATCACTTTCCACAATATAATATCATCAGATCTTTACAAAATTATATGGCTTTAATCCCATTTAATAAACTGCAAATGGAACAGTTCACATCAATGCATTCTCAAAGGCTTTCACAGCTGGAATCTGATAGTTGTGAGTTTTTTGGGCTGTTTGGCTGTGTTCTGGAAGTTTTTCTAGGAAGAAAAACTTCCAGAACACGGCCAAAACAGCCTGAAAAACTCACAACTATTAGTTCACATTAAATCAAACATATTAGATTTATCATTACTTGCTCTTCATTAAAACACTTGACAGTCTCATCTATATGGGAAGCAGCAGTTCAAAGGGTTATTGCTGATTTTTTTATGAGCCTAGATAAGAAAATAGAAGTGACAAATATAACAAGGTACAGAGTGGTGTGTCTACATGCATGTTCAGTTCCACGTCTCACAAGAAGATTGTAACCATGTTCTGGTGTTTGCCTGAAAGTGAGCCTACAAGAGTGTTGAGCAGGGCTGGACAAAGTGTCACCCTCAGATGTTATTGGACTTTGGGAACCAACATCCCTCATCATAGACTGATGTGAGGTTAGAGTCTAATTGTATTTGGAAGGCTGTAATTTCCTACCTGTTGGGCCCCAGTTCTTCAGTCTCTTATGTGGCATGGCTGGTGACTGAAGTGATGGTGCTAGTACACAAGGAGGCATAGGATCCGGATAACACAGGGCCATCGTGAGTTATCCGGTTGCACAATTTAATTTATAACACTCCTTGACCATTCAGCCTATGAAGTTCATCACAGCTAACAGTTTTGGGGTTTGGGATGCACTGTGAGCCAGATGATTTACTATGAACAAACAAATTTCTTCCTCTAAACATCTTTCAAATACTTTGCCCCAGAAGTGCACAAAGAATTATCCTTTTTCTTCATTTATTGAATATACAAGCAAGATGTAATAATTTTTCTCTAAGCATTGAAATCTTAAAAATGAAATAGAAAAGATACAATAAATGAAATCTTAAGGACATAATACACATATGGAATATCATTTCAAAACATACAGTAGCTCTCTTAAAAGCTGCAGCAATTGGGTTGCTCAGTGTTTTTTGGTATCTGGTTGCAGAGCCAGAGGTTGGGAGTTCAATTCTCCACTGGGTCTCCTTCAAGTAGAACCAGTCTATGTGACCTTAGGCAAGCCGCATAGTCCCAGGATGCACACAGCAACTTTTGGGCCTAGACAACATTAGTTACGTCTTGTCACAGAATTCCAGAACCTTATACTAGATTCGGGTTACAGTGGTCCCCCACCCTTTCGCGGTTCATATACTACGGTCCTGCTATATCGCGGGGCCACAGTATATGAAAAAAGGCCCCTTGGGGTAACGGGGGAAAGGCCTGTTTCAGGCCTCCCATACTTACCCCAGGACTGGTGCTGCCCCAAACGGGCCTGTGAGGGCCTTCCCAGGCCTTCTGGAGGCTCCAAAAGGGCCTCCCTGTGAACCGGAAGTGACTTCCAGTAAACTGGAAGTCGGATCTCCAAAATAATTTCTGAGGCTCCTAAGGGCCTTTCTAAGCCTGTCAGAGGCCTCAGAAATTATTTTAGGCAATCTGGAAGTCACTTCTGGTTTGCCAGAAGGCCCTTATGGGGCCTCCAGAAGGCCCTTGCAGGCCCGTTCAGGGTAGCGCCAGGCTGGGAGTAAATACAAGAGCCCCCAGTTAGGCCCCACAGGCCTGACCCAACCTGCATCCACATATCGGGGATTTTCAATTATTGCGGGTTGGGTTGGGTCCCTAACCCCCCGCAATAGACGGGGGATCACTGTACTTCCAGCGGCTGCCCAGACTCTCCCCTGTTATAAATCTCCCTTTGGCCCCTTTGGAGATGAGCGTGATGATGAACCAGCACTGGCACCCGTGACCAGTGAAGGCTGCTGTGAAAGTTCCAGTAACAGTTCCAAGAATGAGGCAGCTCCAGAGATGTTATTATAATTCAATAGACTTTTATTAACAAAAGGATCAAATACAACGTCTGTGGCTTCTATGTCAGTTTCGTCAAACAACATGAACTTCTTAGTATCTGATAACGGCGATGAACCCTCTATCGGCATCACTTTCAATAATTCCCTCTCTTGAGGCTGTGTAAGCTCTTGGACTGGCTGAGCCACCACACTGACTCCCTCAACAGTAATATTTTGCCAGAGTTGCCATCAGGGTTCCCCTCCAACCAGTGATGCTTCCAGCTGTGTGTGCTATCAGCCATTCTGGACCATAATGTGGAGTCACTTGCATGGTCCACTCCAGAGGAACTGGAGGAGGAAGAGGCAGCCCGTATCCACCTCCCTCTCCGTCTGTGTGCCAACCTCCCAACTGTCAACTCCTTTCCCCCCTACTCTCCTTCGCTTGCACCCCATTCATTCTCTTTCACATCAATCATATAAAAGCTCTCTACAATTGGTTCCTCCCCTGTTGTCTTAACTTCCTCCTTGTATTTTCTTGAACTCTCTTCACCTCTTCCCTTCTCATCTTTTCTTATACCCTAAACCAGTGTTGGGGAACCTTTCGGTGGGCACCCAACATCGCCCCTTCGCAGCCACCTGTATTCAAGTTAAATTGCTGTATTGGCAGTTTGCGAAAAAATAGTGGGTTTTGAATTACAGTTTGGGCACTCGGTCTCTAAAAGGTTCGCCATCACTGCCCTAAACATTCACATCTTTGCTAGATCTTCCCTTCTCCTCAGATGGCACAATTTTTCCCATTTCTTTATCTTCCTTGTTCCTTTCACAGCTGCACACTATCATGCTATCAAATGCTAACATTGTACAGTAGTAGGAAGAGGGAAGTTCCCCAATTTCACTTTATAATAAGCATATGGGGAGCATTGTCTTGCAATGTAGAATTGTGACTTACTGCTATCATGTCACAAAACGTGTCTCCTATTTTGTTTTAATTTCTTTACTGGTGCTAAATTTTATTCTACTATCTCATAATAATAAAACAGTTTGACTGAGAGTTGACTTGCCAGATGAAAATCCTGGCTGGGATGGGTTCATGTATGTATGCATGCTTTTGTTACATTTCCATCTTGTTTTTCTTCCAATGAGCTCAAGATGGAATGCATGACCCTCTTCCTCTCCACTTTATCTTCATGATTATCTTACAGTTGATATAAAAAGTTTACACACCCATTAAAATGCCAAGAGTCTGTGATGTAAATAAATGAGACAGATTCATATTATTTCAGTTTTATATTTTTTCGTACTCCACCTAAAAGATTTCCGTTTGTGGTTCAACTGAGTTGTACAGTTCATGGGTCTCATTAAAGGTGGAAAATGTTCTGAAATGATGTATCTTTGTCTCATTTATTTTTATCATAGACACTTGATATTTTAACATGGGTGTCTAAACTTTTTACATCCACTGTAGGTAGGTCTGGTTGATTCAGTATGACTGGCCCAGTGACTTTCACAGCCATGTGGAAATTTTAACCCAGGTATCCTGAGACAACAACCATAACTGATTACCCTGCACTCATTTCCTATTTTAAATGTATCTGGGTATGGGTACATATTTGATATTTTATCTTTCAAGAAACTGACCCTCATATTATGTCTCAGATGGCTTTGAGAAATTTGAAAAGAGGCCACTGTTTGAGAAATGCAAGCTCAGATGCCCCTTACTTGTGTGAAACTGGTAGTATGGTTCTTTGGATGTGGATGAAACAAATTAAACCAGGACTGCCATTTTAATATTCATACATTCTTTATTGCGTGTTTTAATACAGAATATACTATGTAGTTGCCGTCATTAAACATTGCAAAGGTTGGAATGTTTTAAAAAGCTAACATTGTTCTTCCCCCTTCTCTTTACAGTGCAAATATTACAAAGGGTTTTTGATTGCTACAGCCTGTCAATTGAGTCATACATTAAAAAAAAGTTTTTATGATTGTCTCAGGTAACCTTCAGAATGCAAATCAATGCAGTGGTCTGCAGAGACTATGAGGCAAGCTGGCGGCGGCGGCGGTGGGAATGGAATGACCCAAAAGATTTCCCCTTTTCTCATGTGCAACATTTAGGGATAAAACAGTACCTTTGCCTATGGACAATAGATATGAGCTTTGACATAAAAAAACACATTTACACAGCATGATTAGTTCAACTGCAGCAAATAAGGTCTAGAAGGACATGACTGCAATTTTAATTTTGTTCTAACCATCAGCTGAGAATTCCACTGTTATCTGTTTTTTTTTTAAAGAGTTAGTATATTAACTACTAGAGCAGGCGCATTTAACCTATTTTTGAAATCAGGTCTCATTGACTTTATGGGTTTACTCTAGTTGGATTTACCAGTGTGAATCCAGTGTGGCAGTTGGGACAAAATGGATGAGCAGCACAAGTTAAGAAATCTTCTTTACCACAGTACTCCCAAACAGAGACAGGTGCTTCATGATTCACACAAAGCATTTTTACTTAACAAGCCATCTTGATTCCTATATACCAGCACATCCAGAAAAAGTAATTTTCTGTCTTTTTCTTACTCTATTGTGAACTAATGGAACTTATTTAAACTGGGTTTCTTGAGGGGAAAAATTCAGCTGAATGGGGTATAACTACAACAATTTTTGCACAGTAATACAAGGGCAGGGGAAAAAAGAAACAGAAATACAAGGAGGGGGATTTGATAGGAGGTGTTGCAGTTTTGCCTTATTGCAGCACTGTAACTAATCATCTTGCAAGATTGTTTAAAAAACCCTGCTTTTAGACCCTTTAAAAAGACTGATCAGTGTATGGAACATGCAAATGATTGTTTGGGTATAAAAGCACCAGGTATTAATGAGATCCCATGTTCCTGTGGTTTAAATTACATTGGCTAGACAAGAAACATTGACATTTGATGGATGGAACATTGGTGCTGACTGATTGGACCAAGAAGAAAAGTCTGCATTAGTTAAAGGTGGCTGGGAAACTTGACATAGCATATGTTTTAATGAAGCGAAAAAGTTGTTCCAATCATACTAATGGAATTTAATGCTACTGTAATAAGAAAGTCTTTAGAGATATGGTAGAGATATGGTTTTTGCCCATCCTTCTTTGCAGTGAACTGGGAGGATGGGCAAAAACTTATTGATGTGCAGTAAGGTGCTTGAACAACTAGTTCGCCTGAAAGTTCTGTGACATATTAACATGCAATGCATCATGGCTATTTGTAATCCTGAAGAAACTTGATGATAAACCTTTTATTGTGTATTAAAGTTTTTTTTTAAAAAAACTTTGAAGCTAAACTCGAGATGTTTTTCTTTGCAGTTTGTTGACTGGAATTGTATTTAATGCAGGACTTGCTTCACTGTCTCAGGGATTGCCTTGGCTGGGTACAAACCTTAGTTGAATACCAGCATCCTTAGATCTGCTGCTTCTGTTGTTTACGGTTGCTCTCTTTTCATCTCGGAGGAGGCATCGCGGATTGGAGAAGGGTCAGTCCATTTCACAGAGGACCGTCAGTCAGTGGCAGTAATGCTGTCAAGACGTCGGGCTCCACACAAGTTGCACAGCCCCTGCCTGGAAACCTGACCCTTTGCTCTCTTTTTTGAGAGGTGCATTACTCGTGCACCGACTGATATTCCTATATAAACACACGATCAGCTCGAGCCATGGCGGGGTAGGAGAAAGAGGAAGGCGCACGATGGAGGGGGTGATGGTGGTGGTGGAGGAGGAGGAGGGGGAGGAGGAAGGCAGGTCTGGGAAAGAAGCTACGGAATTTTGAATTAAAAAGGTGACGGCTCTTTGCAAGGGTGCCGGAAACGAAACAAGGGGAAGGAAAGGAACTAGCGAAGAGGGTCTATGGGTGGCTAAGAACTCGGGAGCCTAATACTGTAGATATTCGGCGCAGCAAAAGCCAGCAAGCACGAGGACGGCGGGCTGAGGGGGACGCCGTGGGGCAGAACCGTCTTTTCCGGAAAGAGACCTGTCTCAGTCTATTATGTGGCTACTTCTTGGGAGAAGAGAAGACAACAGCAGCCAAAGGTGGAAGGCGGGCGGGCGGGGGGAGAGAGAGAGAGAGAGAGAAGAGCCTTTCTATTATCCCAGCGGCACCTTCCCCCCTCCTTCCCTTCTCCAGCGGCACCGCAAAAAAGGATCACGTCATCCTTTCTGCCCGCTGCGCATGTGCAGCATTGCGGTTTCTCCAGGCCGCCTCCTCCCTCCCTCCCCAAACATCCTGACTCCGAAACATCTGGGCAAAGGAAACGGCGCGAGGACGCGGGAGGGGGGGGGAGGAGGAGGAGGAGGGAGGGATTGCTCGCGCGCCCTGTTAGGAGCGGTTTGTCTGCCGCTACCCACACCACACTGCGCGGTCCTGGCCGCTCCGTCATGGAGGCAACCGCCGCCGCCGCCGCCGCCGCCGCCGGAGAAGCCGAAGCCTCGCCTGTGGCGACGCCCGGAGACACTTTCCCTTCCCGCCGGGCGAGCTGAGCCGTCCCGCTTCGCCGGGCCTCGTCCAGCATGAGCGGCGGGGAAAGCGGCGGCGGCGGCGGCGGCTCCTCGTCCTCCACCTCCTCGTCGTCCTCCTCCTCTTCTTCTTCTTCTTCGTCCGCTCCCGGCCGCTTCGCCGACTACTTCGTGGTCTGTGGGCTGGACACCGAGACGGGTCTGGAGCCGGACGAGCTCTCCGGTGAGTCCCGCTCGGCCAAACCCCTCCCGTCCTCCCCCAACGGCCGCCTCCTCCTTGCCCTCCCTTCTGGGGTTGAGGGCTTTCCTCCCGCCGCCGCCGCCCCGTTCTTCAGCCTCGGATGATGATGATGATGATGAGGAGGAGGAGGAGGAGGAGGGTGCCTTCTCCTGAGGGGAAGGAGGGAGCTGGCTGGCCTGAGGGCTGCTGCCCAGACCATAAACTGCTCAAAACAGAATGGTGTGTGGCGAAGCCGGAGGGGGGGGACACACACACACACACACACACACACACACACACACACACACACACACACACACACACACACACACACACACACACACACACACACACACACACACACACACACACACACGGGGAAGGGGGCTCTATGGGGTCGGTCAAGAGGCGCCCACTCTGTCTGTGCTCCCCCCCCTCCCGGGCGGCGGCGAGGAGGATGTTTGGGGGGGGGGCGGGGAGAAGCGATGACCGGGGCAGAAGAAAGCGGGAAGGGCGGCGTTTTCCTTGGATCGGCTTCCTTCGAGCCCAGCGGAGGCTCTTGGTCTCTGCGAAAGGCGGAGGAGAGCTGGTGCTATAACAGTAGCTCCCCCCCCCCCCCACTCCCGAGGCTGGAAGTAGCTTTGTTTTGACAGCAACGCATCCATCCCCATCCCTATCCCTGGTCCCTACTCGCCTGCCTGCTCCTAAGAGGATGTGGCACCTTGCTGCCCTGTTGGGACCGAAAGGAAGCATCGTTTTTTTACCGGAGGGGGGGGGAAGAGCAATATCAGGTCCAATTTATTCTCCCTCTGGCCTGTTCATAAGTTAACAGTCCAGGTACTCTTGACCCTCTCCTTCCTTTAGTGGTGAGGGGTATTGTTATTTATTTTCCTGTAAAACTCTGTAATTCCCATAGGTAGAATTGTGGCAAGCTACCTATGTATGGACGCAAAAGCAAGGATAGATACTATCTTTATTAGGTGTTTTACTCCTAGTCTGCAAGGTCTGTCATGCACAGGAAGAGTCTTGCAGGACTTAAAAGTTTATTGCCTTTGCCATACATATATGACACAACACATTTTGGGGTGTCTCATATGCATATTGAATCAATGTTAAAATGTTACCAGAATTTCCCTTTTTCTTTTTCTGTTGTATTAACAGACTGTTGTTCATGCACTAGTACTGAGATCTTATTTAACTATTTTGATGTCTATGAATCCTTGAAGGGCTTACACTAGTTGGGAAAAATGGTTTCAGGTTGCATTCTTCAAAATGAAACATATTTTTGCAGGGTTTGGAACATTGGCAGCCTTGACAGTCTGTTGAATTTTTCCTTCCATATAATTTCATAGATTTAATATAGAATGGTATTTGGTATTTCAGTAGGAACATTTGTTAAATTTTTATACAGCACATTATAATCTAACACATTAGTTAAAACTTTTGTTTTCTCACACAAATGTTTACTTTCTTTGTAAACTGGAAATCTGACCTTTCTTTCATAAATGACAGATTCACTAAATATATAGTATACCAGTTTGTTTTATACTATTTTGACTGAATTCTCTCACTTCTACATTAGAGTAATGTGTTGTGTCACCTCATGTTATTGTGTTGATGGGTTATAACTGCAGACACTGGACTAACAAGGTATCTTTTTCTTTGTGTAAAATCTTAAGATTTAGTGTACTGGACTTTATGGTATCTCATTGAATTACATAACAGCACTGAAAAGCCACATACCATCATCATTATACTCCATTACTTTTCTTACATTGTTTTATTTATCATATTTATACTATTTATATGCCACCTTCTCCCCCCCCCCCCCCCCCGAGGTTGCAAGGCAACTCACAACAGCTGCACACCCTCTAAGCTGTGCAGCCAAGCAACTGCATGGTGTTGGACTGGGGCTGCCCATTGGCTTCCAGTTGCAGTGGGATGTCCTCATGAACGAGATGGATCCTCCCCAGTGCTTCAGAAAATTAGGGGGGGTGTTGCTAACAGGCTTAAAATACTGTGCTATTAAAAACTTTATTGAAAACAGTTAGACATTAATCAAGTTTTAAAAATATTCAGAAATGTCCAAGTTTGATGAATGCAACATTCTCTAGAAGGGAAGTCTTTGCTTTACAACAGATGGACATGAGAGGCCAAACTGTTGATTACAAAGCCTGGGAGCAGCTATTAAGAAGGCCCTCAGATATTTATTAGGTGTCATGTAACATTATTTTTGTAGTATTATATGTCAGCTTAAAACAGTAATGAAACAATAGAAATCATAACAACTAAAAACAATCATGGATATCAGAATGGCTTTGATTTTAAACAGAACATTTTAAATCACACTCTAAATTGTGTCTTTCCTTACATGTAAAACTGCATTTTTGCTTGTGGTAAGCTTAGTAATATTTTCCACAAGACGTATTTTTGACAATCTTATTTCACAATTTGACCCCATATCTAATATTAATCTTTCACTGTCCTTTTCTAAAGAGGTAAATCCTCAGTTTTTCTGCATAAACTGTATAAATAAGTGGGACTGCGGCATCATAATCACTTAAAGAATTTTTTGAAAACAATCCTGGGGATTTTAATAGGGCTTTCAGAACTTTTCAATATATTGATCCAAATCCTCTTGAGTCATTATGCTTTAGTAGCACAGACTGTACATTTCAGAGGCAAATTACCTCAAATTAAGAAATCACCATAGACATTATCATTTAGAACCTGATTTGTACAAGTATTCAATTTATGGTGTCTACAGTGGTTTCTTAACTTGAGGCAATTTTCCTTCAAAGGTTATATCAGTTGCATTACACTAGTACTCAATACTGGTAATTGCTTGTTACTGACAGAGCTGCTTCCGTCAGTGGATGGAAAAAGGAATGATTTCCTCTTCATTCTACAACCCTCTTTAGACCCCTTAAGGAAGCATGTGGAATGATTTTTGGAATGGTGGGTGCTGGGCTATAGAAAAGAGAGGAGGAGGAAAAAATAAGTTATATCAGTGAGTGTTTGTTCATTAATGTTGGAGTTTACTGCTTCTTCACAAGTAAATGCTTCTTCACAAGCTTTATCTCTTGTTTGAACCTGTAGGAAACCAGAAATGATAACAAAACTAATTATTCTAATTACTCAGTTCAATTATGTATATTCTTACAAACAGAAGAAAAGGGGGAATTATTTGTTGTGAAAATATTGTTTCCAGCTGTATAAAATATATTGCAGGGGGAGGGGGGAGGGGAAACAAAGCAAGTGTGTAGTTGTCAGTGTGTTGGTCAGTGTGTTCATGTGATATTAATTATGTTATGGAAATGAATGCATTAAAACAAGTAGATGGCTATCAAAAACACAAAATATTAAAGCAGGATAAAGCATTTATCTTGTTTTTATTTATTTTGTAATTTATAATCGTGATGAATGGTAAACACTGAAACAACTCAACTGTTTTTGTATTTTGAGCCTTTAATCTGAAAGTTGCACAAGTCATCCTGAAAATTCTTAGGAGCTCTGTATTGTGGGTGTAGTGGAATTTTGTAATTCTGATGCTTCCTGAAATATATATGTATATTTACAAGAATTAAAAGGGTAATTGTTTCACTTTTCCTCTCTCAAATGTATTTTTAGCTACAGAATCCCCTTTGTGCTACTGAAACAATTTGTCTGATAAGTGGCAATTGTTGAAGTAAAGCATTGACATTACAATGCAGAGAGGAGGAGGAGGAGGAGAAAGGAAAATAGAATTCCAGAATGAAACAAAGCAATCCTTAAGTACAAACTGTAATCTGATTGGTACACACTGCAGTTTTGTCTAGGGCCAAGTTTGCCCTTAGCACAGTTTCTCAGAGATCTCATAGTAACTAAAATTCACAAGTGGAAACTGACACTTGCTGCTGGAACTCCTAGCAATGCTACCAATTAATTTCTTCAGGAATATTGACTGTGTGCCATCTTTAAACTTTTATTTGAAAATAAAACCAGAAAGCATAAGTGTAGCCCACCATAATTAACATGCATGATGATGATGATGATGATGATGATGATGATGATGATGATGATGATGATGGTGATGGTGATGGTGATGGTGATGGTGAAACCAAGGTTCCCCCAAGGCACGCAAATGAGTATGCACACACACCCTACCCCCCTCTGCACAGGGCTACTCTTCCCCTATACCTGCAGTGACCCTTGATGTATTAAAATCAGTTATTGTATTGGAAAATTGTTGCTGGCAATCCAACCCCCAGATTAGTATCACAAGTAGCAAATTTTCACAAGTAGGAAATTTTGACAATGGAGAGAAGTGAAAAGCGGTGTGCCCCAGGGATCTGTCCTGGGACGGGTGCTTTTCAATCTGTTCATAAATGACCTGGAGACAGGGATAAACAGTGAGGCGGCCAAGTTTGCAGATGACACAAAACTTTTCCGTGTGGTAAAAACCAGAGAAGATTGGGAAGAGCTCCAGAAGGATCTCTCCAAACTGGGGGAATGGGCTGAGAAATGGCAAATGCGTTTTAATGTAGCCAAATGTAAAGTAATGCATATTGGGGCAAAAAAATCTAAACTTCATCTATCAACTCGTGGGCTCTGAGTTATCCGTGACGGATCAGGAAAGAGATCTTGGTGTGTTGGTGGACAGCTCCATGAAGGTGTCTCCCCAATGTGTGGCAGCGGTGAAGAAGGCCAATTCCATGCTAGGGATTATCAAAAAGGGGATTGAAAATAAAACAGCCAACATTATAATGCCATTATACAAAACAATAGTAAGGCCACACCTGGAGTATTGTGTACAATTCTGGTCACCGCATCTCAAAAAAGACATAGTGGAACTGGAAAAGGTGCAGAAGAGAGCGACTAAAATGATTACTGGGCTGGGGCACCTCCCTTATGAGGAAAGGCTAAAACATTTGGGGCTCTTTAGTCTGGAAAAAAGGCACCTGAGGGGGGATATGATTGAGATGTACAAAATAATGCAGGGCATGAGTAAAGTGGATAGAGGGAAGCTCTTCTCCCTCTCACAAAAGACCAGAACTAGGGGACATACACTCAAATTGAGGGTTGGGAGAGTAAGAACAGACAAAAGAAAATATTTTTTCACCCAGCAGGTTGTTAGTCTGTGGAACTCCCTGCCACAGGATATGGTGATGGCATCTGGCCTGGATGCCTTCAAAAGGGGATTGGACAGATTTCTGGAGGAAAAGTCCATCACAGGTTACAAACCATGATGGAGATGTGTAATCTCCAGGCTTAAAACCAGGGTACTTCAAGGGCCAGATGCAGGGGAGTGGTATCAGGAGACAGATATCTAGTCTCGTGTGCTCCCAGACGCATCTGGTGGGGCCACTGTGAGATACAGGAAGTTGGCCTAGATGGGCCTTTGGCCTGATCCAGCATGGCTCTTCTTATGTTCTTATGTTCTAGCAATGTTTCAATTTAAATAGCTTTCTCTGTCCAGAAGTTCCCAAAGGCTTCCTTAGGGCAAAAGTGATCACTAGGGAGCCTCATAGGCTGAAGGAGTGATAGGGAGTTTTAAATTAAAGATTGATGGTGCTAGGTGATGAGATCAACACCGTTTAGACAGTGTAGTTGTGCCAATGGGATTTCAGCCATAGGATTGAATCAAAGGTATGTTATGTTGTTATGAAAATAAATATCTAAAATGAGATTGTTACTTTCTGTAACAAGTTGGATCTCTCAAGAAAAGAAGTCCAGTTGACATGACTCAACTTCCAGATATCTCACCTGGATGACTGAGAATCTTCACAGATTTTTTTCTGTAACAAGCTAGTTATTCCTGGGTTGCTGTCCTGGGCTCATGTAAACTTTAATTTGGGAGCATTTCATTCTGACCAATACTGAATTGCAAAAAAAATTCAGGGAGGGCATAATGTTTTTAAGAGGTTTAGAGAAGGACAAAAAGTTCAAACCCTGTATCAGAATGTACAATGGGATTTTTTTCCCCTCCATCCAGTCCCAAATAACATTGATTTTCAGAATCATAGATCATTTAAATAAATAGTAAACAATGTTAACATATATTTTAGAAATATCCAGTTGTAGCTATAACAGTCCTAGGATAACATTCTTTGTAAAAGGTCAGATTTGCAGTTTGAACTGCACTTCATCCATCCAGGTGGCAGATTTGGCTAGAGCTGTGCTTGCTGTTTGGATTAGCAGCGAAACATTTCAATCTCTCAAGAAAAGTCCAGTTGCCGTGACTCAACTTCCAAACATAGTGTGTGTGTGTGTGTTGTGTCGTTACAGTCGTGACCGACTCTTCGTGACTCCATGTCATTGGAGTTTTCTTGGCAGGAATACTGGAATGGTTTGCCAGTTCCTACTCCAGAAATATAGGGGGTACTTCTTGTCAAACAAAATGTGGTATGTTGCCTTTCGAGGGTTTAGCCCTGCCTCCTGGTTTTGAGGGATGTCCCCAGCAGGCCAACCCTGACACCCCAAATCCTTTTGGCCCCCTTTGTTCATCCAAAATACTGTTGGGGCTCCCCTTAGGTCACCTCCAAACCTGCAGCCAAGAAGTCAAAGACTGAAATTCAGAAGGGCATCTGTGAAGGAATTAGAAAAGATCCCTATGAATAAGAATATGTTATGGAAACAAAGGTCTAGATCAGTGATGACGAACCTATAGCACGGGTGTCAAAGGTAGCACTTGGAGCCCTTTCTTTGGGCACCCGACATTGCCCCTTCACAGCCACCTGTATTCAGGTTAAATTGCCGTACTGGCACTTTGCACAAAAATTCTGGGTTTCAAGTCACAGTTTGGGCACTCGGTCTCTAAAAGGTTTGCCATCGCTGGTCTAGAGTATCCATATACTGTATATTCATATGTGACAATTGGGCACTGATGGAAGCTGAGAGAAAAAATGATTAATTTGAAGTGTGGTTTTGGGTGGACTTCCAAGAACACAACTAAAGTGAGTTTTAGAACTCATAAATCCTGAATTCTCTGTAGAAGTAAATGTGACTAAAATGTAATTATGATACATAAAGTACAATGTGAGAAGACAAGATTCAGCAGGAAATACAGTAATGGCCATTTGGCCAGATGGGCAGGTTATAATTAATTAATTAATTAATTAAATCTGGGGGAAATTGAATGTGTAAAGAGGGAGAACAAATAAGAGATGGATTGATGCAATAAAGGAAAGTTGACATTTCCAACAACTGAACAGAGATTTTAATGATTGGATCTGCTGGAGTTAATTAATTCATAGAATCACCATAATTCAGAAGCAAATTGATAGCACATCACAATGATAACAGATGTGTTATTGTTACACATCTGAATGTTGGATGTCATTTGGCCTTAAGCAACATTTGATTATATATTATATACATCCATGCTTAACTAACAAACATAGCACATGAGCTTCTCTACATGAAACCTGCTGTGATTTCTGTTACATATTAATGTTGAAGTGGTGGGTGCAATGTACTCCTTCCCCAGCTCATTCGTCCAATTTTATCTAGTGCATGTGAGTGGATCAGTAATTTTCAAGAGTGGTAGGGAAGGATATGATGAGTTGCACTTGCAAGAAAGGGCTACCTTAGCAATTGGATTCTAAACATTTGCCACAAATGCTAAAAATGTGCTGGTCTAGAATTAAAAAGTAAGGAAGCCCCAGTATAATGGGAAGTGGTTTTATGCTGGTAAGTCTTCTTAGGATTGGTAAGAATTTGAGGTTATATTTGTAATGGTGTTTGTGAAACATTTGGTACATGTTGTTGCCCTAGAATTACACAGTTTTCGTCCTCTTCCTGCAGAGATCTGTGGTGTTTTTCATGTTTTAGAATACTAAAGAGCTCTTTTGTTTCTTTGGGAACTGAGGCAAACGTGCTATGGTAGCTGATATTGCTGGGAAGAATGGAGTGGTTGATGTAAGTGAGACCAGCTGTGCTTTGCTGAAGCTGCTTTGGAGTTGTAACTTGCAAGCTAATATGAGAGGCTGATGTTGTAATACCAAATCCGTGTATCATCAGTCTTAGATGGAAGACTGTGCTTGATAAAAATTGGTCTTTTACAAATCGCTCTTCAATTCCACATGCAACTTTTAAAGATCTGTTCAATGTACACTTGCAATGCAGAAACTGGACAGGAATAATTTTCTCAAATTAATTTCTCTTATTACAGTTGGGGAAAAAACAAGAGAAAAAATGTAAGAAGTATTATAGTATTTCAAGAGAAAACATCATGCTATGAAATTTACACGCATCTGGACAAAAGTGAATGGAATAAATAATTTGGGAATTGTTCATAGAAAGATACTATTTGTTTCTTTGTGGTCTTTAAAATTCTCAATTGACAAGTTGATCTTTTACGAAGGAATAAAGGACTCTTTATTTAATTTAAAATCAATGGCTGGAATCATACTGGTGTTTGTATAAAGTTTGTATAACTTGCTGTGAATTGTTATGCCTGAATAAGAAAGTGCCAGGGCACATCTCTTTTGCATCATTGGCATGTAATCTCATTAAATTCTTAAAGTTATACACCTCGTAGGCAAATGCCAGTAGAGTTCTGGCCATTATTTAAAATAAAGTTATCTTGGTGTGAGTTCTGTTTAATTAATATATTGGCCAAAATCATGTTTTGAAGTTATGCTGGTAGAAGAGCAATTACATTTTTTGTAATAGCAAATTGCCCTTTATTAACAAGTCACCACTTGGATTCCTAGTTTGTGGGGCAAGCCCCCTGAATGGCATGCAATGAGCAGTGAAAGTGGTGACTTACTAATTAGCAGCTATTTGCTGCTGTGCATCACACCATTGCAGCTGCCTAGATGCCCTAAGCACATCCGATTTTGCCTGATTTCAGAAGCTAAGCAGGGTCGGCCCTAGTTAGTACTTGGATGGGAGACCACCATGGAATACCAGGTGCTGTAGGTGCCTGGAGTAGGAACTGTCAAGCCACTCCAGTATTCCTCCCAAGAAAACTCCATGGACATGAAGTCATGAAGAGTCGGTCATGACTGTGACGACGCAACACACGCAACACATCATACCATTGCACTTCTACTACTAGAACTTCACAAAAGAATGTTGCCCAGTATTTAACCCATACAGATGAAGAATTAGTTTAAATGCTGTTACATGCACATTATTTTCTCCTTGGTTCCAATATGCTAGATTCACTTATATAAGCAATAATGTGTGCTTGAAACAGCTACATATGGCATTTTATTTCAAGAACACAGCTAAAGCTTGTTAACCTCTCACATTTCCTGCTATACAATTCTTTCTGCATTTCTGGTATGTTAGAGCAAATCAGTGTGCCATACATGATTTGAAAGAAAGAAAAACTCTAAGCCTGTAGGGTTTTGTATTTGGAGGTTAATCAAATCATAGCACATTAATGACTAGAAATAAACCTGTAGATGTTCCTTCCAATTTGGCAAACCCTTGATGTCCTTTCCAAGAGTTCAATTCTGTAATCTTATTTTTCTATGGCTATGAGAAGTTAGCACATCAAGAAATAACATCAGAATGTCTCCCCACTTAATCCATTTTAAATAATCTGTTGAGGGCTAAGATTACTGAGTGGGCACAGTATCCTAATAGATTGTTAATAGGAGGGATATGGAAAACCAGCAAAGAGAAGGAATGGACAGGTGAGGACAAAGCCCTAAATAGAAGCATCCTGTGCTGTAACATTTTGTCGAAAGTACCACTTGTTCCTTGTGGTGCATGTTTTAAGCATATGCTCTGATTAAGCCCAGTGTACGGAAATCCAGGGCCTCAGCCTCTGAAATCGGGTTACTTTATGGCCCCCGTCGGCTCTCCCCTGCAGAACAACTGCAGCTGATCTATTGCAGGAGCCAAGAGGCTTTCAAAAAACCCTGTGGGTTCGTTATTAGATCAAATGAATATCTTTTCCAACCTTTCTATTGCTGAGAGCTCCAAAATAATTTCAAACGCACGAAATAAAATATAAAGGCATTTATTTAGCTAATAGAAATTACACAGGAATATGGCTCTTACTGAAAAACAAGAATACATGAATCCCTCCCTACTTTGAATTTATTTATTTATTTATTTATTTATTTATTTATTTATTTATTTATTTATTTATTTATTTATTTTCAAACTTGCATGCCGCTCCTATTTCCCAAACAGGAACTCAAGGCGGTTTACACAAAAAAATTAAAAACAATAACATGTACAACAAAGCGGAACAATATTGGCAAAAGGCAGGGGAGGGAAAGAAAAAAAACCAGTACTTCCCTAGCAGATACCGAAGGCGTCCCTAAACAGCCAGGTCTTCAAGGCTTTTCTAAAAGATGCCAACGAAGGTGCCTGCCGTATCTCGCTCGGCAGGGAGTTCCAAGTTGCAGGGCTGCCCACCGAGAAGGCCCCTTTATGGGTGGACACCTTGCGGGCCTCCTTTGGGGTGGCGACCCGGAGCGAGAGGGCCAAGGAGGATCGGGTGGGTCAGGCCAGATCTAATCGTCGGGAAATACACTCTGCCAGATAGTCAGGGGCCAAGCCATGGCGGGTTTTGTAAACCAAAACTGACACCTTGAACCTTATTCGGGAGGCAACGGGCAACCAGTGCAGGCAGGCCAGGATGGGGGTGATGCGGTCAAACCTTCACGCACCAACCACCAACTTGGCCGCCGCATTCTGGACCCGCTGCAGTCGCCGAACAAGCGCCTGCACCACTGTCTTCAGGGAGTCCCCATCCAGGTACGGGCGAATCTGGGCGATAAGCCTAACATGGTAAAAAGCCGACCTGGTCACGGCTGCCACCTGGGATTCCAGGGACAAATCCGGATCCAGGACGACGCCCAGACTCCTCACTCTGTGCCTGCTGGAGGGCGGACCCACGCAGACTGGGAAGAGGGCCACTGTACCCATCCGGGCCACCCCCGAAGAACAAAACCTTGGTCTTTCCAGGTTTGAGCTTGAGTCTGTGGGCCCTGGTCCAGTCCAAAACTGCGGCCAGACAGCAATCCAAGGTCTGGACGGCCTCTACTGCACAGGTGGAATAGGAGAGAGAGAGCTGCGTGTCGTCAGCGTACTGATGACAGCAAGCTCCAAAACTCTGGATGATCTCAGAGCCAGCGGCTTCATGTAGATGTTAAAGAGCATTGAGGAGAGAGCCGACCCCTGTGGCACCCCACAAGAGAGTGTCCAGGGGGACGACAAGTCACCCCCCCAAGCTCACACGCTGGGTGTGACCCTCAAGGAAGGAGCGGAGCCAGCCGAAGGCCAGACCCCGATCCCCACCTCAGAGAGCCGCCCCAGGAGGATACCTTGGTCAACGGTATCAAAAGCTGCTGACAGGCCAAGAAGGACCAGCAGGGTAGAGCAACCCCTGTCGGCCCTCCTCAACAGATCATCATGCAGAGCGACCAGAGCCGTCTCAGTCCCGTGACGCGGCCTAAACCCAGATTGGAAAGGATCCAAGACATGGTTCTCCTCCAGGAACGACTGGAGACGCAGGGCGGCAACCCGCTCGATCACCTTGCCCATAAAGGGAACATTGGCTATAGGACAATAGTTAGACATATTGTCTGCAGCCAAGCCAGATCTTTTGATAATGGGCTTCACCACCGTCTCCTTCAGCCGACTGGGAAAAATCCCGTCTCTGAAGGAAGAGGAGGCAATTAGTGAAGCCCATTCAGGCATGCTCCCTCCGGCGGTCTTGATCAGCCAGGAAGGGCAAGGGCCAAATGGAGAAGCCGCAGGCCTGCAGTGTCCCAGGGCCCTGGAGGCATCCGCTGGTGTAACAGGCCCAAACTCAACAAACCGGGGCGACCCAGGTGGTGGGGCACTGGCCACAGCAGCGGGTAGATCCATGCAACCGGCGTCCAGCTCGGCACGGATGGCCTCAATCTTAGATTTAAAAAAGGCTGCGAATGACTCGCTAGTGAAATCACTAGGAGGAGGCCCCGGCGGACCGGGATTGGTGAGGTCTCTAACCACCCGGAACAATTCAGCCTGACGGTTCGAGGCCTCACCAATTCTCAGGAAGGCAAAAGATCTCCTTGCATTCCTGATCGCTCGAGAATAGCGACCGGTAAGCGCCTTAACCGCAGCCCAATTCAAAGCCGTCTGAGCCTTCAGCCGTCTGCTCTCTAGCATCCTCCTCTCTTGCTTCATTGCCCACAACTCCGTGGTGAACCACGGAGAGGGGCGGGCTCGGCATCGGATAAGGCGCTTGGGGGCGATCCGGTCAACTACCCCAGCAACATCCTCATACCACCTATTAACCAGGGAGTCCACCGGATCATCAACCAGACCGTCCGGTAAACCCCCAAAGGACTCCGAAAACCGTGCTGGGTCCAGGAGCCTTCGGGGGCAGGCCCAGGTGGAATAATGAGCACTGAATAATGTTCTGAGGCAAAAGCCTCACTTTGTTGTTGTTCAGTCGTTCAGTCATGTCCTACTCTTCGTGACCCCATGGACCAGAGCATGCCAGGCACTTCTGTCTCCTGGAGTTTGTTCAAATCCATGTTGGTTGCATCAATAACACCATCCAACCATTTCGTTCTCTGCTGTCTCCTTTTCCTTTTGCCTTCAATCTTTCCCAACATCAGGGACTTTTCCAAGGACTCCTCTCTCCTCATAAGGTGGCCAAAATATTGGAGCCTTAGCTAAAAAATCTGTCCTTCCAATGAATATCCAGGGTTGATTTCTTTCAGGATGGATAGATTTTATCTCCTTGCATTCCAAGGGACTCTCAAGACTCCAGTACCACAGCTCAAAAGCATCAATTCTGCAGCGATCAGCCTTCCTTATAGTCCAGCTCTCACTTCTGTGCATCACTACTGGAAAAACCATAGCTTTGACTATTTGGACCTTTGTCGGCAAAGTGATGTTTCTGGTCTTTAAGATGCTGCCTAGGTTTGTCATTGCTTTCCTCCCAAGAAGCAGGCGTCTTTTAATTTCATTGCTGCATTCACCATCTGCAGTGATCAAGGAGCCCAAGAAAATAAACTCTGTCATTGCCTTCATTTCTTCCCCTTTTATTTGCATGAGGTGATGGGACCAGTGGCTATGATCTTAGGGGTTTTTTTTGATGTTGAGCTTCAGCCCATTTTTTCACTCTCCTCTTTCACCCTCATTAAGAGGTTCTTTAATTCCTTCTCACTTTCTGCTATGAGAGTAGTATCATCTGAGTATCTGAGGTTGTTGATATTTCTTTTCTGAGCAATCTTAATTCCAAGGCTTGTGATATTTCTTCCGGCAATCCATTCGGCTGCCTGCCTTTCGTATGATGTACTCTGCATATAAGTTAAAAAGGTAAGGTGACAGTATACAGCCTTTTCGTACTCCCTTCTGAATTTTAAACCACTCAGTTCCATATCCAGTTCTGACTGTTGCTGCTTGTCCCACATATAGATTTCTTAGGAGACAGATAAGGTGGTCAGGCACTCCCATTTCTTTAAGAACTTGCCATAGTCTGTTGTGATCCACACAATCAAAGGCTTTGGCATAGTCATTGAAGCAGAAGTAGATGGTTTTCTGGAACTCTCTAGCTTTCTTCACAATCCAGGTGTGTGTGTGTGTGTGAGAGAGAGAGAGTGGGTGCATCCGCTGGTAGCTTTGAGAATGAAGATAATAGACAAGAAGAAGAACCAGGGAAATTGTTTATTGGAACAGAGAATGTGAAAGAGATGGACAATCAAAAGGTTATGAGACCCAGAATAAGAGGGAATGATGAACAGAGAAAGATGGATCCAGATGTGATGGAAGAAAGAGTAAAGAAACAGATTGAAAGTGATGCTGCAAAGAATATGGAAAGTCCTACTATTGGGAGCTTCTTTGCAGTGGCCCAAGAAGCTATGAATTGGAGAGCTTATATGAGACGAATTGAAAGAGAGAGACAGGATAAAGAGGTACAGGTGGCAGAATGGAAAGTAGGAGGGAAACATATGGTATCACAGACAGAATATCAAGGGACGTTAATAGAAAGAGGGATCCAAGTAGAAGAATGGAAAGTAAGAGGAAAGAATGCATCAGTGCAGGTAGAAATCATATCTAAGAAAGTGATGTGGGATATTGGGATTCAGGTGGAGAGAGAGAAAAGAAGTATATTGTAGGCAGATCCTGGCATGTGGGTGTTCAAGTCAAATTAGATCAGGAGAAGATCAAGAGGGACGTGGGAATACAGGTGGCTACAAGTTACCACCAGAAGCTATTTAGGGATTCAGAAACACAGACTGAAAGGGTGGTGATTGACAGGGTCGGGGATGCGCGAGGGAGGAGGGGAGTAGTGAGTGATTGCGCAACCCAGACTCGAAGGGAAATAACGCTCCTAACGGAAAAGGGGACTCAGACGGAAAGAGAGGAGGTGAAGAGGGTAGATACTGGGCTACCTCTGCCAACACCTCCTGGTTACGTGGGTCTACCCCTACCGACTCCACTGGGCTTCCCTGTCATTAGTCTGGATTACACCCGAGGGAAATGTGAGTCCAGAGGGAGAGGTTTGGATCCTAATCCCCCGAGGTGGATCCCCGGATGAGGGTGGAGTTTGGGGTTTGAGAACGATCCCCGAAGATGTGGACCCCCATACATGGGGCCGGGTCAGTACCACCCTGCAGTACACCGCAAATAAGTGCACATAATCCGTTCAGGCAAGAATGTGTCATTTGTCATCCCCCACTTAATCCAAGTTTGGAACCCCCTGTTCTGTTGCCGTTCACTGATGGTTGGACAAGAAAAGATACTGAAAAGACTATGTTGAATGTTATAAATAAAAGTTTATTTGATTTTGATATCAACGCCTCTAATTCTGTTTCATCCGCGGAACCGCCTATGGACCTAATAGGACTTTCACACCAGGGCATGTTGGCAATTTGATCTCTAGTTCCTCTGCTATCTAATTCCTAACCTACATTGCTAAGCATTAGTTCATCTTGTAGCCATAAAATCCATCTGAAAAAAGACCCTCTTCTCCTTCCAAGCACTGCTTGCAAGCATTGGAAAACAGTCACATGTTGCTTCTGGGACCAGTCAGCTTTCACTTGCTTCTGGCTGGAATGTGTCTTTGGCTGTTGTTTACATATGCATTTAAGATAAGCATTTCTGTTGAAATGAAATGACACTTTTATATTGGCATTGTTTACTAATGGCCTAGCGAAAAGGCTTCCCTACTGTTACAATCTGTTACACCCAGTTGTAGCATTTGTTGGGGAAGTTGTTATTTGTATTAAATCTGTACTTGCACAATCCCTGAATTTTGCAAAATGTCTTTATTGGAAAATAATCAGCAGCTAAACTTTAGAAATTGTTTTTTGACTAAAAGATATTACAACACGAGAAGGAAAATGCCCACCTATTAATCAGAGTACTGAAGGCCTTATATCTCTTTCAGTGATTAAACACGTGGCATATAGATGATGACTGTACTGTATTTAGATTCTTGCCTGAACATTTGGTCATGTTTCACTGAAGTATATGCTTAATTTTAAAAAACAGAATATTGGCATTTTTGTTGCTGTTGACCTTTTGAAATTATTTTGTTTTGTAGGTTTTCTTTCTTTATATGATTTAAGAAAAATAAAATACATTTTAAAAAGATCATGATAAGTGTAAGACCTTGTTGAATGAAAAATTGCTTTTCATCTGACGTGTTCAAAACTGATACCTACCAAGAATGTTCTGTCAGTGCATTAACGAGCAAAAGGGAGAACTGATATATTTATTCTGAAATTTATTTATTTATTTATTTATTTATTATTTACGCTTATATACCGCTCTATTTCCCACAAAGGACTCAGGGCGGTTTACAACAATAATAACAAAACAACAAGTCAATACAATAACTAAGAACAATGGTTTCCAAGAATAAGTAAGTCGGCAGGGTATTAATAATAAAAGAAAAGAGAGGAAAAATGAAAAAAAGCATATATGGATCCTTAGAGATCTCCAAAGGCGTCACGGAAATTGTCCTTCAGATATGTTTTGGACTTTTAAATTGTTGCTGTTCAGACTTTAGCATAAGTTAGGTGAAACAATACACAAGATTTAAAAGAAAGGAGTGGACACATCTGTTAGGTATTATTACCTGCCCCCCTTTTTCCTTTAATAAAAAATAGGTAGCATAAAATTATTGTGAGAGAGATACAAGAAGAAAATAACCCTCATCTTTCATATCTGATCAAAAATATTTCTGCCTGAAGCAAATGGCCTTTTGAAAAACACAATAGAAGGCAAAGAGTTACACAACATAACTGATATGACTGTACTTCGAATCTTCCCTCAACCATGAAATTAGCCTCCCGAGATACAAAATGTGTGAGGAGGATGGCATTGTACTTTTGCAATGTACATGGCTCCATCGTAAGATAGGCTTTTAAGAAAGTGGTGGGGGTACAGTGGGTTGTGTACACATTTTGTACACATTGTGTTTGAATATAGCATGTTATTTTTCTGTATGTTTAAAAATACAAAATACATGCAGGAACCAACAAATAAGCATTCCAGAAGAAAAAAACTGAAGTAAAATACCCCCCCCCCAGCAAAAAAAGAGCGAGGGAACAAATGATACAGAAGTCTGTGTCTTTCTGATGTGGGTAACATAGGCAAAGAGTTTTGTGTCTGCTTAGTTTTGTGTAATTTAGGGTTGAGCATGAAGCATCAAGATAGCTGAGGGCTACCTGAGTGGACACGGAATCAGCTGAGGACATAACTGAATCAAAAACCTTTCGAGTCTAGGGATGTTGGAGATTATTTAGAACTATGCTGATCCTAGTATAACTTTGTACTGGCATAGTGACTGGGAGTCTGGGCTAGAAGGACATTGGAGCTCATCTAACTCACCTCCTTCCCCAACTTAAACATTCTTGTTAATTAAAACATATCATATTCTTACTGGATACAGTACTCTTATAACAAGTCCAAAAAAATTAGAAGTGCTGGAAAAATGCAGAAAAGTTGGAAATGGAAGTCAAAATTCTTTGAATACTCATACAGCAATACCTTGGATAATGAATGCCTCTGTTAATGAAAAAAAATCAGATAATAAAATGGAATTTCCCAGAATAGGGATGTTTCAGTTAACAAAAAATTCCAATGGGGTGCCGTGGTTTATGACTTCCCCCATTGGAAACTGGCCAGCGGGAGTGAAGCCACTGGCTGGCGAGCGAGTGGCTTCATTTCTACTGAGCAGAGCGGTGGATCAGGTGCTGTGCCACCCAGTCAGCCGTCCGGGAAGGTTTGAACTTCCTGCTCTGTCTGCTGCTGGGGAAGTTCAAATCTTCCTGAGTGGCAGACCCAATCCACTGCTCTGCCCAGCCACAGGATGTTCATAGGAAGGGGGCTCTACTTTTCTTTCTTTTATAAGGGTGATTAGCGTATAGCAATCAAGGAAACCATCTCTCTGCCCCCCAAGGCTGGTAGGCATTCCAGCCTGTGCTTACCAGTGCAGGGACAGTGGCCTTATGTGCCTTATGCCCATCCAGCACCCGGTGAAAGGGAGCAAGGAGATCCTTAGGAGCCGTCCAGGAGTGCGCCACTTGGACCGCTTGCTCATGCCTCTTGCACGGGTGGGTGGGTGGTGGCTAGCCACTCAGAGTCTCAAAACTGGCACACTTCTGTGCAGCAAAATTACCTTTTTCTGAGGGGCGGGCATGGAGGGAACAGCGGCCAGCACCCTGCCCTGCCCTGCCCTGCCTTGCCCTGAAGGGCTGCCAGATGCCCTCTTTTCTTTCCCTTAGGTAAGGGAATGCACTTCTGGTTCTCCTGGCGGCTCAGCAGTTCCCCCGTCACCAGCTGCAGCAGTAAATCAGAGCGGACTAATTGCTGCTGATCCTGCCTCCTGCAGCCAGTCGCCTTCCATGCCTCCTGGATGCTCTGTTCCTGGGAGAGAGCTTGGAGCACTCCTCTGGCTGCCACAGGCAGCAGGAGGGAAAGGCAAGAGCGTTGAGGCCCTGTCTCCCTTTGCAGGGAAGGGCAAGAAGCGGGCAGAGTGGTGCCTGAAGCATGTCTCACAGAGCTGACTGGTGAGCAAGCCTGAACTCAAGGCACAAGTAGCAGCAGACTGCCCTGAGTAGAAACTGCAGCCACTCTGCCCCCCGCCCCTGGAGTGCAACAGATATGTGTGTGTGTGTGTGTGTGTGTGTGTGTGTGTGTGTGTGTGTGTGTGTGTGTGTGAGAGAGAGAGAGAGAGAGAGAGAGAGAGAGAGAGAGAGAGAGAGAGAGAGAGAGAGAGAGATCTTTCTGCTGCTTGGCCCATGCCCCCCTCCTGCTTTCCAGCCATGTTGCTGAGCCCCATGTTAGGACCAAGGGCGGTGGGGTGACCTTGCTTTCCCCTGGCCTCGAACTGGGACAGGACTCCCCTCCTGAAAGGGCAGAGGGCAAGCTGGCAGCTTAAATGCGCATTTCCTCTGTCCTTCAGTGTGTCATCACCACATTTATCCTGCCAGGGAGAGGAACTGGTGGGATTCTTGGCTCCTTCAGTCAGGATTACAGCAGACTTGAGTCAAAGAAAAAAAAGCAGGTGCCTTCTTTTTGGGAGTGGGTAAGGACACGCCTGCCACCTCTCACTGCCACCACAGGGAGCATAGTTGGGTGGCGGTGGTGCTAGCTGTCTGAAGCGAAACTGGCCAGTGGGAACAGCTAGCTCTTTCGCCACTGCCACCTGACTTTGCTCCCCGTGGTGATAGTGAGGGCTGGTGGGTGGGTCTTCTGGGGTGCTAGGATCAGGTACCCCCAAAGTTTCCTCACATTGCTGGGTTTGGCTTTGGGGTGCGTGATGCAACACTTCCTTTCCCCTGCTGGGCACCGCAGCAAGGGAAAGGAGTGTACTGTCAATTAATCCAAACTCTGGAAGGGATTAATTGGTTTCCCATTCATTTCAATGGGAAACCACGTTTCGGATAACAACATTTTTGGTTAGTGAGATGACCCAAAGAACAAATTAATTTCGTTATCTAAGGTACCATTGTATAGTTCTGTGAATTAAAGCATGCCAACTGCAGCATCAGTGCTAGTCTTTGAGTATCCCATATCATTTGCTTGAAATAGGAGAAGATGAAATTGAGTATACTGGAGAAATACATGGTTGAACTCCATTTGTTGCAAGGGAGAATCATTTTGCTGCGGGTCTGAGTAGTGGACACTAATTCAAGGTACAGTAATACTTTGGTTTAAGAGTGCCCTGGTCTACAAGTGTTTTTAAGACAAGTACTTTTTTTTGGAAAAATTTTGTTCCAGTTAATAAACTCTGTCTTGCAAAACAAGCATTGCCATGGCCGCCAGCAGGCCATTTGCCCGTCGTGGTGCTAGCAGATACCCCAGCTATGGAGGCTTCTGGCCCTTGCCATGGCTGTGGTGATGAGGAGGTGATGGCGAAAGTTGTGGCCATGGTAATGGGCTGTGTGGCCACGGAAAGAATTAGGTACATTCTAATTATTTTTATGGGATTTTTAAAATTTACTAGTACAGTAATTTATTGGTTTATGACCATAATCCATACCGGAAACATGCTTGTAAACGAAAACACTCATATCAAACCAGATTTCCTCATAAGAAATAATGGAAACACAGATGATTCATTCTGGGGGCCCTATAGACCACATACTATATGCACAAAATGCAAAAACTCACAACAGAAGTTGGCTAGAAGTCCACGTCTACACCATGGTTTAGGTACCTTCCTGCAGAATCTGTTCTGTTTGGGACTAACAACTGGATTTTACTCTGTGTTTTTAATGTGACAATAATAAAATGCAGTTTATAGCCATACACACCCTTGGCTAGATGCCCCAGGACTAGAAATGGTTCAAAAATAAGAACCATTTGAAAACCTCTGTGGGTGATGCAAGGGAGATCTCCTTTCTTCTCCCTCTGTTTTTGAGGCTTACCTGATACAGAACATTCCAGATAGTCACACACAATTCAGCAGGGGGAGTGAAGGAAACCACCATTGGCTCATGTGTGATCTTGTGACCTGCTCCAGTGCTTGTATATTAATACATTGTTCATTGATCACGGCAAAATTTAGAATAAATGTTTGCTTGACTTGAAAATGCTGTTAAACCAAGTTATTGCCGTATTTTGGTTTACGAACATGTTTTCAGAAGAAATTAAGCTCGTAAACTAAGGTACTAATGTAACTGGTCATATAGTGGTGTTGAAAATCACACTGGTGTTGGAAAGCTATGATAATTGTATACATTTGTAGCATCAGTGTACTGTATTCTTGGAAGATTTTCTGTGCACTTTGGATAAATACATCAGTGTGGTTTGGAATAATCCTACATAATTGCAGAATACAGCACAGCAACAATTCTAACGTCAGCCTCTTCTCTCTGTAATTATTATGTATTGTGAAATAGATGAAGTATTGAAATGGCTTTGCACATGATTCCATTTTGCAGGTGCTGATGATAAAAATTTTGAGCTTGCTTGGAGCATTTTGTTTCATGTAATTTTTCTTTACTGTTAAGGCAGCTGTCATCCTCATTTTCCTATTCATTTGATGAAGGTGATGAAGGTTTTTTTTTAAAACAAAGTTTAAAAATTCCTTATTTTGAAACATTTGTATGCATATTAGATAGAGTAAGAGCACTGTTGTCATAAATTCCAATTTCAGGTTGATGGGCAAACATCTTAGCCAGTCAATTAGGGATTCTGAAAGACCTTACTACTGTTCCTGCTTTTTAACCTGTAATTTAAAGTGGTTTTTAGTTTCACTTGTTTTAACATTGTGAACTGCCTTGGGTCCCCTCACTGGAAGAAAGATGGCCTATAATGATACAAATATATAACATAAATAATAAAAACTCTTTTTAAAAAATCTTAGCCTTCTCACTGGAGCTCTAAATGTGTTTTCTAGGTATGGGTAGCCTCAGTATTGTGCATTCTTGTTCTCTATGGTTTTGTCCAAAGCCTGTTGATCTGCTTCTGTTCCAGGCCCATTATTTTCTACTTGATGTCCATTGGATACTAGCCTTGCCTAGACAGAGCAACTGTCTAGAACCCTGAATTCTAATGCTAAAATGTGTTCAGTTGATCACACTTGGATACCTGCCAGCTAGGCTCCTGAAATTTGATAAAGAAAAGTACTGTACTGTATATAGATCCGATAAGAAGGTTTACATGTTGTCTTACTTCCCAGTCATGCATGGATTATATCCAAAGCATCAAATCATCATGTCCAAAGTGATAAATCTATAATTTGTTAACAATGTGACTACAGTTACAAAAGGAAATACACTCCTTTATCTAGGTGGCAAATTGAGATAGTTCATTTGATTTTAATCGTAAACTTCAGTTTTTAAAGGGGGTGTTAAAGTAACATGTATTGACCGTAATATATGGGATTTCTTTCACCTAAATATATGTGGGATGTCAGTACTTTATAATATTCCAGAAATTCTATTAATCTTTATTATTCTACAGTATGAGGAAATTGGTAAAACAAACATGATGGAGGTATAAAATATATAGATGTCTGACCTATTGCATTTCTTAGTTTTCAAGACTTATAAGCAGACTTGTAGCTATAATACAATTTTACATGATTAAATTATAATACAGTGTTCTTTTTATTTGTTATATAGCATTATGCCAGTATATACAGGCCTCTAAGGCCCAAGATGGTGGTGGCCGTTTCATTTCAAGTTCAGCAGAAGGTAAAACAAAAAACAGGGCAAAGTAATCACATATTTTCTAGTGTTTCTGTCCCTTGACCATTTTATGTCTTCTAGATTTCCTTTCACAGCTATAGACAGCACCAATGATGGATTCCCGGCTTAAATACACAGAGGGTCTTGTGCACATCTAAACCTTTTTTGCTTAACTTTTGCATCCATTGTCTGTGTGTGCATTTCTTTTATTATTTTTGAATTGGAGCTTAATTTTGACAAATAAACATGCTCTTGTCTCATAATTTTCTGAAATAAATGAAGCAAATTATAGGTACTTATTTAAGGAAAGGCACAGATGGATAATTGTATGCAAAGTACTACCGCTGCTTTAACCCAATCAATTTACTCTCTTTTTCTAACCACTTATTTACTTTTTCTGTTTCTTTTAAAGGAAAAAATTGAACTTAATCTTATTAACGTTTTAATTATATGTTTCTACACACAAAGTATTGTGGATAAGTTTGGTATTTTTGCTCATTTTTCAGGTGAAAATTTTGAACAGACTCCATTAAGGCGCACATTCAAATCCAGAGTTCTTGCTCATTATCCTGAAAATGTTGAATGGAATCCTTTTGATCAGGATGCAGTAGGAATGGTTAGTAACATCTTATGTCCTTAATCTTTATTGTTTCTCTTGTACAGTAATAATTATGTAAACCCAAATTACTGTATATACTCGAATATAAGCCTAGTTTTTCAGCCCTAATTTTGGGCTGAAAAAAGGGGTCCTCAGCTTATATTCGGGTCAATACTTTTAGCCACCGAGGCAAGTTTGGGTCAGTGGCTAAAAGTCATTTTAAACATTGTGTGCCACTTCTCCTGACCCCCCATGTTTAAAATGACTTTTAGCCACCAACTCAAGCACTTGCCTCGGTGGCTAAAAGTCATTTTAAACATCATACACACACCCAGCTCACAAAGGAGGAGTTGCCAGGCCCTGCTGCATTTCCTACCCTAGGCTTATACTTGAGTCAATAAATTTTCCCAATTTTTTGGGTTTAAATTAGGGGCCCCGACTTATACTCGGGTCGACTTATACTCGAGTATATACGGTACATAAAATTTCTCTTCTGTCAGGAATTTGATGTACGGTATATATTAACAAAAACCCCTTCCTTTATTCCCACTGCAGGAATTGAGAATATGTCTTACTGAGAGAGCAAAACCATCAAAAGATATAGCGTGATCCAAGAAGACTAGGAAGTAGGCTTTTATGTCTATCATATCAATATAATCGTCAGAATCTCATGCTACATGAATGTAGCAGGCTTTTGTTTAAATATGCATCACTTTAAATCTTTTTTTCTAAAAGATTTAGAAAATCATACAGTACTCATAGTAGTAGTCTGTGGGAAAACCACAAATAAACCATTATAGAATTTTATTTCTTGTTCATAATGTTTGCTTTGAAGATGTCACTAAGAACATATTTTTGTTTCCTTTTTCTTTGGAGCGGGAAAAGATTATGAAAATCAATAGCTCTAAGAATCTACCGTATTTTTTCATCTGTAAGATGACACCTTTTATTAGACACCACCCACTTTTTAGATACCCAAGTAAATAAAATTAATAAATCCTCCTTGAGGTCTCTTCCACCCCCACCACCCCCACTGTTACCTTTAATTTCCCCATTCTAAACACTCCTCTCTGCTGTGGTGGGTTTGTTTTTTGTAGGATCAGGCTCCATTGGGCTTGAGCAGCCCATTTAAAAAAGGTGTGATATTTTTCCTTCTCTTTTCTGAGCTCATTTCTTAATGGGCTACTCAAGCCCAATGGAGCCTGATCCTGAAAAAACAAACTCACCAAAGCCAAGAGGAGTATTTAGAATGGGGAAATGATAGAAAACTGTCTCTCCCTCTGTTTGTGTGTGTGTAATTCAAGGAAAGATGGAGCTGATCATGTAAAAAAAAACACAGAAGAAAAAAGCAAGGTGAGTTTGGGTTCTTCTCCAGCCACTCACCCACCCACCTCAAAAGGCTTACTTCCGTGTTTACTTAATTTTTGGCGTCATGATTTTGGAAAGATATGGTACATGGAAAAATACGGTATTCTGAAAATAGGATTTTCTGAAAGGTTTACTACTTTTTATTACAAATTGAATGTGATAAAACTATAAAAGTTGGAAGAAAATAAATAAATAAATAAATAAATATTTATTTATTTATTTATTATGCAATCTGATTAATGTCTGCTCAGAAGTAAACATCACTAAGCAAGTAAACAGGAAAGGACTGCAGCGACAGATATGTGTACGTCTGGTCGCAGAACATGCCTTTACTTAGCAGACACCTCTACTAATAGAAAGACAGAGCGATTTCAGCAGATTCCCCTGGGTGCCCTCTAAAACTGCTCTAGAATAGTAGTTCTCAAACTTGGGGGTCTCCAGATGTTCATGGACTGCAACTCCCAGTCTTGGACTGTCCAATTCCCTTGGACTTATCTAATGGACTGTGCAGCTGCTATAGCTTAGTGCAGTTCTTTGGTAACACAATGTTTTTTCTTGCTTTTTAAAATATTTGTATATATTTTATATACCATGTGGATACAGTGTTTGGCATAGTATATGCTGCACATTTCTATACTGTTCTATTCTGTTCTATTGTATGATTTGGTTGGTGCTGGTCTTTGACTATAATAAAGTAAATTCATTCATTCATCAATTGGTTTCTAGCTGCTAAGTTAGTTTTCATCAGATATTATAAAAGGCAAATGCCTTCAAAACCGGAATTGTTTTATAAAGTATCAGAATTAGTGTGCTTGGTTAATGTTAAAGGCTTATTGAAGGAGTTACATTCATAACATTAAGTAAATTTTGAAATCCACTTGTATGATATACAGTGATTTAATTATTTTTAATCAAGCGTAATTTTGCACATGTCCTGTTCAAGATTAATAAACACACCGTTATTAGTACCACTTCTGTCTATGTGTAAAGGCTGCTCAGATAATTCTGAAATATCTTCTAACCTTGAGAAGAGGTTTTCTAAGTGATAAAGAGAAGGTGGAAAAGCTCTCTTTCCTAAATTTGAACTCTGCTTTGTATATGGAATAGGTCAGGGTCGAAGTGAGTGTTAATAACTGAAAATTAATTAAAATAATCAATTTTTGTGTAATCTTTGTTTTCTCTCCTCACCCAGCTATGTATGCCTAAGGGTTTATCTTTCAAGACACAAGCTGATGCCAGAGAACCTCAGTTCCATTCATTTATCATTACCCGCGAAGATGGCTCACGGACATTTGGATTTTCTTTAACCTTTTATGAGGAAGTTACCAGCAAACAAATCTGTAGTGCAATGCAAACTTTGTATCACATGCACAACGCAGAATGTGATATTCTTCATACTCCTCTACCGAATGACAAAGAAAATTGTGGTACCATAGAAGACTGTAATGGGTCCTCTGTTTCAAAGTTACAGCGATTTAACTCCTATGATATAAGTAGAGACACTCTCTACGTCTCAAAGTGCATATGTCTGATAACACCAATGTCTTTCATGACGGCATGTAAGAAAGTGCTTGAGCAACTCCGCCAAGCTGTAACTTCCCCTCAGCCACCACCATTACCTTTGGAAAGCTTTATTTACAACTTACTATATGAAGTTCCTCTCCCTCCATCAGGGAGATCCTTAAAATTTTCAGGAGTCTATGGACCAATTGTCTGCCAGAGGCCAAGCACCAATGAATTACCATTATTTGACTTTCCAGTTAAAGAAGTTTTTGAGTTACTCGGAGTGGAGAATACAGTTCAACTCTTCACCTGTGCTCTTTTGGAATTTCAGATTCTGCTTTATTCACAACGTGAGTACACTATCGCTTTTTTTTTTAAGATTAAGAAGGATTCAGTGGTCATTACAAATTGTAATGGAAAAGTAAATATTAAACATCTATAAAACTGCTTCAGCCAGTTGGAGTGATTAGAGCCAGAAGCACTGAATTAAGTATATTAAAAGCCATGTTGAAGTACAAACAGTATTGGTGGTGATTTGACTGTGGATAAGCTAGTAGCCCGGATTTTTTTGGTGGTGGTGGGGGGACCTGATTTGATCTGTATTCTTGTTCAAATGTAGAATGGAGATCTGCCCTTGTTTTAAAGCAGTTTCTTATGTTAGAGTGTGGCGGTATAAGTCCTCTTCTAAAAATCAATGCCAGTTTTTTTTTAACTGGGGACAATTCACCACTGGAAAAATTTTTTTGATGGAATTGTGCTGCCATAAATACGTAATAGGATTCTTGGTCTTTTATGTTTCAAAGGCATACTTAATGTATACAATCACAGAAAGTGGAGTGAGTAGGTTTCTTTAAGAAAAGACTGAAATGGTTGTTGCTGATTCAGTAACTCTCCTGCAGTATCCTGCAATGTGATTTTTTCCACGTTTTTAAGTACCTCATCAAAATAAAGATCTCTAATTCCCTCCTCCATATGACCTAAAAATATCTTAAGGCTTGAGAATTTATAGTCTTTCTGGGTCAGCTAAGCCACAAGATCTTTTGCTGATTATCAACACTGAATGAAGGACTGCCTATTCTTGACAATTTTACAGTTGTATTATGCATAGGCCTTTTAAGTATTACTATATATTAACCTGAAGCGGTAAAAAGCTTTCTGTATAAGTAAATTTCCTCTGCACTGTTGCAGTGATTTGGCATCATACTGAGTGAGAAATAAAAAGCAAAGGTTATAGCTGAGTCTGCCAATCAACTGAGCCCTATTGTCTCTTCTCATTACAGTTGCAACAATGTATAAGAGCGGTGTGTCCTTCAAATATCTCCACCTGCACTTGGTGTATGTTAGAGCTTGGGTCACTTACACTTGCCTAGAGGTCCAGTATGCCATTTGTGCGATCCTTGCAGCCACATGATATACACACCTCAGGCAACCCTATTTGACTTCCCTTCCTTAAGAAAAGAAAGAAAGCAAAACAAAGAACCTCCTTCCTGTCTCCCCCTCCTTCTGCAGTGAATCTTTCAGTTGTTTAATATTTTTCTTTAAAGGTACAGTGCATCAGCGCTCCCTAGTAGGGTTTAAAAACAACAACTTGGCTTCCTTCCACTACCACTTCATGGAAAAGTAGAGGAAAATTTTAATTTCCCTGTATCATTAAGTAGTTACTATAAGTCTAATGATATTGGGAAATTGAAACCAGATTGGACATTTGAAACCACAAGCTCTGTTATGCTTTGATCACAGTGATTGCACATGCTGGAAGTCAACTAAAATGAAATTATCCTACCCATATCTCAAAAAAGGGAGCCAAAAGGTTCTGGTAGAAATGCCCTGAAGATAGGCTGGTCCACGCTGGTACTTACATTGTCTGGTCACTGGCAAAAGAAGTGAACCAGCTTGTCCACAGCAGACCAAGCAGCAGGATAAATGCTGATGTAGTTAATCTCCTTAGTCTCACGGTAAAAGCTTTTGCTCTCTGTGGTGTTCTTGTTATTTACAGTGGCCCCCCGCCCTTTCGCGGTTCATATACTGCGGTCCCACTATATCGCAGGACCGCAGTATATGAAAAAAGGCCCCCTGGAGTAAGGGGCAAAGGCCTGTTTCAGGACTCCTATACTTACTCCAGGACTGGGTCTGCCCCAAATGGGCCTGCAAGGGCCTTCCCAGGCTTTCTGGGGGCCCCCAAAGGGCCTCCCTGCGAACTGGAAGTCACTTCAGGGTCGCTGAAAATCATTTCTGAGGCCTCCGAGCTCCCAGTTAGCCCCCCCCCCCAGGCCCTACCCAACCTGCATCTGCATATCGCGGATTTTCAATTATCACGGGTTAGATCGGTCCCTAACCCCCGTGATAGGTGGTGGTGGTGGGTCACTGTACCGTTGAGTCACCTCTGATCATGGTGAACATATGAATGAGTGGCTACCAGAATTTCTGACTGTCTACTCATTTGTCAAGCTCTTACAAACTCAAGAGTGTGGCTTCCTTTATTGATTCAATCCATCTCATATTTGGTTTTCCTTTTTCTGCTGCCTCCAACTGTTACTAGCATCATTGTCTCTATGGTGTATTCCAGTGGTGGTGAACCTTTGGCATTCCAAATGTTTTGGACCACAACTCCCAGAGTCCTTTGTGATTGGCAGTACAGGCTTGGAATTCTGGGAATTGTGGTCCAAAAATCTGGAGTGCTGAAGGTTTGTCACCATTGTTGTATTCTATAAAAAGCATACACATTTTTTAAAGTTTGTAGACTGTAATTCAGTATTGTCTTGCAATTCCAGTGCTGTATAATTTCCCCCCTCTTCCCCGCTTCCCCTTTTCTTCCTCTCCCTTTATTGTGCAAGAGAATAATTCTGGAAGATTTTGCAGCCTTGTGGTACATATTTTTAGGTCGGATGTAGAAGAAATGGAGACTAATTCCTCCTGATTCCACTGATGGAAGCTGTTCTATCAACAAATATCCCCCTTTGCTTTTGGCTCAATTCTCCACTGAGAAACCTTTAACGACCATGAATGAAGGTTCCACTTTTGTACTGGTTACATTTTACTGACAGTTCTCAACAGAGTTCATTTACTAATGAATTTTCTGCTTTTTAGATTATCAGAGACTGATGACTGTGGCTGAGACAATCACGGCACTGATGTTTCCATTCCAGTGGCAGCATGTTTATGTTCCCATCCTTCCAGCCTCTCTCCTGCATTTTCTTGATGCTCCTGTCCCTTATCTGATGGGCTTGCATTCTAATGGCCTCGATGACCGGTCAAAGCTGGAGCTCCCCCAAGAGGTGAGACGTTAAGCAGTATGTTTCACTGTTGCTGAACAAAGTTGCAAAGGAGATTGGCTTTAATTAGGCTACTTCAATATGAGGCTTGTATTGTAGGTTGGAATGACAGCTATGGATGTAGGTTTGTATGCATTGAATTTCTTGGACTTTCAGTAGGAATTGAGAGAAACAGTAGAAACTCTGTTTATAGAAACTCTGTTTATTCTAAGTATCTATTCAAGAACTGATACTGCTTTCCTTCCTGTTGTATGTGAAACTAAAAGGAAAGGGAAGTGTACTTTTCCTTTTTATCCATTGTGACCAAGCTACAGTACAAGTACAAAAGAATATTTGATCGGGAATGAAGAAAGCATTTGAGAAGTAGGGCTCTGTCATATCAATGAGTTGTGTGTGTGTTGCATCGTTACAGTCATGACCAACTCTTCGTGACTCCATGTCCACGGAGTTTTCTTGGCAGGAATACTGGAGTGGCTTGCCATACCTCTCTCTAATGATGTAGCAAATTTTAACTTTAATTATTTCCAGATAGGTGGCTTTCCTATGTCCTAAATTAGGTTCTGTAAATTTTATGTAGCAAAGTAACATTGTTATATAAATCATGGTTTGTTAGTACACTAAATTGCCTGTACAGTGACCAAAATAAATAAATATGTAGACATAATACACACATAATATCTCTAGACGTTTGCATCTTGCTCCTGATTACTCATTCCTTTCTGGATTTTGATCCCTAGGCAAATTTGTGCTTCGTGGATATAGACAACCACTATGTTGAATTGCCAGAAGATTTGCCTCAATTTCCAAATAAACTTGAATTCATTCAGGAGATCTCAGAAGTCCTTATGGCTTTTGGGATTCCACCTGAGGGAAACTTGCATTGCAGTGAAAGTGCCTCTAAGATAAAAAGCCTCAGGACCTGTGATATAGTCTCTGATAAGAGAAATGGGAACATTGGAGGACCAACTTTAAATTCATATGAACTACTGAAAGAAAATGAAACCATAGCAAGACTCCAAGCACTGGTAAAAAGAACAGGTGTGAGCCTTGAAAAAGTAAGTAATGAAATATCTATGGGATCCTAATAATGGAACAGTGCATAACTGATACCACATTATGTGGGGATTTTATTTTGAATTTGCATTTCTCCCTAAGGCAGAAACAGATGCTATAGACAGCCTGTAGTTAAAGCTGAAAGCAAGTAAGGGTAGGCCTGCACAAAGGGGAAAATATGATTAGATTCTCTGTGAAGTCATACCCAGGAACTTGAGTTTCCTTGGGTGAATTCCCTTTAACCCACTACAAAGAAGACAGTAAGGAGGAGAGGAGGAAATTGGCAGTCAGTCTTGTTTATAGCTTGTTAACTCTGCAGTGACTGTTCACATTTGATCTCCTAGGTCAGTGGTGGCGAACCTTTTAGGGACCGAGTGCTCAAACAGCGATTCAAAACCCACTGATTTTTTTGCAAAGTGCCCATACAGCCATTTAACCTGAATACACGTGGCTGTGAAGGGGCAGTGTCAGGTGCCCACAGAAAGGGCTCCGAGTGCCACCTTTGGCACCTGTGCCATAGGTTCACCAACACTGTCCTAGGTACTAGAGCGCAGAGGAACCAAGCCTTTTGAAAAAAAGCAGATCAGGAAGGGAACAGAAGAGGAAAACAAGGAGATGTAGGCACCAAATTTAGGGATGAGTGAACTCCCTAAATTTGTCATCCTTATCCTTTCCTGCTGCAAATATGTGCTTAAGACTATTGATTGTGTCATATATGGCTAGCAAAAAACAAAAAACACTTGCAGGATCACCCATCTGTGCTGCACAATAGGGTTTTCTGCATATTCTAACATCTTCATGAAATATATAAACTACTCGTTAAAAATGAACAAACAATGATATTGCAGAAAATAATGATCAAGGCCAATCTTTCCAAGTTTGTGTATGATTACTTATGTTAGATGTTATTGCAGTGCACCAGGTACTGTAGAGTCAGCTAGCATTGAGACAAGGATATTCCTCTCCTACCTTCATTAGTGTACAGTGGCAGGAGTTTTATTTATGTATATAGGAATATAAAGTTTTAAATAAAAAGAATATTTTTGCCCAGAAATTTAATAGAATATAGATATTTAAGTGCATTGTTTGCAAGCAAACAAACCCCCATTTACCTTGAAAAGATGTACTCATAATGTACTAGTAGTATAAGATACTTATTTCCCCCCAAGATGCTGTTTCTATTCCAGTTTGTATTTTATCTCATGATATGGCATGGTACCACTCTGCATAAATGCTTATTATTTCACCAAATGTTTGTTATTTATATGGCCAGGGTTTGTGAAAGCTTTGATCCCTCATAAGTCAAATGCAGAATAAATGACAAAAGGATATTCCCCCATCCAGGTTGAAGTTCGAGAGGAGACCAGCAGCAAGAAGGATCTCAAAGTGCAATGTGATGAAGAAGAATTCAAGGTTTACCAGCTCAACATTCATGTGCGAGAAGTTTTTGCTAATCGTTTTACACAGATGTTTGCAGATTATGAAGTATTTGTTATTCAGCCTAACCAGGACAAGGAGTCATGGTTTACCAACAGGGAGCAAATGCAGAATTTTGATAAGGTGAATATGGAAGGAGAGACTGTGGAAAAGGAGATTATCGTGCAAGAAGGGGGAAGAGAATACTTATAAATCACAGGTTTATTCCAGATTTTTTAACACATGAATTGGATGATTAGGTACACAATGGACTAAAACAGAGAAAGGCTATTCAACCCTTTTAGAATAGTCTGTAATTAATTTTGTTTAGGTTAATGTGGTAGGTTGTCAGAAGGATAGAATATGATGATTAACCTCTTGGAATGTTTCCTAGATTCCAGACAAGATATCTGTGTAAACTAAAATACTGTGTGTTTTCTGTCACCTAAATATTCACACCATGAAAACTTGTTGCCATGATGCAATATACTTCAGGGGAGTAGCTCCTTTTCAAGAAGTTTCTATACTACAGAACATTGTTTCAGGACAGGAAAGCTTTAATCAGGACTATTATGTATGTGTTCTCTGAAACTATCTCTGAAACGATCAGAGTTTTAGTTCTGAGTGATAAAATTCACTTCCCTGACACATAAATGGTTGTCATACTTGTATTATCTGGTTTGAACTTTAGAAATATATCAGTACTAAAGTAAGGTTTTGATGTTATTTCTTGTGGTCCCTTGATTGGCCATATTATAGGGTTTGAAAGTAGTTACAGTTGAACACATGTTGGAATATACCAGATTGAGGAGATCTGATGCCGATAACATTGAATTAGATAGTTTGACTCGCTGTGCAGCAACTTTCCAAAGTCCTAGTTCAGTATAACACTGAAGGGATTTGTTTTAGAAAACTGAGAGAAAAGTGCAGTTGTGCTAATATTATTAACACTGGCAACATTTATCATTCAAAAAGCAATAGTTTCTGCAGATATTTAAATTTTAACCTTCTTTTTAATCTTTTTCAAATTTTTAATCTTAATAATAAAGTTTATTTTGCATATCAAAGGGGTTTCTAACATTTTCAAATAATTATGCATTTCTGGACATTAGTACTACTGTTACTACATACTGAGGAACTTTTCCGTATGAGAAGTATCTGAAATACTATGCTAAAATATATGCTACTGGTCTTTTATTTATGTATCTGTTTTCAAGGCTTTAAATCAGAATATTGTCAGTCCTATTCTTAGAAAGACTACTATAAAAGTACATTTTCCTTTTGTGTATGAATGATCTTGTTTGGTGAAAAATCCAGATAGCTAGTACAGTATATCTATATTTCACAATGAAGTATGCATTAAAATAAATGAGAAAAGGAGGACATTTGAAATACAGTTTTTTAAAAAAAGGCTGAAACTTACTACTGGATTCAGCCTGTTCCCTTCTGTAATTTATCCCCTTCATGCTGTTAATATTATTTTATTTTATTTTATTGTGATATTTTTTTTTCTTTCTTTAAAATTTTAGATCTAGATTGTTGAACTGCTATATTGATGTATTATTATTGGAGTCATGTGAACTTCTGAGTTTTTAATTTATAAACCACCCACAGTAGTCTCTCCGTTAGAGGGGACAGTATATAACTATAAGAGAGAAAGATAACTAGAGAGCAGGCCCATTGAATCAACTAGTTTTACTACTAGATTTCAGTCATAATGTATGTGACTGCTCCCCTTCACAACGTATTATAAAGATTATTTTGTAGAAAATTAAAAAAACGTTCATCTCTTTCTAAAATAATTTTAATTTGGGGAGAAATAAACACATTTTCTTTCAATTTGTTAGGCCTCCTTCTTGTCTGATCAGCCTGAACCTTATTTGCCTTTCCTCTCAAGATTTTTGGAGACACAGATGTTTGCTTCTTTTATCGACAACAAGATAATGTGCCATGATGATGATGAGAAAGATCCCATTTTGAGAGTGTTTGACTCTAGAGTGGATAAAGTTAGACTGTTAAATGTTCGAACACCAACTTTGCGCACATCCATGTATCAAAAGTGCGGTTCCATTGATGAGGCTGGTAAGGGCTGTAAAAATGGTCTTTAAAGGGTATAGCTTATGACTGGGACATCCAGAATGGTGTAGTGGGTAAACTGATGGAGGACACAGAAGGCTTGGGTTTGAATCCCTTCTGGCTGTGGAGGTTCACTTGTGGTGTGGAACTGGTAAAACCTTAAATATCTCATTTTGAAAGTCCTGTTAGGATCATTATGAGTCAGTTCCAACTTGACAGGACAGAGATCTCACTTTGAAAGTCCTGTTAGGATCATTATGAGTCAGTTCCAACTTGACAGGACAGAGCAGTATAATTTGTGACTGCTCATAAAACTGAACCTATGCTTATTTATGAAGAAAAATGAGTTCCAAAACGTGCAACATTAATGGTAACAAGAAATTTCACTGTTTAAGAGATTGCAGTTCAAATGCAAAGGTATCTTTACTGTTGGTTGTGAAATGTAACAGTGGGCTTATACAGTTTAATATCTGACTTCATGCAGAGTCACCATACAAAGGGGATTCTGCACTCTCTTGCTCCTCTTGTGCTCAGAGCAGGCAACATATTTATGCTAGTAGGCTCCTAATTTGTGTATCATGCATGTTGGTTTTTTGTTTCCTACTTATAATTTCGCTATCTGAGCATATACCACCAGAATAATACTTTCAAAGATTTTATACATAATGATTCTGTTTTTCTTTAGAGAAAGCTATTGAGTTACGGCTGGCCAAAATAGATCATACTGCAATCCATCCCCACTTACTTGATATGAAGATTGGACAAGGAAAATATGAACCTGGATTTTTCCCCAAGCTTCAGTCTGATGTGCTAGTTACAGGGCCAGCAAGCAACAAGTGAGTATGTTACAATTGGACAATGCTGCATAAACCAAACTGAGAAATTTCAGCACAATATATGGTAGCTTTGAAATATGTCAGTAATGCTAAGTATGAAATGTAGCCCATTGCCCTGTCCCTTATGGGCATTTTAGAGGACAGCATTAATACTGCTGTGAGTTATCATACACTAACCGGCCGATCATTAACATTTGATCATACAGGCAACCTACCCTCTTCCAAAGCAAGTTTTTGACAGAGCCATGCTAGATAAAATTTACCTTCCGTATGCTCTACTGTTAAGAGCTCTGCTGAGTTCTGGCAAGATAAAAGCTGTGGCATACTTGTTAAAGTTTATCTCTCTAATGTCAGGACTTCCTCTTTTCCAACTGTATTCTATTTTTCCTAATATATTTTGTCTCCTCTTGGTATGTCCAAAGTACGATAGTCTCAACTTAGTCATTTGAGTTTCTAGTGAGAGTTGATTGGATTTAGAACCCACTCATTTCTCTTTTTCTTGTGTGCCATTGTGTTAACCTCGCCTCCAACCATGCAAGGGACTGTTGTATATTTTGTTTTTACTACAGTCCCTGAAGCCTGTAGAAATTCCCCTAGAATTCTGGGGGCTTCAGGCAAAAAATCAAATTCATGTCAAGTACCTTGATTTAAGAGTGTTTTGCAAGACGAGCAACAATTTTTGATTGATTTTGCCTTGATCAATGAGCAATGTCTTGCAATACAAGCAGTGGAGCATGATCACAAGTGAGTCAGTGGTGGCTCCCCCCCTTGCTAGATTGTGGGGAATTATCTGGAATGTTTCATCTCAGGCAAGCCTCTAAAGCAGGGGGAAAAGAGAGAAACAGAGGTTTCCCTCACACTAGCCACAAAGGTTTTCAAAGGAGAGGGTAGGTTAAGCTTTTATTTTTCTTTATATTTATATTTACCGTATATTTTTATTTAATTTTTTCCAACATCCTTTCTTATTTTTCAATCCTTTTCTAATCATGGGGCAGCTAGTCAAGTGTGTATATGGCTACTATTGTTATTTTATTATTGTCCCATTAAAAACACAGAGTAAAATCCAGTTATTAATTCCAAATAGAGCAGATTCCTTAGCCAGGTACCTAAACCATGGTGTGAATCTGGACTTCTAGGCAACTTCTTTTGTGAGTCTTTGCATTTTGTGTGTACAGTATGTGATCTATGAGCCCCCAGAACAAATCATCTGAGTTTTCATTATTTCTTATGGGGAAATTTGCTTTAATATATGAATACTTTGGTTTAGAAACATGTTTGTTTCTGGAATGGGTTATGCTTGCAGTCCAAGGTATTTCTGTCAATTCTGTACAGCGTGCCTCTCGGGCAACTATTTATTTATTTATTTATTTATTTATTTATTTATTTATTTATTTATTTATTTATTTTCAAACTTGTATACCGCGCCTATTTCCCAAACAGGAACTCTGGGCGGTTTACACAAAATTAAAAATAATAGCATCTACAGCAAACAAAACAAAACAATGTTGGCAAGAGGCAGGGGGAAAGAGAGAATTTTTTTTTACCGGTACTCCCCTTGGAATTACCGAAGGCGTCCCTAAATAGCCAGGTCTTCAAGGCTTTTCTAAAAGACGCCAGCGAGGGTGCCTGCCGCATCTAGCTCGGCAGAGAATTCCAGACTGTAAGGCCAGACACCGAGAAGGCCCGTCTGTGAGTGGCCACCTTACGGGCCCCCTTCGGGGTGGCGACCTGGAGCGAGAGGGCCAAGGAGGATCGGGAGGGTCGGGCCAGATCTACCATAACCCTAATACCTTGCAGCTCCCACAGAGCTCAGCCCTTTTCTCCAAGATGGCGGCACGTTCACACGCTGCGGCTCTGAGCTCCCGGAATGGTCGTGTGTTGCTTGGAATATTGTGCATGTGGATGTGTTTGCATAATGTGGAAGGAGCATTTTTTTGCCTACTCATGCATAGAGCTGTTAAATATTGGGCTTGCAAGAAAATCAGAGATTACCAGAGAGTTTCAGCAGTCTCACAGTATACCAAACTTCATGGCAAGACTCCCAGGTTCTCCTTGGATTGTTGTCGGGAGCAGGAGGTGCCGACAGAAGCGAAAGAGAAAGCAGAGAAAGCAAAAGCGAGGCTGCAGAGCTGGTATGCTGACTCAGCTTCGGAAACAACCTCACCAACCAGCACTGCCAAGTGTCTTTTTGACCAACGCCAGATCTCTTGTTCATAAAATTGATGAATTGGAGTTGCAGATGGCGGCAAGCAAGTTCCTCCGTGAGAGTTGTGTACTAATTATTACAGAAACATGGTTACATTCAGCATTATCAGATGATGCGGTACAGCTGATAAACAGAGTTATTCATTGCTTTGACAGAAACAGTAATTCTGGTAAGACTAAGGGAGGAGGAGTTGCTATCTATAAACACAGTGGCTGGTGTGTTAACAGCAAAGTTGTTTACACATACTGCTCCCCAGATGTGGAATTGATGGCAGTTACATGCAGGCCATTCTATCTGCCTAGAGAAGTAACTTTGATAATTATCATAGCTGTCTATATCCCACCTGATGCTAATGTCAGTATGGCACTTTCTAAGCTATATGACGCCATCTCTAGGCAGCAGAAAATCCACCCAGAGGGTGCTTTTGTTGTGGCAGGGGATTTTAATCAAGCCTGCCTAAAGACAGTTCTTCCTAAGTTTGAGCAGTATGTGAAACTTCCCACCAGAGGGAATAACATCTTAGATCGTGTGTATTCCAATTTGAAGCAGGCATACAGTGCAATCCCCCTCCCTCATCTAGGCTCATCTGACCATGCTTCACTCCTTCTATGCCCGAAGTACATCCCTCTCAGGAAAAGAATCCAGCCAGTTATAAAAACAGTCAAAATCTGGCCAGAAGGTGCTCTTAGTCAGCTCCAGGACTGCTTTGAGAGTACCGATTGGAGTGTGTTTGAACATCAAGATCATATATACACAGATGCTGTACTCTCTTATATTAAAGTGTGCACTGACAATGTAACATCGGACAGGCGCATCAGAGTCTATGGTAACTGTAAACCCTGGATGACTGCCAAGGTAAAGGCACTCCTGAGAGCCCGGGATGCTGCCTTTAAGGCAAGGGATATAGACACATATAGAGAAGCAAGATCAAACTTGAGAAAAGGCATCAAGGCGGCAAAACATCAATATAAGTGTAAGGTGGAGAGCTACTTAGTAAACAATAACACAAAGCAAGTGTGGCAGGGGCTGCAGCATCTAGTCAACTATAAGGGTAATACAAGGAATACATGCTGATGCCTCATTGGCAGAGGAGTTGAACATCTTCTTCGCCCACTACGAGGTAAGAAGATCAGGCATCATAGCTTCTGCCTGCCCGCCTTCTAATTCTCAGCCACTCACTCTACGTGATCATCAGGTGAGAGCTGCATTGAGGGCTGTGAATCCCAGAAAAGCTGCAGGTCCAGACGGGGTGCTGGGGGTAGTGGTTAAAAACTGTGCCGATCAACTAGCAGGGGTGCTGACAAGGATTTTTAACATATCCCTGCAAACAGCTTGTGTTCTATCATACTTGAAAGCAGCTACCATTGTCCCAGTCCCCAAGAAAACAGCAATTAACTGTTTCAATGACTACAGACCAATTGCATTAACATCATTGGTAATGAAATGCTTCAAAAGACTGGTCCTCCAACATCCTAGGACATGCCTTCCACCGGACTTTGATAAACATCAGTTCGCCTACAGAAGGAATAGGTCAACAGATGATGCTACAGCCACTGCTTTTCATCTTGCAGCCAGTCATCTGGAGAAACCTGGTAATTATGTCAGGATGCTGTTTATTGAATATAGCTTGGCTTTTAATACCATCCTTCCGAGAATCTTTATTAAAAAGCTGACTGACTTGGACCTTTCTTCTAGCATCTGTGACTGGATTAAAGACTTTCTGAGGGATCAGTCACAAACAGTGAGGATTGGGCCTGTCACACCTACCTCGCTGAAGCTTAGCACTGGCTCCCCACAGGGCTGTGTGCTTCGTCCCTACCTGTATTCATTGTATACTTATGACTGTGTAGCATCTGACCCATCCACTGCAATCATTAAGTTTGCAGATGACACTACCATAATGGGTCTTATAACAGGTGGAGATGAATCAGTATATGGGGAGGGGGAGGTCCAAAAATTATCCTCATGGTACCTAGAAAATAATTTGCACCTAAATATCAGCAAAACTAAGGAGATGGTGTTGGACTTCCAGAGGAAAAGAGAGGAACTTGCTCCTGGAGAGAGTCTCCTCCTTCAAATTCCTGGGAGTTCATTTCAGTGAAGATCTTACCTGGAAAATTAATACAACCCAGGTGGCTAGGAAGGCTCAACAGAGACTCCATTTCCTCAGGCTCTTGCAGAAGAACAACGTGAAACAACAACTGATGACCTCCTTCTACCGGTCTATAATAGAAAGTGTCCTTATGTACTGCATTACAGTCTGGTATGTTGGTTTGACATCTGTGGACAGAAAGACTTTACAGACGGTAGTGAACACAGCACAAAACATCATGGGCTGTCCCCTGAGTCCACTGGATGACATTGCCAGGGACCGCTGTCATAGGAGAGCAAGGAAAATCATCAGGGATGACTCACACCCCAGTCAGCACTTCTTTCCTCTCCTACCCGCGGGTAGGAGATACAGAAGTATAGCAAGCCGTACCAACAGGCTAAAAAACAGTTTTTATCCGTGGGCTGTTCAACTGTTAAACGAGACGTCATAACTCCTGATAGACTTGTGGGGTTGGCGAGTTGTGCAGCAAGCACACAGTGTGAAATCAGATTGAATGGCTTTTTAGTGGGATGGTGTTGGGGGGGAGGGAGGGAGGCTCAGCCAATTTCACTGTACACTGGTTGTACAATGACAATAAAGGTTATTATTATTCATAAAAGCTCATCTTATCAAAGATGGTGCCCTTATTCCTTATCTGTAAGTTATTTTAAAAAATAAATAAACCTGAGATAACTTTGATTTACAGTTAAAGCACAAAGAGTTCTGGCTTGGAGGGGTCCTTTTGAATTATGAAAATCCCCCTCCCAAGCCAGAATTTAACATGTAGCTAAATTGTTCATTTTACCATTTATGAATGTTCTTATTAGAAATACTTTTGGTTATAGTCCAGGATGAACATGCATGGTTTTATTTTATTTTCTGATTTTGTATACCTAAGAACACCAATATTGATTTTGTAGATGGACCAAGCGAAATGCACCTGCACAGTGGAGACGGAAAGACAGACAGAAGCAACACACAGAACATCTTCGTCTTGACAATGATCAGAGAGAGGTGAAGCTGTTCTGTAACCCATGTTTAATGCTTGTGTTTTCTACAGCTGATTATGTAGGTTAAGATGCTCCCTCCCAACCAGCTAAACATGGCCCAGATCATAACAGACCTCAAGAGCTTTGCCAGATACAGTATAACATTCTATGGAATTACTTCAGAAGAGAGGTTCACAGTTGACCCGAGTGTGCACAGACCATCCTTGGGGCATATGGCTGAGGGAAGCTGTATGTCACTGGCACTAAATGAGCAAGTTCCCCTCAGATTTAGCTACAGTACTTCTAATTTTTAAGGGATATGCTTCTTAACAAAGGATATTTTATGCAAGTATCAAAGTGCTGATACGAGAACCAATCTGAGTGAAGAAAAGTGCTGTGTAAGTACTAGAAAGTGCAGAAATTTGTGGGATGTTTGTTGCAGGAAAAACAAAAAAGGGTCTCTGGCACCTTAAAGACTAATTAAATTTATCTACCATAAGGCTTTGTAGATTACAACCCACTTTACCAGCAAGGCTCTTTATTATTTTTAAAGGAAACCGATTACATGTTTGAAAAAAAAAGATGAGACTGTTTCATCTTCCTATTTTTTGTTTTCCTTTTGAACACTTGTGTCTCAATGCATGAATTCTACTCATTTCTGATTACATTTTTAAACTATAAATTTTGTCGTATCACTATGTGTCTTTAAGAAGTCACACATTATCTTAAGAGGCCCCTATCCTATGTATGCATGTTTGCTTTTATGATGTCACGCTTGCCTATCATGCTTTCCTCTGACATGAGCTGTTTTGATTTTTGGTTTGTTCTTTTTGTTTTGCCGTCTCTCCTGTCTTGCCAGCAGCTGGATTTCCTTTTGCCTGAGCTTCAGTTGCAATTATATTTAGTCTTGGACCAGCATGATTGGCCTTTCAGGCACTCTGTTAAATCTGTTTCAGAAGGTTATCTGGTATGTTGTGTTTGCGTATGTACGTAGGTACATACATACATGTGGTATGTACGTGTGTATATATCCATAATATTGAGCAGATTGGGATAGCACTTTGTTTGAAACAGCACAGTCCTTCACTGAATTTACACAGGTGGTAGTTAGACAAGTTTCTCCATCCTTTCTGAGTGAAGCCATGGTCCTTGGTGTCCTAGACATTCCCACCATTCTAGTGTAGTTCTACAGTTTCTTAAAGGAGGAATCTGTCCCCTCTGTGCCTATCAGAGGAAGAGTTTTTTCCACAGCAGCAACAAGGAAGCAGCTCTATCAATTCATCTCTCAGACTCCTCTCCACTGACAACTTCAGAGTACAGTACAGTATATTTATTGAACATTAGCTAGCACTGGTTAGGGAGCAACCAAAGATGATACTGCAGCTTTCAAATACACACCTACTTGGGTAAAAACACCAGTGTCTCATCACTATATATGCCATATTTCTGGTATATAGGTTTTATAGATCAGACATGATCAAACTCACATTTTAAGAATTTCAGGCAAAAATCAAAGAAAAACAAAACAAAAGACACAAACATGTGGCACCTTAAAGACTAACTTTCATATTTTAATGTGATGTTTCGTGCACGTGTGCACTTCTTCAGACATATATAGCAGCAGAATGAGGTGTAAGACATAATATGACCTGAGATATACATTTCATAGCAGATATTCATGGGTTGTGGCCTAGATATCATAGGCTGTAGCAAATAGAGGTGGGGGGGTTGTATAGGGGAGGGGAGGGAGGAGGGGGGAGAAGAGGAGGGACAGTTAATTGGTAGAACTGGTGAGAACATTAAATGGTGAGTTAGAGCTGTATAGTTTTATGGTTTTATGGCTCACGCCAGCCTATGTTATGTTTAAAGTGTGGGAAGTAAATTCCTCAAGTGACAGAAACCAGATCAGGTCAGAGGGGTAGTGGAAAAGACAGGGGGTGGTGGGGGGGCAGAGAGAGAATGGAAGTTTCTAAGTTAGAGTCCATGAAAAGAATGATAATGTAGAGTTTTTACCTTACAGTCCATGAGAAAGTGGCAATTTAGGAAAGTTAGTCTTTAAGGTGCCACATGTTTGTGTCTTTTGTTTTGTTTTGTTTTGTTTTGTTCTTCTTTGATTTTTGCCTGAAATTCTTGAAAAGACTAACACAGCTACCCTCTCTGAAACTCACATTTTAAAAAAAATTATTCTTAGATAGCTGAAAGCACAACTTTGCTTCTGGTACTAAATATATGTGTATTTCAGACTCAAAGGATCTTTCCTTCTCTGAATGCTAAAAAGCTACTTCTGTTCAGTTCAAAATTATTTTATTTAGCATAAAATCATAAGAACATAAGAAGAGCCATGCTGCATCAGGCCAAAGGCCCATCTAGTCCAGCTTCCTGTATCTCACAGTGGCCCCACCAGATGCCTTTGGGAGTGCATGAGACTAGATATCTGTCTCCTGATACCACTCCCCTTCATCTGGCCCTTGAAGTACCCTGGTTTTAAGCCTGGAGATTACACATCTCCATCATGGTTTGTAACCTGTGATGGACTTTTCCTCCAGGAATCTGTCCAATCCCCTTTTGAAGGCATCCAGGCCAGATGCCATCACCACATCATGTGGCAGGGAGTTCCATAGACTAGCAATGCGCTGGGTGAAAAAATATTTTCTTTTGTCTGTTCTTACTCTCCCAGCCCTCAGTTTGAGTGTATGTCCCCGAGTCATCTAGCTGATGTGCTATTTCGATTGGACACAATGCATTAAAATAATTAGGACATTCTTTGTTTCAATGACTATGCATTATTGGAATATTTCTGGATTAATGAAATAAATTGTACATATGTTGTAGTATAATAATAGCAGTTAGGCTTTTAAAATAGCATCTAGCTGAAATACAATAATATTCTAGAAAGCATCTGTTTGTGGTGAACTTGATTTGCTGTTGTTTTATGAGTTTGAATTTCTCTGGCAAAACAAAAATGTAAGCAAATGTAACCATGCTTTTAGTTATTTTTAAAGTTGTATTTCTGTTTTCCTGTATTCCTGCAGAAGTATATCCAAGAAGCTCGGAATCTGGGGAGCAGTATCAGGCAACCCAAACTGTCTAATCTTTCACCTTCAGTAATTGCTCAGACCAATTGGAAATTTGTTGAAGGTTTGCTGAAGGAATGTCGGAATAAGGTATATTAGCAATTTTTATTTTTATTTTTCTAGACACAGTTGGTATTTGAGAAACTCAAAAGATGTGAATTAGATGGAACAATATAGAAGGCTTTCTATATTGCTATTATAATGCCTTGAGGATACATTATTTAGAAATGGTGAGGGTTATGCCACATATATAAAAATATCAGAATTACTCCCTTAGTTTTAAAGTAAGGGAAAAGGTCATCTTGTGCAGGAGCAGTGTGGGTATATTAAAGTGCACCTGACAATAAGTGTTTGCTTCTATTCATATGATTAAAACAATAGAATAATGGAATTGGAAGGGACGATAAGGCCATTGAATCCAACCCCTTCTCAATATGGATATCCAAATCAAAGTATAGCTAACATATGGATGTCTATTTTCTCTTGACTATCTTCAGTGTTAGAGTGAGGTAACTTGTCATACTTTTCTAGCACATAAAGATTTTCCAGATATTCGACCTAAATCTGGCTTCTTCTAACATGAGCCCATTATTTCTTGTCCTGTGCCCTGGAATGATCAAGAACATATCCTGTCTATTTTCTGTATGACAATCTTTCTAGTATTTGAAGAGTTATCATATTTACCCTTCACTATTTTTTGAATGCTAGACCTTCCCATTTCTTTCAGTCTTTCCTTGTAGGCTTGGATTCCAGTCTGAATTTGTTACAACTTCTTAAGAACATAAGAACATAAGAAGAGTCATGCTGGATCAGGCCAAAGGCCCATCTAGTACAGCTTCCTGTATCTCAAAGTGGCCCCACCAGATGCGTTTGGAAGCGCATGAGACTAGATATCTGTCTCCTGATACCACTCCCCTGCATCTGGTCCTTGTAGTACCCCGGTTTTAAGCCTGGAGATTACACATCTCCATCATGGTTTGTAACCTGTGATGGACTTTTCCTCCAGGAATCTGTCCAATCCCCTTTTGAAGGCATCCAGGCCAGATGCCATTACCACATCCTGTGGCAGGGAGTTCCACAGACTAACAATGCGCTGGGTGAAAAAATATTTTCTTTTGTCTGTTCTTACTCTCCCAGCCCTCAATTTGAGTGTATGTCCCCTAGTTCTGGTATTTTATGAGAGGGAGAAGAGCTTCCCTCTATCCACTTTACTCATGCCCTGCTTTATTTTGTATGTCTCAGTCATATCCCCCGTCAGGCACCTTTTTTCCAGACTAAAGAGGCCCAAATGTTTTAGCCTTTCCTCATAAGGGAGGTGCCCCAGCCCAGTAATCATTTTAGTCGCTCTCTTCTGCACCTTTTCCAGTTCCACTATGTCTTTCTTGTACTACTTCTTCAAGTGTTGTGTCCAGAACTGGACACAGTACTCAAGATGAGGCCAAATCAGTGCTGACTAGAGGGGAACCAGCACTCCACTGAATCTGGAGATTCTGCTTGTGTTAATGCAGCCTAAAATAGCATTAATTGTTTTTATATTGATTCACTTTTTGTTTATTGTTGTATCCTGTGTTGTGAACCGCCCGGACTTTCCTTCGGGAAGACGGGAGGTATACAAGCCTAATAAATAAATAATAAATAAATAAATTTGCCTTATGCAGCAGCCATCCTGTATTGTTAGCTAATATTCAGCTTGTGAGCTGAATTCCAAGAGCCTTCTTGCATATAGTATTATTGAACCCAGTACCCCCTGTTTTGTAAATATGCATTCCCCCCATAGTGTAGAACTTTACACTAATCCATGTAAATTTTTGTTATTTTGTTTTTAGTACAGTGCTCAAGCCTTTTAGAATTTTGTTCTTTCTTCCATGTTATTAATTTTTCCACATTTTCCCTGCAATCAATCCCTCATTAATAAAAATGTTGAAGAGCACCAAACCCAGGGCTGTTAGGATTTGTTTTCAACAATTGTGTATTGGCTTCCGGTTTTTATTGTATTGCTTTCTAAGTGCTTGCAGAGTGAGCACTTAAATTTGCTGGCAATGGTGCCAGTCCTGTTGGTGGGCCTATTGGTGGTGATTTTCAGGTATTAAGGCTCCCCACCCCACCCAACCCCATCCTGAGGTTTCCAAAGGCTTTCCCAGGTTAGAAAGGATCCTGAAGGAGCCTTGGAACCAAGAGGGTTGAATAGAAACTTTTCCTGAACCATAAAAGCCTACAGCTGATGACAGTATCAGTTTGCACAGGTATGTCTTCCCACAAAAGGATTTTGGCTACAGTAGTCCCCTGCCACAACACGGTCCATATATTACGGTCTCAGTATATCGCGTGTTTTTTTTCTTGAGAGAAGCAGGCTTCCAAAGAGAGGTTTTTAGCCCCCTCCTGGCACCTCATGAAGCAGACCTGTGGCTGCTCCTGCCCACTGTGCTTGCAAAGAGAGGTTTTTAACCATCCCCTAACACCTCAGCAAACAGACCTTGAGCTCCTGGCAGAAAGGTTTGCTGAGGTGTGTGTGGGTGGGTGTTAAAAACCTCTCTTTGGAAACACAGCCAGCAGGAGCAGCCCAAGGTCAGCTTGCTGAGGCATCTGCATTTTGCGGATTTTCCTTTATCGTGGATGAATCAGGCACCTAACTCCCACAATAAATGGGGGAGTATCCTTTAATGACAATGATAAATTTGTGTTGTCATGAGAGAAAGGAAATATAAAATCTACAGTATAAAAGAGATAATATGGAACAAATGCATGTAGTTGGTTGACATGGTAGGGGTGTCTGCTGTAAGCGCTTGTTTCAGGATAGAAAAAATGGGTTAAAAACCCTCCACTTCTCCCTCTATGAGCCCGATATGGGGGGGGGGGAGCTGAGGGTTTTTTACCCATTTTTTCTCTCTCCTGAATCAAGCGCTGATGTCTGCCATCAGCGCTTACTTCAGGACAGAACAAAATGGGTTAAAAACCCTCCGATTCTTCCTCTATGATGGGGGGGGGGAGGAGGAGAAGCAGAGGGTTTTAACCTTTTTAAGACCTTTGTTCAGGTTCCACTGTACTGCTGTATATGAACTGCGAAAGGGCGGGAGACCCCTGTAATGTATAGCATTTGTTGCATCTTCCATCCACAGTGCTAATGCTTTTATGAAGTTCAGTTTTTTAATTTTGAATGATTCCCCATATTCATACCTCTTCCTCTTCCTCACTGAGAGTTTTTGAAATAAACTTCAGTTCTGCAGTCTGCCTCGTATTCATTTATACTTAACCTAAGAATAATGATATAAAGGAAATTATAAATATTAAATCTCACCAATGTTGTTCAAGTATTACAGTATTAACAAGATATAATCCAGAACAAACTGATCCACCTGAATGTTCTGCTATATCTAACATGCAGTGTTAGTCATTAATTGAAGATGGCATGATAGGTATACATGCCGAAAACTTGATCTTTTAACTGTATTGAAGGTTTTTAAAAGCTTTTATTTATAAGCTAAACTCGTAAAACTTTTTGTAGATCTTTTCAGTCTGTTGATTGGTTTTGGTCTAACTCTGCTTAAAATATGTAATCCTATTTTTTCTTGCAGGAAATATAGGAAATGCGTAAAGTTTTGGTTGTTCCTGTTTTCAGTGACCTTCATTTTTAGTGAGGTAGTTTTAGGCATTAAATAATGCTGTAGATGTGCAAATACTGCATTAGTTTAAACTAGACGAAAATTGCAAATCATATAGTTGTCTAAACACATTTTCTGTTTCCTGAAAAAAGCTTCCTATCCCTGATTTTGGAATTAATATGTAATACAGATAAATGAGTAATGTTTAATGGTGTGTCAGTTTGGAAGAAATACTGCATGTTAGTTACAACATTGGCTGAGATCCTCTTTGCATAGCTACATAATGTATGTTGGTCATGTAATCAGCCAAAGCAATTTTTCACAATTAAAAAAATGTCTAGTTCCTCTCCACAAAGGTCTCACTGATCCCATGGAATCCCTTCTACCACGAGGAGGTCACTGGGGTCCTCATGATGGGGAACTGTTCAATTTCTGAAAATTAGTGCTGCTGATGAAGTTATCTCACCAGCAGAAGTTTTTGAAAATTAAATAATAACTCACCTGTCTCCATCCTGCAGCCCCCAGTGCCTCCCCCATGACAAAAGGGATTCTAAGGGAGCCTCAAGAACTTCTGGGGGAAATTATTGTTTTTTATATAAAATCACAGGGGCTGACAACTTGATCAGCCTTAGCCAGTGTAATTTTACAGGACAGGATTTCAGCCACCATGTTTCATACTAAAGAGTGATTCAGTTCGAAGTCATTCTCAGTAGTGTCATCTGTCAAAAAGCAATTCACTTTGTCTTTCTTTTGTCTCAAAAGACAAAGAGGATGCTAGTGGAAAAAATGGGCCGTGAAGCAGTGGAACTTGGCCATGGTGAAGTGAATATTACAGGTGTAGAAGAAAACACACTGATAGCCAGTCTCTGTGATCTCTTGGAAAGGATATGGAGCCATGGTCTGCAAGTGAAGCAGGTAGGAATGGAACTGATTCTTTACAATAGTTAATATTTATGACTCTTTTAGGATGCACCTTCTTTCTGTATTATTATGGATTTTGAAATCTAAAGTGTGCACTCATTTTTAAAAGGATTCTGGAATGTTAAAAGTAAATGAGAATGCACTCTAAATGAAGAAATGTTTGATTAAATAATGATGGTTGGATCAGGTACAAGGTCCCATGAACAAAAGGGGAGATAACTATTTCAGATTTTATATGACCCTCTAGCTTTCCATCAGTCCTATAGCCCCCCCCCCCTTGTTCAAGAGGACTTCTAAACCTCTGGAGCACAGTGTTGTTGTTGTTTTTTTAGCAGCACTTAGGTTGCTACAAAGGGGAGAGGGGAACTGGCAAAACTTTTCTGTTCCATTCATCCATCCATTTATAGGTGCTTGGAGTAACTTTTCTACTTTTCTGTTCACAATAATTCAGTATCCGACCCAGATCTTTTCTCCTGTACTTTTAGTTTTTCTTGTTAACTTAGTTAGAAGATGGTAAAATGATATTACCAAGGTTTGTTTGATGTATATAAGTATTTTGGATTCTTTAGACAGAGAAATGATGCTGATGGACTTTCTCTCTGTTTATGCATGAATACAAAGGCGGTGTTAATATTTACTGTGATATGATTGTCTTCTGAATTAATTTCTTGATCTTTTGCTGATCATTTATACAGAAACTACTTTTAGGCTTATCAGTGTCTTATTGTGGAGGTGTTTATTGTCTGACTCTTACCTTCCCTCTTATATGCTACATAGGATAGAAGCTGTACTACTTTCATCCTAGAAGATAAAGCATCATTATACTCTGCTACAACTCAGATTTGGGCCTTTCAGACCAGCAAGCGGCCAACCCTACATAAGGTTAATTCTTTGGATTGATTGAAGATGTTGGCAAACAGTGCTGCACGGTCTGTTGTGGTAGAGTATTTAGGCATGTGAAGGAGGAAGTGCACAAACAACCAAGCATTTTTAAAATAAATATATTAATGAGCATAATCATTCCTCCTTGTAAAATAAGTTTTATTTCAACTGGAGAAGCCTAGTCCTATAATATGTTTGAGTAATCTTCAGTAGAAGATTATGCTTTTTTATAAGTCTGTGAAGATAGCTTGATAAGTTTTTGTTCACTCCCCTACTGCTAGAACACATTAGACTACCTATCAGTTCCTTTTCCATTTGTGACTTCAGCCTCATATTTACTAGGCTTGTTAATTCATTGTCTCTGTGAGATGTATAAGAGTTTTGCCTATCAGTTCTGAGGGAATTTTTCCTTCATTGGCATAATCTCTGTTGTATGCATGTCATGATTCTCCTTTAGCTTTATCCATGTACAGTGGTACCCCAGGTTACGAATGCTTTGGGTTATGAAAAACTTGGGTTACAAAAAGAAATTATTGGAAATGGGGATGCTTTGGGTTAAGAAAAAATTCAGTGGAATGCCAAGGTTACATTTTTTTTTCTATTAGGCAATGTGAAAAAAGTATACCCACGATGCATTGCGTCCCATAGTTTCTGGAGGTGTGGGAGGAGTTGGAGCTGTTTTTTTCATTGATTTTTTGGACCCATCCTAGACATTTTTTGCAGCGGGTTTTGGACTTCTTGAAATTTTGGGGTGCATTTCTCAAGCAGTGAAAAGGCTAGGTGCTGATCCTTTGTGGCTTCCATGCCTGTTCTATGCATTCTGCATTGTGGAGGGAGGGGTTTGACTTTTTTATTTTTTTTCTGACCTCCAGAATGGATTAATTGGTTTTCAATGCATTCCTATGGGAAACCACACTTTGGTTTACAATTTTTTCAGGATACAAAACGTCCCGGAGAATGCATTTATTACTTAAAATGAGGTACCACTGTACAGTATTTAGAAATAGTTATCCACCATAAGTTCTACTGAGTCATAATTTCTTATGGTCTGGTTTTCATTTGTTGTCAGCTCACGTAGGCTTTTGTGGTCTTTAAATGATCTGTTCCAGCACTGGAGCCAGCATACATGTTATATAATATACATGTGTTATACTGAGTTGTAATTGTTTACAGTGATGTAAAATCTCTTTGTTTTGTCTCACTGGTGGTAGAACCAATAGTCACATCATAGCACCACCACAGAAATCCTCAATTGAATTTAAAGTGCCCTCTAGTCCTTTTGTAGGCCATTTGTTCACTAATGCAAGTTTAGGCAACCTGATAACCTTCAGATGTTTTGGGCAGTGACACTCATACATATTAATCATTATGGATCATGATAAGGAGGATTGTTGATGTTGTAATCAAACAACATATGGAAGCACCAGAGGCCTAGACTTGCTCAAACGTTTAATAGAACACATTATAAAATGTAGATCATGGTATGCTACAAACAGAATTTATCTTCAGATGACCATATCTCACAGGACATTTTCCTGCGCACGAAAACACTTTATATAACCTGACACTGGATGAAGCACTCAGGCCCAAAAGCACTTTACACGCTTACATTTAATTTTTCATGTAAAATGGGAGTAGATAGTTCTAATCCCTATGTGGCTGTGTTGGCAAAGAAGAGGCGGTGGAGTGCCCATGGGGCCAGTGCTCCATTTATATTCCCTCATATCTTAATCTCCTTCAGAATATTTTCTCAACCGCACATAACTGCTTTGTGATTCCAAGACATATGCCAAATGGTTGGTCGTGATCACTATATCTACAGACCTCTTGGCAGCATTCCCTCTAAGCTGGCACCTGCATGCCTGCACAGTGCTGCATTGGTTCCATGCAGCTGAGCCAGTGTTGATGCCAATTTGCAACCAGAACCCCATTACAGGGAATGTTGCTTCTTGGCCTGAACATCTCCCCTTCTTCTCTGTGATAAATGCTTGTGTGAATGCTACAGTACTTTGAATTTTGCAAGCATCAGAAGCATGGCTGGATAAAAAGACTGAACTGATGAAATAGTATATGTTAATTCTACTATTAGGTGCCTAGATGCCCTAAGCACATCTGATCTCACCTGATTTCGGAAGCTAAGCAGGGTCGGCCCTGGTTAGTACTTGGATGGGAGACCACCAGGGAATACCAGGTGCTGTAGGAGCCTGGAGTAGGAACTGTCAAGACACTCCAGTATTCCTGCCAAGAAAACTCCATGGACATGGGGTCACAAAGAGTCGGTCACGACTGTAATGACACAAAACACACACACACACACACACACACACACACACAATACTACTATTACACTGAAAGAACCTAGGTTAGTATAGAAAGTCTTTTCTTGTATTTTAGGCCTACTGCTTCATTTGGAAACCTTTCTATGGCAAGTCTGGACTAAGCCAGGCAGTGTGACTTCCACAGTCCTTATTGACACAGCAGAAGTAGAAAGGAAACAGGAACATGTGTTGAAACATTAGGTCCCTTTGGCTTCTTTTCTTTTCACTAGTTTCTGTCATATTTGGAAAGATGATAAATTAAAATTTAGTGGTAGATAGATTTCTGAGTGATGTGCTGCAAAAAGAGAGAGAGAGAGAGAGACAGTGTCCAGCAAGTAAAGAGAGAGCACATTTGAAGGAGAACTGAAAAGACAGAAGTGGCTAGAGGGAGCTACCTGTAAGCAGGCAAGTGAGAAGAGATGTCAGGGAGAAATGAGAGGTTTCATTTCTAACCCAAGAAAATTATCCAGGAAACAGGGCTGGCGCGTCCATTAAGGCGAACTAGGCAGTTGCCTAGGGCGCCAAAATGGAGAGGGGGCGCTGGCCAGCCTGCTCCCCCCCCGCCGCCCCACCACCGCTGGCCACTGCCATCTGTTCCCCCGCCACCCGTCGCCGTCCGCCGTCCCCCACCATCCGCCACCGCTGCCGCCGCCCACCCACCACCCTGCCCACCCACCGCCAGCCCCCACCGCCCGCCCCACCCCTGCCCCTCGCCTAGGGCACAAAAAAACCTAGCGCTGGCCCTGCCAGGAAATAAACCCTAATTTGATGTTTTGCTTTACATCCATTCTTAGGAATGTGGTTTGGTTGTACTGTATATGACAGAGTCTGCTCATTTTACTTGAAGGCATTTTTGGAATTTTATGTCAGACTTCTAAAATTCTCCAGAATATTTATTTATTTATTTATTTATTTATTTATTTATTTATTCAACTTATATGCCGCCCACTACCCAAAGGTCTCTGGGCGGCTTACAATCAAAGAATTAAAACAATTTAAAATAGTTATAAATAAAATATCAATAAATCATCAAACAGTAATAAAAACCTTCTTTAAAATCATCATCCTAAAATTGTCATCAGCGGCCCCACTGATAAAATGGTTTATAATTTTAGAGTCTACTTTTTGGGAATTAGAGCTATTCTTAAATCTGTCAACATAGGAAGCAGCTTCTAATACTTAAATCAGATTGTTGATCCATCTACCTCTTCTTCTTCTTCTGTCTTATAGGCCACCACATAGGGCTAAAGCTGTCTCTTGGCAGTTTACAATAGAATTATGCAAATAGCACTTTGTCCCCACCCCCACAGCAAGCTGGGTATTCATTTTGAAAACCATGGAAAGATGGAAAGCTAAGTCTATCTTGAGCTGGCTACCTGAATCTGTCAGGACTGAACTCAAGTCACGAGCAGAGGCTTGACTGAAGTACTGCAGTTTAACCACTTCCCCATGGGGCTCAGAACCCTGATAATTGTTCTCCAGGGTTGCAGGCAAGATTCTTTCCTAGCTCTATCTTGTGATGCTAGGGATTGAATCTGGAGTTGTATTACTTGAGTCATGGTCCCTCCTTGCTACTGAATCAGTACTCCTATCCACTTGCTAATAATTGGATCTAACCCTGGTTCCAAAACCAATAAGGAAGATTGGTGTACTTTGTCTTGTATAGAAATGGTATTTGTAAAATACATGCTGCATTTTTAAAATAAATGTATAATGCAATCATAAAATATATAAAGACACTGAATACTGGACACTTGAAACTAAAGAAAAGTAACCTTGCTGGAGCAAGAAATATCACCTTGGGCTAAGCTGTTCATCTTCCCTTTTTGTCCTGTATACAGTATTTCCACAGGGCAGTTGATGTTGGGTGGTTGTGTTTGGTGGGAAGACGTAGTTGAGTAGGAGCAGATGCCGGGTGTTATCTTCACCTGTATATTTTCATTTCTATTTTTATTTTTTCTTTAATGTTGCAGCCATGTAGGAAACAATATATCTCGAAGGCTTTCATGGCTGGGATCTCATGGTTGGAAATCCAGAGCACAGAGAGAACTCCTAGTTCCCTGAGCATCTTGCCCTCTGAAGATGCCGGTCACAGAGTCTGGCAAAACGTCAGGAAGAAAAACTCCCAGAACACGGCCAAACAGCCCAAAAAACTCAAAACAACTATGTTCTCACTAAAATGAAATGCAGAGCACTGCCCCCCCGAATGAATTTCCTACAGAGAAATTGCTTCGTAAGAAATTCTGTACTATATATGTGTAACATACAGTATTTATAGTTCCATATTATTACATTATATCTGTTGGGATGTCTCAAGTGCCTGCACATCCCCATGGTCCAGGCATGTCTTAAACAGGTTAATAAATGTTTGTCACATATGGCAGTATATGTACTATACTAAATTCATACCAAATTGTGACATCAATGTTGGAAATCAATTATTTGTGAAATTTATATTATCCATAGTCTTAGAATAGACCTAAATGTTATTGCTAACAGCTTGTTCACATAATTTAGATGTAGCCCAGCCCTGCCTGTGTGAAAACGGAATGTTTTAAAGACTTCGTATATGTATTCTCAAATAGCTGTTGTGAGTTTTTTGGTCTGTTTGGCCGTGTTCTGGAAGTTTTTCTTCCTGACATTTCGCCAGACTCTGTGGCCGGCATCTTCACAGGGCATGTAGCTCAGGGAACTAGGAGTTCTCCCTGTTCTCTGGGGTATAGAATGAGTGAGACTGTGGGGTTTTAAAGTTGTGGCCTTGCTGTTGCCTTGCTGTTGTTAAAACGACCTCTTACTATGATGATAATATGAAAATAGTGGTTTTAGTGGTAGTTTGATAATTTTATTAAAATCAAGTTCTGCTATAACAAATGTTATGTGTTATATTCTTAAAAAAAACCCACTATACAATCAAGTCAGAAGTGATTGACATCAAATAACATATTGATCTAATTATGGTTCTGCTATGTAAGCTAGGGGTTGTGTTCTTCACTGTGATATCTGTTACTCTCCCAGATAAGGATTCTGTGCTTGTACAGAGTCTTTATTAGATAACTGTAGAGTTGAGCAAAGTTGTTGGCTGCTCTCCATCCCATATACTGTCTGTGCAAAGATAATTTTCATTTGCTGTTCATTTTTATCCACTAGGAGTATTGTCTTGCTTTTGGAAATATAATACAGGTGTTCACAATTATAGCTGAGCCTTCTGCATTTTTCTTCCTTTTTCTTTTGGTTCTTTTATCTTTAGTGAAATATTTTCATTTGCTTGATTAATATGTCCTCAGCATGCTGTGCAAGCTTTATATTTATAATTTATTTATTTAAAATATTTATACCCTGCCTTTTTCCTGAGGAGGACTCAAGGCAGGTAGCAATATTATAACAAACAATATTAAAACTTATAAATTATTAGAATATTTAAAAGAAATTAAATGGTTGAGGTCTACTCTTGCCCTTGTTGCCATTGCACCAGCCTCTTCCTATAAGATTGCTACATATATCCGTCATAGGCATATGGAACATTATGTTAATTAAAACACTCTTCTATGTGATGTTATAGGAAATGGATGCATGTAAGTAGTTCTAGTCTATGTATGCTTACTTGTAATAAATTCTACTTGGTTTAGTGTGCCATTTCCAAGGTAGTATACATAAAACTATAGCTTTTATGCTACAAGAAAAGTAAAGATAAACTAAGTGTCAGATAGTCAAACATGAACCTAAGTCTGATAAAAGATATAAGCCAGCCACTTTAGCAAGGAACAGTTTTGCTTTTGAAGACAGTATGACGTCTTTTTGATGTGCCACCAAGTCTGATTCAATTTATGTCAATCCTTGCCAGCGTTGCTTAAGTATAAAGCTGTCAGAAGGGGTTGCCAGACTCTTATTCTGGTGGCACAGTCTGCAGGTAGCCCAAGGCTACAAACGCTGGTACCTTCTCAAACTCTCATTCTAAAAGTCATTTATTTAACAGGTGGTTTTCAAAAGACCACAGAGATTGGAGATGACACAGGGAAGTTACATTTCTTCTTTCAAAATTTAGTTAGCTGATATGTTTTTGCCCACATTGGTTAGAATTTATCATATGTATCTCTGCCAGTTGGAAGGTACAATCAAGCTGAGAATCGTGCAGTTTCCTTTTAAAATAAACTAATCTGGCACATAGTTTTTCATGTACATGAATACTGATGCACTGCTAGAGAGGTGTGCCTGGCCCTTGAAGAGCCTTCAGCTTCTGCTCCCTTGGAGGGCTTTTTAGACCGGCTGGACTCTTCACTGAGGACCCTCTCCCTCCCTTTGTTCCACCTGGGGTTTGTGTCGGCTGAGAGGTGTGCCTGGCCCTTGAAGAGCCTTCAGCTTCTGCTCCCTTGGAGGGCTTTTTAGACCGGCTGGACTCTTCACAGAGGACCCTCTCCCTCCCTTTGTTCCACCTGGGGTTTGTGTCGGCTGAGAGGTGTGCCTGGCCCTTGAAGAGCCTTCAGCTTCTGCTCCCTTGGAGGGCTTTTTAGACCTGCTGGACTCTTCACTGAGGACCCTCTCCCTCCCTTTGTTCCACCTGGGGTTTGTGTCGGCTGAGAGGTGTGCCTGGCCCTTGAAGAGCCTTCAGCTTCTGCTCCCTTGGAGGGCTTTTTAGACCGGCTGGACTCTTCACTGAGGACCCTCTCCCTCCCTTTGTTCCACCTGGGGTTTGTGTCGGCTGAGAGGTGTGCCTGGCCCTTGAAGAGCCTTCAGCTTCTGCTCCCTTGGAGGGCTTTTTAGACCGGCTGGACTCTTCACTGAGGACCCTCTCCCTCCCTTTGTTCCACCTGGGGTTTGTGTCGGCTGAGAGGTGTGCCTGGCCCTTGAAGAGCCTTCAGCTTCTGCTCCCTTGGAGGGCTTTTTAGACTGGCTGGACTCTTCACTGAGGACCCTCTCCCTCCCTTTGTTCCACCTGGGGTTTGTGTCGGCTGAGAGGTGTGCCTGGCCCTTGAAGAGCCTTCAGCTTCTGCTCCCTTGGAGGGCTTTTTAGACCGGCTGGAGTCTTCACTGAGGACCCTCTCCCTCCCTTTGTTCCACCTGGGGTTTGTGTCGGCTGAGAGGTGTGCCTGGCCCTTGAAGAGCCTTCAGCTTCTGCTCCCTTGGAGGGCTTTTTAGACCGGCTGGACTCTTCACAGAGGACCCTCTCCCTCCCTTTGTTCCACCTAGAATTTGCTCCTCCGCATGTCGGGACGCAGGAGGATTTTTATATGTTTTGTTGTTTTAATAGTTCTCTGTTGTTTATGCTTTATATTTGATGTATTCTATTGTTGTTGATTTGATATGCATTGCTTTTGTTAGCCGCTTAGAGTACTACATGTAGTAGATAAGCGGGATATAAATACAATAATAATAATAATAATAATAATAATAATAATAGAACTGAGGGTCATTTCCCTGTGTAAAATACTTTAAAGTAGCCTTTCCCAATCTGGAGTTTTCCAGGTATTTTATGGCTTGACTTCATGGGCATGTGTGTTGTGGGTTCATTCAGAGTTTTCTATAAGATGCCCCTGTTTCTGCAGATGAAATCGTTGTTATTCACTTGAAAATATTTAATTATCCTGGGGAGATGTCCTGCTAGAGTCCATACTGTACAATGTAATTCTTACCTGAAACACTGTCTTCTTCCTTACCCCTTCTGTTCTTCCCTCTCCTTCATCCATCCTGCATGTATTAATCTTAAATTTCTTGCCTTTCTTAAAAATATTGGTAGATGATATAATGTTGACTTGAAATGGCATGTTGTTAACCTAGCACAGAGCAGAACTGACAAAATAATAGTCTGTGTGATTGGAATAGGATGGTTTATGATATGGTATGATGGTGCTTTATCAAAATAAGAAATAGGATGAACTTAGAAGTGCCCTGTGCAGGTGTGCCCGAATGCGGAATTGTGCTTATCTCTTTAAGCACAATTGTGAGGAGGGGGGCAGCTTTTGCAGGCACGTCAGGATGCAGTGGCTTGGGGAAAAGTGACATGGGGGATGAAAAGTCAGGTATGTGTGAAAAGCTCCAATTTGGCATGATCCATTTCTTGCAAATTAATTAAAAGGAGAAAAGTGGAGTAATGGTGAGAATTAGTATGCATCATGGGAGGATGTACATGTGATACATCAAAGAGAACACACACATCCTTGTAGATTCCCCATCCCACAGATATTCTTTCTTTAAAAGTATTATTATAATAAAAATGTAAGAAAAAAACCCAATGGGATGGAAATTAAAGAGGGTCCTTGTATTGATCTCCCCAACACCTTCTCTGACCCAGCAAATTATAACATCTTACTACACTTACTCAAGACTGTAGCAATTATCCCCCTCTACAAAACAATTTAGCTATACTGCAGTGTTTATCTAGTGTAGCACTACTTTTCACAATAGCAATTTTTAAAAAATCCATGGAAAGATGAGTGGTGGATATTCCTGGTATTCAAGACATCATTGTCGATAGTGCTTGAGATGTAGGCAGTCACCCTTGTCAGAAACTGAAAAAAGTTATATGGGTGGAATTTCCACCAAAAATTATAAATTGTGCTGGCCAAACAAAATGTAATGAATGACCATAGGAAAGGAGTGGAAATACTTGCAGTTAGCTGTACTTTGTATAACTGACAGAAAATAACTTGAAATTGTCAGTGACAACACTGCTAGCAGCAGGACAAACTACAGTGTAGTTGAGCCCTTAGACTCCAACTGATGGCTTTTTGAACCCTGGCCATGCTTCTGGGGCCGACAAGGACACCAGGTTGAGGAAGGCTATTTTAGCATTGGTGGTGAACCTTTGGCACACCAAATGTTTTGGACTACACCTCCCACAGTCCTTTGCCATTGGCAATACAGGCTTGGAATTCTCGGAGTTGTGGTCTAAAACATCTAGAGTGCCAAACGTTCACCACCACTGCATAGTAGGGGATTACATTCCAACATGCAAGAACCCACATGAGTACTTTGCCTCACATCCTATATTATGGAATAATGCAAAATCATTTAATACACACATATGAATAGTTATTTTTACCTAGTCCCACATTTATCGTTTCAATATTTATTTGCAAATTATGAGTGTTTTGTTCAAAACACATTTTTTAATATTGTGTGTTTTAATATTGTGTATTTTAGTTTTAGAACATAAGTATTTAATGATTGCTTTCCTTGAAACAGATTCCGAGAAATATACAATATACTGGATAAGTAATTTATGCTGCATTTGACAAAAAAAATTTTTTTCTGCCCAAATTTTAGGGGAAATCTGCTTTGTGGTCACACTTGTTACATTACCAAGAAAATAGGCAAAGAAAACCTACATCTGGAAGCTTTAGCACCTCAGGTAAAAATGGCTTGCATGAATATTACAAATATTGTCATTTTGAATTGGGGAATGTCACAAATAAGAGCGATGGCACCAAACATTGATGCAATTCAGATCTCATAAAAATATACTGTATGTAAAATTCAGTTAATCCAAAGATATCCACAATCAGTTTTAAGTAGTAGAGTGCTCCATCAAATAAATATAACATAGTTGATGCCGCTAGACGTATTCTGTTTGTTATCATTATTTTTAAAAGGTTTTTTTAAATTGCTGCTTTAGTAGTCTACTCTGAGAAAATGTATTATTGTTAGTGTTTGAAATATATGTTTTATTTAGCCAGTCTTGTCGAATCCTTGCAGTAATAGAAATTTGAAGTGTGGTTGCTGTGAGATGAATATCAGATCCTAGTAAAAGGCTGTGTTGTGTTAAGTAAAGCTAATGGGGACTGAAGTAACAAAAACTGGGTTTGGTTTGAGCCTGATCTGACAAGGTTTCAGGATCGCTGGATAGCTCAGTTAAAATTAGTCTCTTTTTATTCTCTTTTTATTTATACAGTCACCCCCCGCCATTTCGCAGTTCAGGTACTGCGGTCCCACTATATTGCGGGATCGCAGTACCTGCGCCTTGGGGCCACGTGGGGGCGGGACAGGGGCGATCGCATTGCCCCGTACCGCCCCCCCCCCCGAGAAGCCTCGGAGCCGCGGGGGGGCGGCGGTGAGCGATTGCATCGCCCCGCGCCGCCCTGCCCCTCTGAGAAGACTCGAAGCCGCGCAGTGGGGCAGTGGGGAGCGATCACACTGCCCTGCGCCACCCCCCAGGCCCCACCTGACCCGCTTCCTTCCCCTGTCCCTTTGCTCTCCGTTCCTCTGCTTTGGATCTCCCCCCCAACACACACACTCCTATGAGCTCCAGAAATTCTCTAGCCCTTTGTTGAGAACTGCTATGTCTTCTCTTCATCCTTCTGCCAAACACTTTCTCCAGCTTTTCCCATTATCCTCTGCATACCTACAGGGAAGGATTAGAAGAAAATGTTCTATGAGTAAGAAAAAGTCTAATCATTTTGTCCAGAGTTCATTTATTCTGCCAACAAAGAAGTATATTTCCAATAACCATTTTTCCAGCACAATTGCTAGGGTTATATTGGATTTAAAATCATTAACAATATGGTAAGGATTAAGACATTTGCCTTGTGAAGCAATAACACAGAATGTTATTATTTTAGGAATTCTCTTAGATGCAGAAAGAAGGAAGTCGGATGCCAGCCCAGCAATGTCTCCCTTAAGAGTATCTCTCATCCAGGACATGAGGTTGGAATTTTAAAACGAAAAAATAAAAGGCTACTTATATTTTTAGGATAGCTTAGCTTTAAAATAGTTCCTTTAAGTATTTTATAGTATCTTTCTTCTGAGTTGAAATATGCTTAATTAGTATACTACAACATGCTTTTGATTACTCAAAAGCATGAATACTCAAAAGCATGTTGTAACTACTTCCTAGTAAGTGGATTAAGGACTGCAGTCTGAATCCTCAAAATGCTAATAATAAGCTAAATATATTTTTAAACAATTATTTAAAATGAATTCTTTTGCAGTCATGTCACTTTGCAGGCATAAAAGAGTGTCCTAATTCAAGCATAGTGGGAAACTGCTCTGTGAACATTGCAGAATGATTTGCGGGGGTCTGATTTATTAATTTGTGTTATCATAGCTTTCATAGGCAACATTGCTTAACCAGATAGAGACATATGTCAGTGAAATTAGATTCTTAGATCTCAGTTTAATGAACTTTCCTTATTTTGGGCTTTCAAGGAAACAAGCCAGAATGTAGCAGTTAATTATAGTTTCTATTTAAGTCAAGAACTATGGCTTACAAGTAAGAATATGGAAACCAGTTGTAATTTATGGGTCAGGATCTGGTTGGGACATGTGCTGACAGGTGTGTGTGTGTGTGTGTGTGTGTGTGTGTGTGTGTGTGTGTGTGTGTGTGTGTTTTGACAGATGTAGGAAGAGGGAAATCCTTTCTGCTCTGGTCGACCTCAGTAATTGCTCCAGAGGGCAGAGTTTGAGTGATAGCAGAGAGCAAGATTGAGGAGGGAGAGAGGAAGAATCTTTTCTTGTGGGTGTACAGGAGCTGCAGAGGAGAAAAAAAATGCAGTATAAGAATTGTTTGGCAACAGAATGGCCTGCCCCAGAAGGTAGCAAACTCTTTTAACATTGGAAGCTGAATAGCCATTTGTCAGGAATGCTTTGCATACCAATTTTCTGCTTCATCAGAAAGGGACCCTTGGGGGTCCCTTCCAGCTATTCAGGCCCCATGATTCTACAAAGGAGCGTCATTGTATTTCTATCATTGGTTTATAAAATCTGTTTTAAGACCACTTCCATTTTTTTTAAAAAAAATCTGCTTATAATAATTTTCTGCTATGGTAGGCTTGTTGAGGTTTTCTTAGGGCCAGACTAAGACGGGTTAGCAATATTGAATTCTCATGACTGCTGCATAAAGGCTTAGTAGTTTCCCCCTTTCACATGAAATGGAGTATATGGATGAAAGAAGTAAAAAAGGAGGGAATTGCAGGTGTTGTTTTTTTTACTCAAGCTTTTCTGAACGTCATTGCTTCAGCCCAACATTTTCCATTGCAGATTTGATATCAGAACCAGGCTGATCTAAGGAGAAAATTGCTTGAATCAATGGGATACAGATACCTAAGACAGAGGGAGGGACTTGGCTTAGTTCCTCTTGTTCATGCATTCACTTTGATGTAAATACTGGGCACCCACATTTTAGATGAATGTGGTTTGCATATGTGGCCAAAATTCACAGTCGTGTTGAGTACAACCTCTCTTATTATGAACTGTGATTGTTTTATGAAAGCATTTTCAAATGAGAGAGCAGACAGGCTTACCGTCTCCTGTTTTTCTTTAAACCAATTCCTATGAAATACTTCTCTAACTTACTTCTCTAACTCAATTACACAAGTAATTAAAATGCTATGATCTGTTTTTATCCCTTTCAGGCATATCCAAAATATTAGTGAGATAAAAACAGATGTTGGTAAGGCTAGAGCTTGGGTTCGACTTTCCATGGAAAAGAAATTACTGTCCAGACACCTGAAGCACCTTCTTTCTGACCAGGAACTTACAAAGTGAGTTAAGACAATGTTCAATGGAATTAGGCTTTATGGACATCAGCTGGTTTATGTTTCCTCCAGAATAGACTTTCTATAACATTTAGCAAATTTAATAGGCAAAACAATACACATTCTTAAGAGGTACTCTCCTTACTGTAAGCCGCCTTGGATCCTTTTCCAAGGAGAAAGGCAGGATATAAAAACTCATAAATAAATAAATAAATAAATAAATAAATAAGATACTGGATGAAAAAAGATGGGTTGTATAAAGGTTTATGCGGAGCCGCATTATATTAAATTGCACATATTCTGTTATGCTCTTAATTGATAATGCATTGTACCAAGTATCTCCGCAGTTATGTCTAAACTGTTTTAATAAGTCAACATGCCCTCAGCTTGCAAAAACATAATGGATAGGATTAAAATAAGACAATCCCTTTGCTGTTGCTTTGAAGAGCAGTGCTGGTGAAATGGGGTACACAAAGAATATATTTAGCAAGGAATTTTTCTATGTTCCTTTCAGATTGTATTCTTCATCTGTAGGCTCAAGTAATGCAAAGCAGAAAAGATCACATAAAATGAATAAAATAAAATTCTCACCCACCACTAGCATCTGGTGCTGCTACATGACCTCAGTGTGGCAGGATTTAATGTGTTCAGCCTCTCTTTCTATCAGAACTTGATGTGCTTGTCCAGTTGTTCTATGTGCAACAGCTTCCTCTTTCTCTACATGTTTTATTTTAATTTCACAATCAGTTTTGAGAAGGGGCTTTCTTTTCAAAAGAAAAGACTGATTTCTTAGTAAACCTACAAAACTTACAAAAGTAAGGAACAAGATGACAAGGGTTAGCCAGATTCTGACATATTGCAGGCATCAAAGAAGAAAGCTTAGATACATTTTTTACAGCAAAGGTTTGGAAAAACAGTATTCATAACTGAAATGTGAGTACTATCCCATCTCTGCCGGAAGCAGGCAAAGACCTTCCTCTTCATATCCTTCATTATTGTAAGCTACCTTGGGTCCTTTTCCAAGGAGAAAGTGGGTTAAAATATTCTAAATAAATAAATAAATAAATAAATAAATAAATAAATAAATAAATAAATAAATGTACTGTAACTCTAATGTTAGCATACATGGAAAATGTATAGAATTCAGCTAGAAACCAAAGGTGTTTAGTGATGTATTTTGGTTGCAGTACAGGTTGTGTTAACATGCATTCCAGTCTTCTGCTTGGAAAGTCTTAATGTATTGATGTAACTTTTGTTTTGTTTTTTCTTATCAGAAAACTTTATAAGCATTATGCCTTCCTCCGCTGTGATGATGAGAAAGAACAGTTTCTTTATCATCTCCTGTCATTCAATGCTGTAGATTACTTCTGCTTTACCAATGTCTTTACAACAATTTGTAAGTATAACTTCTCATTCCTTGCAAAAACTCCAGCAAAGCATTTGTTATAATGCAATCATTATGCAGTTACTGAAAACAGTGTAATAATAACTGAAAGATCAAAATCTTTCCAGACTAATCTTATCTCATTTTTTTGATCAGGTAATCTTTGTGGTAGACTGTGGGAATGCTGTAGATATAATATGTCTTGATTTCAGCAAAGCCTTGATGTTCCTTAGCTGTCAGATGGATGCATAGTTGGCTATAGAATTGTACAGAGTGCTTATATCAGTGGCTGCTGCTCAAACTGGGAGAAGGGTACTCCAAGCTTAGTCATCAGCCCAGTGTTCTTTAACATATTAATGACAAGGATGATGGAAAGCAGGGAATACCTATCAAATTTGCAGGTAACATAAAATTGGGTGGATTAGCTTATACCTTGGAAGAGAGCAAGAAAATTCAGAAAGATCTTTTTAGACTTGGGTACTGGGCTGAAAACAACAGAATGAAATTTAGCAGGGAAAAGTGCAGAATCCTATAGGTAGGGGAAAAAACCCATGTGCACAATTAAAAGATTGAGGATACTTGATTCAATAATACTATGAGTAAAAAAGTACTTAGGATTTTTATAGATCAAAAACTGAATTCATGATTATTGTAGATTCAAAAGCAAACGGTGTGATGTGGTTGGGAAAAAAGCCAGTGCTGTTTTAGGATGCATTACATATGAACATAAGAACACAAGAACAGCCTTGCTGGAATAGGCCACAGCCCATCTAGTCCAGCACAGTGACTCACCATTTGCTTCAGGGTAGCAGACGTCTTCACCTGCTTAAGATTCCCTGCAAATGGCATTGAGAGGTATCCTTCCTATCTCTCCAACCCGGAGGTTGTCCTTAGGCATCCATAATGATAGGCATTGATACCTTGTTCTCCATGAACTTGTCTAATCCTTTCTTAAAGCTGTCAAGGATGACAGGTGTCACCACTTCTTCTGGCAGGGAGTTCCATAGACCAGTGATCCTCTGGGTGAAAGAGTATTTTCTCTTATGTGTTTGAGATCTAGCACCCAAAAGTTTCATGGAGTGCCCCCTAGTTCTAGGTGGTTACTTCACATCTGTTTTGTCTCTGTAGTTGTTGCATTTAGGAGCGGTACAAAAAATGTTACTTCACGTGTCTCACAACAACTGAAATTTGTCCACGCCCCCAGAATGGGTGCTAAGCGAGACAAATCTGTACCTAGCGCTGGGGTTGGGTTTTCTCTTGTCTGTCTTCTGTTCCGCTTCTTGTCCCAGTTAAGAGGACGTGAAATAACAACTATACTGGTAACCTGACAGGCATTGTTAGCACAGCTTTTGTGTCCATCTAGTGGTTAGTGGGTGAAGCGACATATGTCATTAATTAATGTATAAGAAAGAAAACATTATCAATGCTGCTGCATTGTCATATGAAAACCAGAATATCAGTAAATCAAAATATCAAAAAATAAAACTTTTATACCCCCCCCCCAAAGGAAAAAGGAAGCTAGATAAATTCAGTGTTTGTCACGGTACAAGACCGTGAGGTAACACTTGTCATGAGACAAGTTATCACGACCATGGGGACACTGAAACAGGGACGAAACTGTGTGATCGCTACCAACGCTGTCATGGTACAAAACCATTCACGGAACAAAGAAGGACATGAAGTAACCGCCCTAGTGTTGTGTGATAGAGAAAACAGTTTTCCTTATCTACTTTGTCCACCCCGTGTATGATTTTATAAACGTCAATCAGGTCTTAGGCGCCGTTGTTCAAGAGTGAAGAGGCCCAGCCTTTGCAGCCTCAGATGATAACGAAGATGTTCCAGTCCCCGAACCATTCTGGTTGCCCTCCTCTGCACTTTCTCCATTTCCATAATATCCTTCTGGAGGTATGGTGGCCAGAACTGTACAGAGTACTCCAGATGGGGCCTCACCATAGATTTTTAAAGAGGCAAAATGACACTTGCTGACTTATTTTCTGTACCCTTCCAAATAATCCCTAGCATTGAGTTTGCTTTTTTCACTGCTGCAGCACACTGGGTTGACACCTTCATTGAGCTGTCCACCAGGACACCCAGGTCCCTTTTCTGGTTTGTTGCAGGAAAAGAAATATTAAGACTGCATTAAAGAAATATTGTCTCCAAAGCTGTGAGGTACTAATCCTCCTCTGTTTGGCACTGGTTGGGCCTCATCTAGACTACTGTGTCCAGTTATGCAAACCAAACTTTAAGAAGGATGCCAGCAAAGTAAAACAAGTTCAAAGGAGGGCAACAAGGATGATTAGGAGACTGGAAACCAAACCCCGTGAGGAACGGCAGAAAGAACTGGGCATGTTTAGCCTCAAGAAAAGAAGACTGAGAGGAGATTTGATATCACATTTAATTACTTGAAAAGGAAGTCATACTGAGGAGGGGCAGGATCTGTTCTCCATCATCCTAGAGTGCAGGGCATGTAATAATGGGCTCAAGTTACAGGAAGCCAAATTTAGGTTGACTGTCAGGAATAACTTAACTGTTAGAGCAGTATGATGATGGAACCTTGCTAGGTGGTGAGCTCTCCAACACTGGAGACATTCCAGAGAAATTTTGACAACCATCTTTCAGATATGCTTTGATTTGGAATTCAGCATTGAGCAGGGGTTGGACTCGGTGATCTTGTTAAACCTGAAGGAAAAGAGCATGTCCTCCTCTTCATTAAAAGTGTACTTGTCAGTCATAGTAGCACATCAAGCTCATGGTGCTGACACATTTTGTGCCAAGTCAGATTGTCCATAGTTATATTTTATGTTCCTAAAGTAACAGGATGACTTTCAAGCTGTAAAAGGGGGAGTGCTAATGTAGCATTTTTTCAATCTTTCCCAAAATTTCAATTCCCCCCCCGAAACAACAAAAACAACAGCAGCAGCAGCAGCAACAACAACAACCACCCAATTTTTTTCTGAGCTTCAAAATTTCCAGAAATTTTACATCTCTATTCACAAGTGGATTTCATTTAAGTGCTTTACTACTATATGCATTCATTACTGTAGACTTGCTTATTTTAACCAGAATGTTTCTTGTTTTTACAGTGATTCCATACCATATATTGATTGTTCCTAGCAAAAAACTTGGTGGCTCAATGTTCACAGCCAATCCATGGATATGCATTTCAGGAGAACTTGGTGAAACAGGAGTTCTCCAGATTCCAAGGAATACATTGGAAATGACATTTGAGGTATGTCTTGGTGCTATAGACATAAAGAAGAAAACTAGAGACGATAAATAATACAAATCGCTTCCCTTTGAGTGTTCCGTTTTGTATGAGCTCACTAAACTCTACAGACAATTATGACCACTAAACTAGGTGGTGGAAGAGAGAGAATAGTAAATTCCTTTTTCCTTACATTCTTGGACTTTTTCTATGCCTTTTGAAAGTATGCTTTGCATTCAAATATAACAATTATGTGTGTTTTTAAAGAATGATTGCTAGATTTATACATTCGTGCCCTGTAGTGTAGACAATAGCTCTTCTTTTTTGCAAGATTACTTTCAGCAGATTTATTTTCATTTCATTTTCATTTCCAGTGTCAAAACCTGGGAAAGCTTACCACTGTACAAATAGGACACGATAATTCTGGACTGTATGCCAAGTGGCTAGTGGAGTATGTTATGGTGAGAAATGAGGTCACAGGTCACACTTATAAGTAAGCAGCATTTCAGATTAAAATTTAATGTACATTTTATGTATGTATGTATGTATGTATGTATGTATGTATGTATGTATGTATGTATGTATGTATGTATGTATGTATGTATGTATGTATGTATGTATGTATGTACCCTGATTTAGAAAAATGTTGTCTAAGCACCAAACAGATAGTAGCTACCAGAAATAACATAAGATACTGGCTGGGTCAGATTGGCTGGGTCAGAATGCACACCCACAAACAATAAGAACAACAGTCTTGTCCCTGTGCTACTCCACAGCAGAATAGTGCCATATGGTATAAATCACTGTGTCACAGACAAGTGGATGTAGCTTTTAATGAATCATGCAGGATTGTTACTAGCTGCCTGAAGCCTAGTCTCACTGAAAAAGTCTGTTTTGCTAGCAGTGCCCCTCTAGATGCACCATATGTTGAGAGGTGCTAGTAAATAATGAATGAAATAAGGTAATACAACACTAAATCCATCCATTTTAGGCCTTGGGGCATAAAACTCATTCATTAAAAGTAATAATTAAGGAGTATGATTTGGTACTGTCCATGTGTATATCAACTTCAATAGGATTTTATTTGCTTAACCTGAACTGAAATATCATGGTAGAACACGGGCTTTTGAATCCTGGCTTGTTTCAATGTTCCCAGTTCATGTAATGGGAAACTATAGTTTTCTGTGACTTTTGTGTCATCTTTTTTTAAAAGGCAAAATCGGCTTATAAAATCTGAACAGGCCTTACTTTTTCTTTATATCCTTAGGTTTCCATGTGGGAGATGGCTTGGAAAAGGGATGGATGATGGCAGTTTAGAGAGGATCCTGGTGGGAGAATTGCTGACATCCCATACTGATTTGGATGAAAGGCAGTGCAGGACTCCTCCTCTGCAGCAGTCCCCAAGTATGATCAGAAGATTTGTTACCATATCACCAAACAACAAACCAAGTAAGCTTGAAAAGATTGTAGTTTCCTTTAAACTGGCATTTCTTAATGCCTGTGAAATCGGACTAGCTTTAAACATTGCATTACTGGCATTCTGGAGTTAAATCCAATGTTAATCATATCCAGAGTAATCTCAGTGAAAAGAATGGAATATCAGGCAAAAACAAATACAAATTAAGAAGTCAAATATATTATGGCACTTTAAGGACTAACTGCTACATTTTAATGTGGGTTTCTGTGGAAGGTCCACTTCCTCAGACTTCTCCAGAAAAAATTACATTAAAATATAGGAGTTAATGTTATGTCCATGCTTTGTTTTGTATTTGTTGTATGATGTATTAAGGTGTTTTATGCTGAAAGATGGTCTAACAATTCATATAAAATCATATAAGCTACTATGATACATTCTTATGGAGGGGAATGCCACAGAGAAAATGACATGGAACATTTTCTCTTCCTGACCTAGAAATACAACGTAATTCTGATTGTTTAAAATATGTTCTTCCTTTTCCGCAGAGTTAAACACAGGTCAGATACAGGAGTCTATTGGTGAGGCAGTAAATGGAATTGTCAAACACTTCCACAAACCAGAGAAAGAGGTGAGATTTGCTGTTTTTAACAATAATGGAACTTGATAATATTTTCCTCTTGATTTGCTAGCTAGTTACTTTATAAATGCCTATAACTGGAAATGAGAAGAATAGTGGTTCAGAAGAACTGGTGTCAGAGACATATATGTGCTGCCTGATGAAACAGATGAATGAGGTTGTACATGGCTGAATAAATAATCTCAGAGCCAACTTTAGCCTGTACGTCACTTTTAATTGTTCCTCATATAAGTTCATTTTGGATACTAGTAATGTGGCAACAGGGCTTTGTGTCATCAGTAGATGGAGGACATATGTTAAGAAACCTGTTAACCTGTCCCGGGCCGGCCATTCATGTACATATTAAAAAGCACAGACACCAAAAAGAAAAGCTGTGGCGTGCAATAGCGGTCTAGCAATTTTCATTTATGTCCTATTAAATAATAATTTGAATTATAAAATCCTAATTGTTGTGAGAAATGATGGCTGTTGAAGCTTTATTTTTACTCTTCTTTCTGACACGCATGGTGCAAACTAATAAGCTAAGATGGTGCAAGGTCTAGGGCAGTGATGGCGAACCTTTGGCAAATCCAGATGTTTTGGACCACAACTCCCAGAATTCCAAGCCTGTATTGTCAATGACAAAGGACTATGGGAGTTGTGGTCCAAAACATCTGGAGTGCCGAAGGTTTGCCACCACTGGTTTAGGGCAAGCATTTGCTGCATGTGTAGGTTTTGTTAACATAAAAACTCAGCCATGGCAATTTATGAAAAAAATCTATTCATTATAGTTTTCAACAAAATAATCACAATAAAATTTTTCCTATCCAATTGGCAGAGGGGCAGTTTAACACTTTTGCTATGTGGAGAAGGTGGACTTGTTTCAGCTCTTGAGCAAGTGTTTCAGCATGGATTTAAATCTCCCAGGCTCTTCAAAAATGTCTTCATCTGGGACTTTCTAGGTATGTATGGAGAACCTTCCTTTGAATGCTATCCTGTTCATGCCTATGTTCTACAGGGTTGCTATATTTAAATAGGTTTTATTTTTGCAACTAAATCTATCAGTTAGTGTAATAGAGCTGTCATCCCTTTGTAGCGCTAGAAGAGTTCCTTTGATTCCTGCCTTCCTTCTTAAAACAAGAATGATGGACTTCTGTACCCACTTGGAAACTTAAGTTACATTTGAAGAGGAAGGACAAAATATAATTAAAGTGAAAACATCTTTGATGTATGCAGAGTTATATGTAATGAAATATTGAAGGTTTAAAGCCACATTAAAGGCACGCTTTTTAGCCCCTCATTTTACAAGCATAGGTCTGCATTTCTGTTCATATATTATTTAGCAGCGTCTCTAGCAGTTTCCTGCAAAAATAACATTGCCTTGATAGCAAGTGGAAATAGGGTTAATTTATTAACATTTTAAAGCCTATGATATTGTTTAATAAAAGATAGGATACTACATACACGCTGGGGATTGGGGAATTTCTACTGAGTTGGTAATTATGCTCCATGTCATTTTTTATCTTCAGAAAAAGCACAAGGTTATTATGAAACTTTAGATCAGAATGATCTGGTCCCAGAGGAAAACTGGCAGAAAAGAGCAAGAAGTTTTTGTCATTTTGTCACAGCCATCAACAACACTCCAAGAAATATTGGGAAAGACGGCAAGTTTCAGATGTTGGTGTGTCTTGGAGCCAGGTATTAATGTCCACTCTCATTCACTTGCATGTGCTCTGTTTGTCAGCTATATCAGAAGAGGTATTTTAAAATTTACAAGCTTTTTTCTTTTTAACTCTTTCAATTCTATGACCAAATTATGTAGTTTAAACTTTTTTTATTTTGCAAGAAAACAATGTTGAAAGAAAAGATAACAACAGCTTAATTTGAGAAGTTTAAACGGTAAACTGAAAATGCAACATGGAAAGGAATGTATGCATATTCTTCAAGAAAAAAGACTAAATATTCAAATATCTATGTAAAGATAATGACTATATATCACAAGCTCAAATGGTGCAAAGACTGTTACGTCCACAGTCCATAGAGAATACTGTATTTTCCCATTTATAGCATGCTATTCCCCCACCCCATCCCACCCCACCCCACCTTATTAGGCTAAAAATTAAGGCTCACCTTAGGCATTGTAGGCAAGCGGCAGGGGCTCCTCCTTTTCAGCTTCAGTGTTGGCACCTTTTCACAAGCCAAACATAATTGCAGTGTCCAGGGGTGCGGAGCCACTTTTCACAATTCCCTCTTTTTACACACACACACACACACAGAGAGAGAGAGAGAGAGAGAGAGAGAGAGAGAGAGAGAGAGAGAGAGAGAGAGAGAGAGAGAGAGAGAGAGAGAGAGAGAGAGAACAACTTTTAGGCTTGCATGAGAGATTTAAAAACAAAGCTGAGAAAGTAGATTCCAATCTGTCTACACTGCCAGGTCCAAGGCAAAAAAATAGGGAGGATCTTTCTAGCATCAACTCCCCTTTCTCAGCTTCTCAGCTTTGTTTTAAAACCTATCTCGTCCTATAAAAGTTGAGCAAGGGTCAGCAGCCTATGGCAAACTCATGAATGCCTAAAAGTTGCTGCTTCAAGACACTCACAATCTAACATGTGCTGAGGGGTGAAAGGGGCGTCGATCAAGGGAGCAGAGCTGAAGGGAGAGGTGGCCGCAGGAAGGGAAAATCCCAATGAAACCAACCAGGCTTCCGGGCAAGTACAGGCAAGTGTGTGTGTGTGTGTGTGTGTGTGTGTGTGTGTGTGTGTGTGTGTGTGTGTGTGTGTGTGTGTGTGTGTGTGTGTAAGTGTAAGTGTAAATGTAAATGTAAATGTAAATGTAAAAGAGGGGATTGTGAAGTGCTTCCATGCCCCTTGATGCTACAATGATATTTGGCTGGTGGGTGTGGAAAGGAGGGGATGATTTGTCCTGGAGGGGCTCCTCTTTCTCCTCTTTATATAATTTTGGGTCAGAAAAGTGGGGGGTCGTTTTACAGACAGAAAAATACGGTAATTTCACTTATTTTCTGTGACATTTTAGAAACTTGAAGATAAAGTTTAATCATCAGAATGGAGAACTTATCTTCAGCAGTGGGGTTTCATCCATATTAATATATGGCAGCCATTTGGGAGAGGGGCGGGAAGGAAGATAAATGTTACAAGCACTGTAACAAGCAAAACAAGAAATATAGCTACACACAATGGATATGAAATGGAAACTATGAAATGAATAATGGATATGAAATTTTTTAATAATAATAATAATAATAATAATTTATTTATTGTCATTGTATGGAAACTATATTAATGAGTTTAAATCAGAAATCAAAGGAAATACTTTTGATTATTAAAAAAGAGTTTAAGTCATATGGGGCTTTCTAATCTACATGTTAAATATTTAATAGTATGCATTCCTATTTTAATAAGATTGCATCTGAATCAACATTACTATTTAGCATTGTTGCAACAGGCATATTTTTGACATCAGATGCTAGTAATTGGAAACAGGACTGGTAGCCATATTAACTCCAGGTTCCATGAGACACGATAACTTGAAGTGCAGGGAGATAAAATGCTCATGTGAGATAAATGTCTGTTGATGAAAGAGTACAGGTTTTTCAGTTCCACAAAATTTATAGATATAAAGCAAAGTGTTCTGCTTATTTGCTGCCCCATACAACTTCAAGCAGTCTCTGGGTGGTTTACAGTTTAATTACAGTATGCAAGCTACACATCCCCCTCCCCCCAGCAAGCTGGGTAATTATTTTACCGACCTCAGAAGGATGGAGTGATGCTAATTCAGATGCAATCCTACCTTTTTAGCTTGAAATAATTTGCCAATTAGATGTATGCCTACAGCCCCTAAAATTCCATACCAGGGACAATCTGGATGGCCAGGTTTGATATGAGAAATAATAATATAGTAGGGCCCCGGTAATCATGGGGGATCAGCACCAGCCACCACCACCACCACGGCAGATACTGGAAAACACATATTACAGCAAATGCTATCTTAATAGAAAATGCTATTAGAGATGGGCACGACTTGAAAAAAATTTTTTTCGAGTTGTCGTTAGTCGGGCCGGTTCCGTTTCGGCTCGTTTCCGTTTTTTGCGAAAATTTGCAAAAATTAGTCGGTTCGTTTTTTCGTTTTTTCGTTGTCGTTACTACTGGTTTGGGGAGGGGGTAGCGGGCTCCTGGAGGGAGCTGCAGGAGTCAGCCAGAGCCACAAGTGACGGACTGGCAGACTCTTTGCACCCGCTGTGTCTCACGTACTTGCATGTAGTGCAATGCAAGTAGATCTGGCTTAGGGTTAAGACGGCTTAGCGCAACGGCTAGGGTTAGGCTAGTTACGGGTGAGGTTACGGTGAGTATTGGGGTGCATCTGGGTGCCTCTCTGACCCACTTAGAAGGACAGTGTACTGGCGTATGGGTTAGGCTTAGGGTTCGGGTTTGGGCTACGATTAGTGGGCTGTTTATGCCCGATTGGCACATCCCAGAAGTCTCTGTGGTCAACCTGGCCAAGTGGCCATGCGATTGGTGGAAAATTTGCATGGTCTACTCCCATGGGAGAGCCCATCATTGCGAATGCGCAGGTGTAAAAAAATAAAATAAAATAAAATAAAATCAACGGAGACTTTTTTTGCAAGAAAAACCCACTGCTGCTACTGTAAAAATTCAAGCATTTAAAATAGCTAATTTCCGCATGTTTCTGTGGTGCTTTGGTGGGGTTTTGGGCAACAATTTCAAAAAAAATATTGCGGTCACCATTTTGGATCCCCCCCCCCACCGCATGGCAAATGGATGTGCCCTCCCAGCCTGGTACAGTCAGCAAAACCTGGCCATGCGATTGGTGGAATGGCTCCAAAACTTTGCATGGTCCACTCCCATGGGCGAGCCCATCATTGCAAATGCGCAGGTGTAAAAAAATAAAATAAAATAAAATAAAATAAAATCAACGGAGACTTTTTTTGCAAGAAAAACCCACTGCTGCTACTGTAAAAATTCAAGCATTTAAAATAGCTAATTTTCACATGTTTCTGTGGTGCTTTGGTGGGGTTTTGGGCAACGATTTCAAAAAAAATATTGCGGTCGCCATTTTGGATCCCCCGCACTGCATGGCAAATGGATGCGCCCTCCCAGCCTGGTACCAGCAGCGCAGCAGTAGCAATAGCCAAGGAGAGGGGGGCAGGGAACCCCCCCCCCAAATAAAACACCCTTCTGGCCTGGTAGGTGCCCTCAGACAGTTTTCGCCTACTTTTAGGGCCGGGAATCGGGTTTTTTTTTAACTTTTAAAAACTTTTTTTCTGTGCCGCTTGGCATTGCGCGATGCAAGTAACGAGCACGACAAATCAGACCAAATTGTTCGTTCGTCGGTTCGAGCTCGAAGTCTGGGGCAGTGATTCCCGTTACCGTTTCCGTAGAGTAACGAAAACGAGTAACGGAAACGGAAACGGGAATACCGCTAAGTCGTGCCCATCTCTAAATGCTATACAGCATATTCTACATTGTGGAAATAATTTCTCTAGTGACACTATACATATCATTGTCTCTGGCTCCCTCTAGTGGCTAGTTGTGGCACCATAGCCTTTAGAGATTTTCAATATTTTTAATATTTTCAGATTGCGGATAGGTGAATCAGCAGATTATGATCTTGTGGATAAGGGGGTCCTTCTGTACTGTGCAATGTAGTGTATTGCTTTGTAAAGAAGAACATTTCTTTAACACCTTGCTTTGATATTGTGAAACTTTCCCTTGCAGGGATCACCTCTTGCACCATTGGATTGCCTTGCTAGCAGACTGTCCCATCACAACTCAGATGTATGAGGATTCAGCGCTAATAAAGGATCACACACTAGTGAATTCCTTGATCCGTGTGCTGCAGACTTTGCAGGAGTTCAACATCACGCTGGAGGCATCTCTTGTGAAAGGGATTGACATCTGATTTATCTCACATTACAAGCACTGTAACAAAGCAAAATGGAACAGGAAATTAAGCATCAATTGAATATGAGATTAGTAGTGCAAGGATTTTGTATGGTAATACACTACATTGCGGCCAAATATTCTCATCGCTCCACACAACTGTTATGAAAACGAAGCTCCAAATAGAGTGGAAATATGAATAGAAGCTGTATACCCAATGTGTGTAGAAGGAAAAGTTACTGTAAATCACTTTTAAAATTTATTTGCTGATTTGCTTTTACATACTTTCATGTGAAAGAGTTAGCTAATGAGCATTGTGCAGCTTATTTTAAAGCTGTAATATTTCTTTGCCATAAAAATGGTGTAGTGAGAAGCGCTTGACATTCTCTGAACCTGCCTTTAGATGGTATCTTGCAAAATGTAATTACTACATTCCATTTTTGCTAAAGATCATAAAGCAATTTAAAAATAATATTTTATTATATATTTATCATCACTGGCTTTTCCATATTGGTTCATCGCTATGCTGCAAGAAAACTAAACGTTCAGTATTGATTTTAATGGCCTCAAAGCACTGAATTTGTTAGCAAATCTCTTTTCTTTTCTTTTTGTTGTCAGTATTATTTTTTTCAGATTTTGCAGGAGTGAATCATACAGATCTGTAGAGATCAGTGATATTTTTTCATATGGGTACGGAATTGCACAGAAATAATTATAAACATGTTTTTAACTGGCATTTATTTATTTAACTTTTCATCATGTTGTAACATCTTTGTCTAAAGAGAGTAGAGGGAGAACACATATACTTAATAGGCCCTGTTATGTGTCTGTTGTGTTTTCATATCTGGACCGAGATAGAAAATAGCCCACAAAGAATAATAGTGTTGGTCAGCAAAATATGTCTCAATGTGAACCTGCCTTTCAGTTAGTTTATATGTTATAAATGCAAAGTACTAAGCTGATAATTCTAAAGCCATCTATATACTATGTAAGAGCTAACAGCGTAACCTAACACTTGTTGGAACAGTATATAGATACGTAAGATTGGACATAGCACCAATTTCACAGTTATGTGATATCTTAAAGTACTTGCACAACTTTATAACAGCATCATGAGCACTTATGGTAGTGCAAATATTTGGGGTTGGGTGTGAGTGAAGCCAGTATTACTGTGACTTATTTGTGCTGCTACTTGGCTTAATGCCATGTTAAGTTTTCAGGTCTTTCACTTGGAAAACCCCAGTTCACAGGCAAAACAAACCCAAGATTTTCTTGAAAATGCTGACAGTTCATATACTAGTTTTTATATTTTGTTAAGAATTGGATTTCTTGGATGCTTGTGAACATTGAATACAAACATTAGCTTAACCTTATAATTTTCAGAATATATGGACTTTTAAAATATCAAAAATTCCATTTGGGAAAAATCTAGTGAATGCCTAGAAGAAACTGTTCTTGTTAGAATTCTCAGCTAAAACCCCTAGAAGATGCATATTTAATCCAGGCAACACTAAGATGCATTGTATAGGGCTTTAGGCCTCTATGCTAGGAGGCAATTGCTGTATAAAAACTATCTCAGAAATTAGGTTCTAACATGAGGAACAGTGAAAAAGGAGTTTTAAAATTGTGTGTCTCTTCAGCAAGTAGCATATTTTTTCCTACATCTTGTGGTAATTTTTATTCCAGTAATTTAAAAATATAGCACATGTATTAAATTTTACTATTTTTACTTTTCTTGTGTTTATTTCATTATTGGTTTGAAAAGCTTTCATTCTTGTTTCTGGACATCTTTCTCAGATGAATTTGTTCTTCCAAGAACATGTTAAACATCAGATTACATGCCCTGCTCTTTTTCACCCCTTTTACTGGATAATCACACTTGCATTATTGTTGGTGGTATGACTCCACCGAGGTTCCCCTTCTGTAAACTTAACTGTTGGAATACTAAAAAGTAATACACGCAACAGCACAAAGACGTGTTACACATTTTCAACAGGCTTTCTTATACAACAACATGTACCTTAGGCTTGAATATAATATAATGATGGTTTTTATACTGTGTGCATACTCAGCAAAATATGCCTGTAATAACTATATTCTCATGGGAACAAAAAAAGAAAACATAGCCTCATGGCACAGTGGTTAAATGCCTGTACTGCAGCTGTAACTGTGCTCACAACCTGGTAGCCGGCTCTTGGTTGACTTCTCAGCCTTCCATCCTTCCGAGGTCAGTAAAATGAGTACCCAGCTTGCTGGTGGGGGGCAATGTGTAGCCTGCACAATTAAATTGTACACCCCCCAGAAAGTGCTGTAAGCACTATGGGGTGGTATATAAGCAGAACACTTTATATGTGGAACTTCATCACAATAAACTTTGCCTCAGTTTTGACATTTCTTCTATAGAAAAAGACATTGGATACTGCGATTATTTTAGTGACATGTTTGTAGAACCCAAGGGAGTGAAATGTTATACAACTTTATGCAAATTGTTGGTGCTGTTCTGTTGTCTCTCAGGCAGGTGGGGATTTCCAGTCACATACAAGAAGCTGTGCACAGATGCCAGCTAACGCAAAAGAAGCAAATTGCTCCAGGTACAAGGACATACCAAGACAGTTGAAACACAGTAGTCACCCCCCGCCATTTCGCGGTTCAGGTACTGCGGTCCCGCTATATCGCGGGATCGCAGTACCTGCACCTCGGAGCTACGTGGGGGGGGGGTCGCGGGGAACAATCACATCGCCCCCCCCGCCGCCCTGCAAAAGGCCTTGGAGCGATTGGGTCGCTCCCCACTGCCTCTCTGGGCCCCTCCAAAAGGCCTCAGAGCTGCACGGAGGGGTGGCGGGGAATGATCGGGTCGCTCCCCACCGCCTCTCCGGGCCCCTCTGAAAAGCCTTGGAGTCTCGGGCAGTGGGGGCAGGCGGTGGCGGGAGGTCAGATCCTGCTACCCTGCCTGTGCGCGCTGCGTGATGACTTCTCGGACAGGCGTGCAATCTCCCCCCCTAGCCCCCCCCACTTCCGCATATCGCGGATTTTCATGCATCGCGGGTGGGGTGGGTCCCTAACCCTCACGATTGGCGAGGGGTTACTGTACAGCTTTGTTTGATATATATATATTTGAATATGAGGGGACCCTACCCCCACTGCTAATCTTGTAATCCCAAGGTAGTTATAAATTTACAAGGTGGAATCTTGTTGGCAATTTATACTTGCGCAAGTCACAGCAGCAAATTGCCAATAATTAATTCGATACCAGTCACATTCCCAGTTGTGTGCTCATGATAAAAATGCAACTGAACATAAGCAGCAGTTCACCACTGTGGTTTACATTACTTTACTTAGCATGCATAACTCACCAATAAGATTCGCCAACATAGTCTTCCAGGATAGCCCTCTGTGCACCTCCACAGCACTGCAGAGCAAATGGCTTTTAAACCAAGAAACTTTCTTCATTTGTGACATGTTCAGTTCTTGAAATACCCAAGATGATAGACTCAGGAAATCGTATGTATTTGCATCTTCTCACAGATGCAATTTAATTACAATGGTTTTGCATTGTAATTAAAGAGAATTCGCTATAACATTCATCTGCCCCTCTTCCCACAAATTCAGTTGGGCCTAAGATAATAAAACCCAATGGATGTTTGCAGAGCTAACCTCTTTGATATTCTCTCAAAGTTACTAAAATCACTCAGTCAATACCAATGCTGACCAAATTTTGATCTTTCCCCCTAACATTAGTATTAAAAATTCGTATAGTTGAGTAATAAGTAGATTCAGGCTACATATTCTCATGTCTAGAAAATAGCTCCTGCATAATTGTAGCAAAGCTCAATTCTCAGTCTAGCATCAGAGAATGAATTATTATAGAAGATATAGATTCTGTTGTATAAAAAAAATTACTGTTATATCTTAATATTTAGCAATGTTCCTCCTAAAAAAGTTCCAATCAAATAACTACATACCTTTATAAGAGATCAAGTAGAGGTTAATAGCAAGCCTTTCAATTATTTGAAAATAATCAGAATATAAAATTTTATTTTGTGGTTAAAAGTGTGGTCCTTTTTATTAATTTGAAAATAGTCCTGGTCTATTCATTTTAAAGTCCTTATTTTCCAGTACATAATAGAGTAATTTAAAGATACAGTTTGATATTTAGAAGACTATTTTAAACAATAAATAATACTACTTTGTGAATAATATTTAAATTTCAGAGTACTTTACAGATTGAAATATCTGATAATTCATTTAAATGTGCATTTCCATGTGTACGAAGGTAGATTAAGATTTCTTTTCAAACGAAACTCTCAACAAATACAAACCTTTCATAGAGAAATTTGCCACAATTTTTGTTACAGTAGGTCAATATTTTTGGAGAACTGAGCAAATCGTCAAACATTTTATGCTTTTGCCTTTTTATTTTCTCCTATACTTACAGGCATGGCATCTGTTTTAATAACTTTATTGTGTAAAGAACATGTCACATGTATTCTAGGTCAAGCATTCAGGTTTACAGCACAAGAACAAAAATCTGAGATACTGTATTACTTTTAATCTTTTTACATTGTATTTCTAAACATTGTACAGGTGCAGCTTGCATTAGTAAACTGCAATAAAGCTTTTCTTTTGCTAACATGTCCAGCAGGATTAATTTAATGTGTCATCTTTAACAGCTGCTTATTTTAATCAGGCTTGATACTCCGTTAAAGAGTACAGTAGTCCCTCGCCACGTTGTGGTTCATGTACCGCGGTCCCAGTATATCGCAAATTTGTGATGCGCTCCTTCCCTCCCCCACCTCACCAAGCTGAACTCACGGGGCTCCTGCCTGCTGGCACCAAAGACAGGGCACTTGTGAGCCGCTGCTTTCACCTTCCTCCAAGGCGGAGGACTTTGAAAGCTTCAGCCCCAAAGATAGGGGAAAATCCCCCAAAGGATTAAAACGATTGTGCCTACATGTCAAGAGCGTCCGCCAAGAGTGCCGACTCTCTTTTCTTTCCCTCCATAAGCTCTTGTTGGGTGGTCCCGCTCTGGGGTGAGTTTCGGAGTTTTGCTTGCCGGGAACCTCTAACTTGTGGGGCGTATCAGGAAGAGCCAGTCACCTCTTCCTTCCTCCCCACCCCACCCACCTCCCCACCTAAGGAAAACCTAAGGCTAAGGAAAATCACGGTTGTGTGGAGAGAGGGTGGTCTTTGGGATCATCTTGATTTTACTGGACAGGATCCAGAGCAGAAGGCTTACGCCCTTCTATCTTTAAATGAGTTTTGGGGCTTTCCTCCACTTGCTTGCTTGCTCGCTGGCTTTGTTACTTGCTTGCTCGCTGGCTTGCCTGCTGGAGGGAGTCAACAGCAAGACGGATTGTGTCTGTCCCGCCAGTGACTCCTTCCAGCAGGCAAGCCAGTGATCAAGTAAGCAAATGGGGAAAACTTTTGGTGCTTTCCCCCACTCGCTTGCTCGCTGGCTGGCTTGCCAGCTGGATGGAGGAGGAGAAAGAGCCATAGCCAGCTAGCCCGCCACCCATGTGCCCTCCCCTCATTTGGGGCGGAGGTGGCAGCGGCAGCAGCTTATTTTCTGTTTCCCCTCATTCCCTTGCCGTTCCTGCTTTTGCCTCAGCCCCCTAAGGGAAGGGTATCCCCTTGTCTGCTTGCCAGCCTGCCTTTTCTTTAGCTGAGGCAGCGGCTTCTGCTCCATTTTCCCTCTTTCTTTCACCAGCTTCCTGCTTTTGCTAAGGGAAAGGGATCTGTTCCCAGCCAAGCCACCCCTTGCCCATCTGGCTGTTTGCCACCGCTTCCTCAGCTAAGGGAAAGACGAAAGCAGGAAAAGCAAGGGAAGGAGGAAAAACAGATGAGAAGCCACTGCCACTGCCTCTGGACCCAGCAACGGCTGCATCAAACGCCTCCGGACCCAATACGATATGTGGACGCTGTCACCATGACGGCATCCACATATCGCAAATTTTCATTTACTGCGGGTGGTTAAGGAACCTAACCCCCGTGAATAGTCATTGTACATTGTATAATGTTCTAGTTGAAACAATGTTTTGGAATGCTGCTACTCTGCATTGTAAATTTTTTGGAGATTCTCAGTCATCCAGATGCAGTAATCTGGGAGTTGAATCATGGCAACTGGACTTCTTTTCTTGTGGGATCGAAACATTTTGCTACTCATCCAAGTCTTTTCATTCTGAGGAAGCTACTTGGATGAGTACCAAAATGTTTCGATCCCACAAGAAAAGAAGTCCAGTTACCATGGTTTACCTGTATATTTTCTGTATATAAGACACCCCCATGTATAAGACAACCCCCACTTTTCCAAACCAAAATTGCAGTTTCTCAACTATAAGGATCTCCTCCCAGCTTACTTGTGTGTATAAGACAACCCTCAATTTTTAGTCTAACTAATTTAGGCAAAATATAGTCTAATACATGAAGAAATACTGCAACTCTGATAAAAATTGGTGGTTCTTAAAAATTGCCACGCAAAGAATTAGTTCATCCAGTTTATTAGACAGACATAGAAACTCAGAGTTATAGGTAATATACAGCAAGAATAAAGCAAGCAAGTATTACATACAAAGCAAAGGTGTTAGTGGGGGTTCCAGTACAGCTTGAATTGGTCCATAGCACAGATCAAAACCCTGCTGATCTGAACCTCCTCATAGTGGTCTCTTATGCTTTTTATACCTTTTTCGTGACCGCAACTTACGCATGTTGTACGTGTTGTTTTCAATGCTTTCTCAGATCATACCCGGTTAGTTATCAGAATTTTAGAATGACCTGACCCTATTTTCCTAGTTCAAAGTTGGTTCCTTATTCCTGGCTAACCGCCATATGTTGCTCTCAGCAAAATGACACCTCGGCACTATGAGATGGTGCCAACAGTCTTAGAGGATGGGTCACCGTGACCATAGTCTTGTCTCCTACTTCCTAGCTTGGCTTTATTCTAGCTAACCACAAAATATTTGCTGCTCTTCATAGACTGGCACCCATGCAATGTGCTTATGCCAAGCCTTAGAGGATGGGTTATGCCAAGTTTGCTGGGTCATTTTGACCTTATACCTTGTCAGCATATTTGGGTCTGTTAATATTTCAATGCTTATAATATATTTTGATTTTTCTCATGCTTATAAATCCTTATTCACTCCCAGATATGCACTGTAATGTGTGAATATTTAAGTTCGTGCTTAATTGGTATCTGAAGAGCTGCTCATATCATCCCCCACAGTACTGCTGCTTTTTCTATAATAAGTTTACAACAAAAACAACTGGAATTAAGTGCTGTTGTTATGTGCTGTCAAGGGTGTAACCAACTAATACAGTAGTGACTTAAAATTGCTTTCAAGGAAAGTAAGATATTTAAGGAATGGTTTTACAAGTTCCACTCTCTTGGTGATTTTCCATGGCTGAGTTGGGATTCGAACCCAGGCTTCTTGGGTCCTAGCCCATTATTCTGTCCACTAATTCTGTCAATTTCAGTATGAAACTATTTTGTATAAATTATTGAAAGCACATACATGGAGAATAGGGAGTTTATGTAGAGAAGAATACAGCACATTTAATGGATTAGAGTCATAGATCAGTTCAGATTTAAAAAAGCAACTGGCATCTGCTAGTTCAGAGCAGTACAGAAATTGTACAAATACTATGGCAAACTTTGCTACTCAAGGGAAAGTAAGCTGTGTTAATTCAACAGAAATATTTTGGTTTTAGAAAAAAATTAAATTCTACCTTTTCATTACAAGGCCCTTATAACTAGTTTCACTGACAGGAAATGAAGTTTCCCTTGCTGATATACAGTATAGTGTTTCTTACAACATACATGAGGAGGAGTCAATTCATGCTGGGAATCGGAGGCTGGTATACTTTTAATTGCTTTGAACTTGGATGCTTAAATATCTGCATTTCATTTTGGGAGCATGTTTGCCGTAAATCTATTTTTAAGAAAATAATTACAATGTAAAGTATAAAAGGAACTTTACTTAATCAGAAAAAATGGTGTTCTAAAACAGTTTAACTGAATAAGTGATACTGCATTAAGATGGTCATGCTTCATCTGCTGGTCATTAAGAATTATGTGGAATTCAACCCGATGGTTTTTTTCCCATTCTCCTTCTGACTCCTCCTGCAAATATTTTAATTGGCGTCCTTCTGAATAGCAGTTGAATGAATACTATTGTTATGATTTGCTCCATACTGGATGAGTCCACATGCAAAAGTGGTTTAAGGGGCGTACACAACCTGCTTTGGCAAGGAAAGAGGTAAAGGAGAAATATGGCCCAAGTAATAAAATGGCAGGTTGGTACGCTTAGAAACTTTACAATAGCAACAGGATATTTTCATTCCTGAAAATTCAGATAACATGGATATTCAGTAAGCTTTGCAAGATATACGCTTGCAACTTAAACATGATAATGAAAATATAGACAAGGTGGTCAACAATATGAATGGGATGGAACAGAAAATAACTGGCTTCAAGCAAAAATTGACTAATATGGAGCAATCCTTTTCTCAATCCTTGGGAAAGATGGACCAGAATGTTATTGTCCTTGATAAAAAAAGTTGAGGTTATGGATGCTAGAGTCTTGGATTTACAAAAGGATTACAAAAAAAACCCTCACCAATAGTGCACAAGAGGAATTAAAGAAAATGGGAGCAGTAGTTGAAAATACCTAGAGACAACTTAAATACTATTCAGGAAAATTGTTGGATCAGGAGACGGCAGTTTTTGACTTAAAAGAGCAAATGATACAACAACAAGATTTCTCCTTTGTGGCCTTCATGAAGCCACATAGATGGGTTTCCAGTGCTCATGCATGAGGCTCCGGAGCTTCCTAGCAACAGGAAAGGTTGTTAGTCTCCTCCCCCTCCCACTGCTCATGAGCAGAAGGCTTCCAGCCCAAACCCCTCAGCTCCCTCTAACCACAGCTTAGAAGGTTCCTTTTCTATTAATCTTCTCACTCTATACCTATTTGAGATCTCTTCGAGGGACTTTTCTTTGAGATATGGCATTTCTTCCCCCTTTTTAAAAGTGCACATTGTGTGCAGGGGGAAATCCCTCAAACAGACGGGCATTCTGAGTGCTTATTCTGCCTTGGAGAAGGCCAACGCTCTGACAACTGTGAGTTTTGTCAGCAGTTCAGCACTCAAGCAGTAAAAAACAGGAGAAATCGCTTAAATGCGTACCTTTTAGAGAAGGCATCAAGCATTAAGCCCTCAAATGGAGAAATCAGCCTCTCCAAATTTCCCCTCTCCTGCCTCAGACTTCAAAAAAATAATAATAATTGAAGTTGATGTCGCAAAAAGCTCCCAAAAAGTTGCTCCTATTGGAGCATATTACTTCGACCTCGACTGTGAGATCATCTCCAGCCCATCCTGTTAAATCCTCTAAAAAGAAGTCTTCGACTTCGACCTCCACTTCGATCCCAAAAGAAATACAGGTTTCGAGATTGACATCACTAGCTACAGCTCAAATCACACCACTCCCACCATCAGAGTCGTCAAATTCAGCATCTAGTTTGCCGAAGTTCTCTATAAAGGATTCTCCCCTGATGTTGGACAGACTCAAAGGTCTTTTCAAACAAGCCTCCTTGGTAGTCCTCTCAGATAATGATGAAGCTCGAGATACTGCTGCTTCAGTATCAGCAGCCATTGCTGCAACAACCTATAGATCCAAAGCCAATTGCTCGGAAGGCTAAAAAGAGGCATGCGGAACAAGACGGTGAACACAAACGTCCCTGACTTGAATCTGACATATCAAAGGTATCTAAACCACAGAAGTTCAATTGTTCTCCACGACCTCCATCTTGGGCAATTTCGGGTTCGACTGTCACTCTGCCATAACTGCTGGCTACATGTAGTCAACCCTGTCCACTACCCTTCCTTCAGATTCGATGATGGATAATACCACTATGAAGCCAACTTCTTCTGCTTCGACATTGGCTGAACCACCAATGCCTTCAGACCCGATGTCTACTTGTCTCTTAGAAGGAGCGATGAGGATGCAAGCAGACAGTCTCATCCAAACAAACAAAGAGTGGTGTGGATTCTAGAAAAGCTCATACAAACAATGTTGGAACCAGTTTATGAAGTAAATGTCTTGAGTAATAGTAAACATTTTCCTAATCAAGCTTTTAAGTGTAGAGCTGCTCTGTAGGAAAGAAAATACTGCTGAGTGGGAGATAATTATTAGAGGAAAGAGCATTCCATTTTGCTCTGATCACCTTTGATTTTAAATCCCTGAGAATTGGGGGCTCATGACACATTTTAACAGCTAAGGTCAGCCCAGAAATCTATGGGTTTCTTCTACTGTGCTGCCTTTGGCTGTTAACATTTCCCTTAACTCCTAAATTCAGGTATTTTAAAACATTTTTGCATAAAGGGTGAGTCCCCTAATGAGTTCATGAAAACAACCTATCAGAGCATAAGCTGCAAGTTGCTATGTTGTGCGGACATCTAATCTAATCAGATCCTGAACTTTTATCAAACAGTTCTGGCACTAGGGCTATCTATGGCACCTGTGAGAAGCACTGTAAGTAGTGGTGGTGACAGATTAGGGATTGGTGGCAGAATCCTTTTCCCCAAGTGCACCAGGAGTTGCTTCTAATATGTTCTCCAAATGCATTTAAAACAATGTGATGGAGGCAGATAGTGGCTAAGGGTTCCGAACGGGAAGAAAGCAATTGGGGGCCAGCAGTGGAGAGTTGGTTTCATCCCAAAGAAGCAGAATAGAGAAAATGGCTAATGACCACCCCACCTCTTTGCTTTGAGAATGATCCTAAATCTTCTTTTTAAAACTTTGCCAATCTTTTCTCTCTTTCTGTGGTTGCATTCTCTCCTTTATTCCACTTCTTTTCTCTCTGGCAGATGAGAAGAATGTTGTGAAGACAGGAATGACTCAAAATGTCTAGAAGATATGCATACACAGAATACAGGATGTGATATTTCAAAAATCACAGAAGCTCTAAGCTTTGCTGTGCTCGATACATATGGGGTAAGATCTGATTTCCCTCTTCTAGACAAAGCTTCTAGACCTGCCAAATTGGAGGTATAGAAATATAATAAACAAACAAACTTCCCTTTTTGGAGAGAGAGATGTGGGATTAGCTTGGCAATTGTGTTTGTATATGGGTGTAAGAAGGCTGGAGAAGATGGAGGTCTCTGCAAATATTGATGACTGCTGATTGGATCTGGTGCCATGTTGCACACCAGAACTGGCAGACAGCAAGAGAAACTAATGGGAGCTGTGTATGCACAAGCAAGAGGGAGTGCCTGTACATGTGAACAAAATAAAACGTGGTGAGGCCAACTGAATTTACATGGTGAAATGTTGCTTGGTGAACTTGGTTGTTCTTGATTGCTAAAACAACACGTTTTCGCTTCTTCTAAATTTGAGCACAGTGGTACAAAGTCCCAGTAGCTCTACTATAGTTACAGATCGGATTGATTCTTTCTACCTGGCACTGTTGTGAGTTCTCTACATTCTGTGCTGTGTTAAAAGGGCAACACTGGCAGTTGGTTTTGTGTATACAGTTGTTGCCAGGAGGGACATGGGGTGAGAATATAAACAGCAAGTAAGCTGGTGCTGTCTTGGTTTATTTTCTAGGACTTCATCATCACAAGGAACCTCTTGAGCTATCATGCTTTAATTTAGAGCATTTGCCCTGACATCTAAGGGCGTTTATACACGACCCCTAAGCTCCGCCGCAAATGGCTGCAAGGTCCGGACCTTAAAAATGTTTACCCACCAGCTCCGGACTTTGCAGACAATTAAGTGCGACCCCGCCCACTTTAGCGCGACCAAACAGCAGTTTTCTTGTACCTGGTCTTTGATGGTGACAAATATTTGATCCGGTGTAAGGATAGTGAGTGCGGGGCTCTCCTGGCTTCTGTTTGTTCTTTTTTGCACCCCGCCCCTTTAAGAGATCTGAATGCTGCCGGGAACAAAACGGAGGTAAACTGGCAGTCTTTTCTTTCTTTTTTCTCCCTCCCTCAGGCAGCCAGCAACCAGGAAGTGCGGAGGGGGGTGGGGACAGAGGAAGACAGAGGAAGAGCAACGAACCCCTAAGATCCTTAAGTGGCCAGCGGATCTTAGGGGTAGTGTAAAAAGGCCCTAAGATGGCTCAATAGAATTGAAAACTTCTACAAGGTAATGGGTAGGTGCTCAATCTTGGACACTGAAAAATCTCCACAACCACAAAAGTCAAAAGCACAAATATGTTTAGTTGGTTCAAACAAACAAATGAACAAACACATCAATGAGATTGTTGAAATTATTCACTGTGTCAAATCCTTGCCTTATTGTTCTATTACGAAAACTTCCAGGGCTTTGTGACACTGATTGGCAAGCTCTGAAGCAGCGTGTGCTACAAAATTAAACTGCATTGTTTTACTAAAGTATGCTACTGTAGAAGAAAAACTCTTCCCACTCTTAAAAAAACAAAACAAAAACAGACCTGCCTTGGAAGAAATATGCTAAGAAGAGGTTCTGCTGAACCACAAAAATTTCCTCCCTAGTCCAAGTTTCCATAAAGCAACTACAAAGCCATTTTATTTTCCTCTGCTTTCAATTTGGTAAGAAAAGCTGGAAGAATCTCTCAAGGAAGTAATTGGCATCTTGCTGCATTTGTAAAGAGCTTTGACTGTGGTTTTAAAAGGTTAACCATACACAATAGAATTGTTTCTAATGGTTTTTTAAAAGAAAATAACTTGGCTTGTTTCAAAACCAATGAAGCCTGATACTCTGGTGATAAAGAAGTAGGTGTAATTTATGGTACCCATTAGGGAAGGAGACAAAGGACTTAAAGGAAAGTTTAACACTTGGCAAAATATGTCTGAATCTCTCCAATTAGCCTGTTGTTTCTCTTAGAGCAAAATAAAAGAGAAGAAAGGTAAGAGAGTTGTTTTTCTTCAGCAGAAAGGTCATGAAATAAGAAGAGGACCAAGAAGAAAGTTGCAGCAAATAATCCTGCTGCTGGCTACCAGTCTGTATTTAAGAATATATCAACTCTTACATTTCAGTTTGTTTAGAAATGGCTAACTTTTCATAGGATCAAACTGCTAATGCATTTGTGAAATCGTGTAATATAGCAAATATTAGATTACAATTTACGGACAGGAACAGGGGCAGATTAAAAAAGAAGGAATGAGCAGGTTTGGGGGTATGAAGAAATATATTAGGAAAAATTACATACTTAAAAGTCTCTCCACATCAAAAAATAAAAAATCAAAAAATCCAGGCAAAATCCAGAGAAACAATAGTAATGCAAAGACAAAGGACAAAAACATGTAGCACCTTAAACACTATTATATTTTGATGTAAGCTTTCATGGATCAAAGCCTGCTGGCATATGGCAACAGAATGAAATGTTCAAAGAAATATAAATTCCATACCAAGTATTCATTGGCTCTTGTATATACAGTATGGTACATTTACATGTACTGTACAAACCGGCTTAGAGTACAAATTTGTGCACCTTTCCTCAAACGTCCTGCTGCTTTTCATGGAGTTGAAAATTATATACCTATGAAATATGTAAGTATAGGATTTTAGCCTTAAAGTATTTTATGAGCAATATTATTGTTTTAAAGCATGCAAAACAAAAAGGCCATAAACTCAGATCAAACCTAGTTTCAGACCAGAGTGACATGAAGTCAAAGTGAACTATAAAATGGAGAACTCACAACTAGCTTTCCTCATACTGACAAAAAGCTGTTTGGATGAGCAGTGAAATGATTCAGTCTCTCAAGAAAATAAGTCCAATTGCAATGAGTCAACTTCCAGATAAACTCAGTGGGGTGACTGAGGATCTTCACACACAAATCCCTTAAAAATTTCACATACTTTGTAAACCAGGGTCACTAAGTCCAAGTCAAATTGACAGCACATGATATGCATAATAACACAGGTAGGTGGCAGAAGAGGAGGAGGCAACATGAATATGAGTGGATGAAATACGCCAACCTATCCTCTTATCAGGTGCTCTGAGTGAAGCCATTAACTGTTAGGAAGAGAGCTTAAAAGAGCAGAGTTACAGCTGTGCATTGAACCTCAACCCAGGTCTCAGATTTGGTAGTTCCAAGTTATATGCACAGCTTGTGCAATATTCTCCATTGGGCCACCTTATTGGGAATCGGGATGTGCTGCCTTGACCTAGCATGAACTGAAGTTTGACATTCTGAAAAGGTTGACATTCTGCAGCAGATGATTTTGGAGGCTATTGGGCGTTTTATCTCCATTTGTCAAACGCCAGGAAAGAAACCAAACAGCCCTGACATTCCTCACATGGAAACAAGTTCACCTGTTTGGGATGTTCTGCCCTCATCGTCCTAAGGTCAAGGCGTGGTGCTTGCCGGAGCTACCAATCGTGGAGAGCTGCCCCCCCACCCCCAGCAGATCGATCCTTGGGATTTATTTCAAAGGTTGGCATGGCAAAGGTCGCATCCATTGGACGACCACTTGCTCGATAGGGTCACCCCTCACAAGCAAACCGGTAAGGATACAGTACTCCGATTTATGCCAGGTATCTCCTTAGGGTTACTTGATATGCAACCCCAAGCAGGAGTCTCTCTCTCTCTCTCTGTGTGTGTGTGTGTGTGTGTCCCTCCTTGCCAGGCATCTCCTTAGGGTTACTCGATATGCAACTCGGAGTAGCCCCCCCCCTCTCTGTGTGTGTGTGTGTGTGTGTGTGTGTATCCGTCCGTCCTTGCCGGGTATCTCCTTAGGGTTACTTGCTATGCAACCCGGAGTAGGCGGTGTGTTGAATGCCTTTAATTAAGGCCAGGCTTGAGGGGATCCGACCTCTCCGACAAGGAGCCGGAGAGAAGAACGGAGAGGTGGGCAGCGGGGGGTCTGGGTAAAAGGCGGAACTTGACGGAACTCCCTGATTTCATATGATTTTTACATGGGATCCTTCCCAAATCACCATCAAATCACACATCCCATTCATGGTCAACTATTACACAAGAATAATCACGTTTCCTCCAGCGCATGGCTCGGCAGTGGCGCAAAAACATGGTTCCATCGCACGGAACCATCTGATTTCATATGATTTTTACATTGGATCATAATAAATCCACTATCATATATAGAGCCCATTTCAATCCACAGATTGCACAACAAAAATCACGGGTCCATCAGCGCATGGCTCCACAGTGGCGCAAAAACATGGTTCCAAGGCATGGAACCACATGGAACTCCCTGATTTTTACCCAGGATCAACTCCAAAACACTATCACATCCTAGGCCCCATCCATACACACAGACTGCACACCCGAAATCAGGCGTCCGTCAGCGCATGGCTCCGCAGCGGCGCAAAAATATGGTTCCAAGGCATGGAACCACACGGAACTACATGATTTTTACCCAGGATCAACTCCAAAACACTATCACATCCTAGGCCCCATCCATACACACAGACTGCACACCTGAAATCAGGGGTCCGTCGGCGCATGGCTCCACAGCGGTGCAAAAACGGGTCTGGGTAAAAGGCGGAACTTGACGGAACTCCCTGATTTTTACCCAGGATCAACTCCAAAACACTATCACATCCTAGGCCCCATCCATACACACAGACTGCACATCCGAAATCAGGCGTCCGTCAGCGCATGGCTCCACAGTGGCGCAAAAACATGGTTCCAAGGCACGGAACCACACGGAACTACCTGATTTTTACCCAGGATCAACTACAAAACACTATCACGTCCTAGGCCCCATCCATACACAAAGACTGCACACCCGAAATCAGGGATCCGTCAGCGCATGGCTCTGCAGTGGCGCAAAAATATGGTTCCAAGGCACGGAACCACACGAAACTACATGATTTTTACCCGGGAAAAACTCCAAACCACTATCACATCCTAGGCCCCATCCATACACACAGACTGCACACCCAAAACCAGGCGTCCGTCAGCGCATAGCTCTGCAGTGGCACAAAAACATGGTTCCAAGGCACGGAACCACACGGAACTACCTGATTTTTACCCGGGATCAACTCCAAACCACTATCACATCCTAGGCCCCATCCATACACACAGACTGCACACCCGAAATCAGGGGTCCGTCAGCGCATGGCCCTGCAGTGGTGCCAAAACATGGTTCCAAGGCACGGAACCACACGGAACTCCCTGATTTTTACCCAGGATCAACTCCAAAACACTATCACAACCTAGGGCCCATCCATACACACAGACTGCACTCCCGAAATCAGGCGTCCGTCAGCGCATGGCTCTGCAGTGGCACAAAAATATGGTTCCAAGGCACGGAACCACATGGAACTACCTGATTTTTACCCAGGATCAACTCCAAAACACTATCACATCCTAGGCCCCATCCATACACACAGACTGAACACCCGAAATCAGGGTCCGTTGGCGCATGGCTCCACAGCGGTGCAAAAACGGGTCTGGGTAAAAGGCGGAACTTGACGGAACTCCCTGATTTTTACCCAGGATCAACTCCAAAACACTATCACATCCTAGGCCCCATCCATACACACAGACTGCACATCTGAAATCAGGCGTCCATCAGCGCATGGCTCTGCAGTGGCACAAAAATATGGTTCCAAGGCACAGAACCACATGGAACTACCTGATTTTTACCCAGGAGCAGCTCCAATCCAGTATCACATCCTAGGCCCCTTTCTGGACTCCACAAAGGTATCTGCACATCAGGCCCAACGCTTACTAGGCCCGATGGCCTCAACTACATCTATCATCCCACACGCCAGACTCCGCATGAGACCTCATGGCTTCTAGCCCAGTTTTGACTTCACCGCGACAACCCGTCCAAACGGCTCACCTCCGCCCTCCTCACCAGCCTAAGGTGGTGGAAGTCCTCCCGCGATCTAAGAACGGGAAGGCCCTTCAAACAGCATTACCCATCCATCCAGGTAACCACAGATGCCAGTACGACGGGATGGGGTGCCACCTGCAACCACCTCTCGATCCATCACAGGTGGACACTCAAGGAGCAAGCCCATCATATCAACTACCTAGAACTCCTTGCCATTTTCAAAGCCCTCAAGGCATTCGAACTCCTCCTTGCACACAAGACGGTCCAAGTAATAACAGACAATACTACAGCACTTTATTACTTGAACAAGCAAGGAGGAACTCACTCGAAATCTCTACTGCACCTCACCCTCAAACTTTGGAGATGGTGCATAGCCAAGGGCATTCACCCAATAGCCTTTCAAATTGCGTCATGCAACAATGTGGCAGCAGATGAACTGAGCCGCCTCACCCACGACAACCATGAGTGGAGCCTCTCAGAGACAGCGTTTCAGATCCTCTGAAGCAGGTGGGACACCCCAACCATGGATCTATTTGCATCTCAAGTCAACACCAAATGCAGCTTGTACTGCTCCAGAGCAGGAATAGGCAAACACTCACAGGGAGATGCCTTTGCCACCAGCTGGCCCCCGGGTCTTCTCTACGCGTTCCCACCAATACCACTCATCCAGAGAATGCTGATGAAGATCAGGCACCACGGAGCCCATGTCGTACTGCTGGCCCCGTGGTGGCCAAGACAGCCATGGTTTCAAGTCTTACAAACAATGGCGATCGACTCTATCAGGCTGACATCAACGCCTGATCTCCTGACACAACACCAGGGCCAAGTCAGACACCCAGACGTCCTGACTCTCCACCTGACGGCATGGTACATCTGCTAACAATTACAGATGCACACACAAGCTCCAGGAAGAAGTCTACAAATACACTATATGCACATAAGTGCGCATTCTTCCTATATTTCACTCGAGCCAACTCTCAACCCTCGAGTCCAACTAACATTCAGGTCCTCCTAGAATTCCTCCTCTTGCTCTTCAACAGAGGACTATCCTTATCTACCTTAAGAGTCTACACTGCAGCCGTAGTGGCACATCAACCACCTGATTCGGAGGCGGCAGCCTTGTTTATTCATCCTAAACTTAAGAGGTTCCTACGAGGCATCGCTAACCTAAGTCCACAACATAGAGCCCTGACACCACAATGGTCTCTCTTCCTGGTACTGAACTGTCTAACTAACTGAACCTATGGTGACCACGTCTCTGTACTTACTTACCTTAAAAACAGCTTTTCTAGTGGCAATCACATCAGCCAGATGAGCTTCAGAACTCGCTGCGCTCAGAGCGGACCCACAGTTCCTCAAATTCCATCATGACAGAGTGGAACTTCGGCCGGACATCTCTTTCTTACCGAAGATAGTGTCATCCTTCCACGTGTCTCAGCCACCTATTCTACCGACCTTCTTCCCAAACCCAAGTACTCACCTCGAGAGAAAGCTTCACTCCCTCGACGTCAAAAGAGCTCTCCTCTTTTATACTTCCAGAACAGCTTCTGTTAGAAAGACACACAAGCTCTTTATCAGGACCTCGGCACCATCTCGAGGTCATCAGGTATCCCCTCAATCCATCTCCAGATGGATTGTTACAACTATCAAAATGGCTTACACCACTGCGCATGTCTCCCTACCTGTCATGCCTCAGGCACGCTCTACAAGAGTAGTAGCCTCCTCCACGGCTTTCCTAAAAGGAGTGCCCCTGGAAGACATATGCAAATCGGCTAGCTGGTCTCGACCATCTATGATCCTGAGGCACTACAAGCTAGATGTCAGGACGCAGAGATCAGCCGCATTTGGCAAAGCAGTTTTGACAACTGTGCTACCATGACTACCCTCCACCGGTAAGTCAGCTTGCCAGTCACGCTATGTGTGGATTTACAGAGTCCATGAAGAAGAAATGCAGGTTATTTACCTGTAAGTTAAGTTCTTCGAGTGAACCTCTGTGAATACACACCACCTACCCGCTTCACTTCTCTCCGTCATGGCTCGTTGTACTCTCAAAAGGTCAGCGACGGACCAGAGGGGAACTGAGTCAGCAAGGCGGGAGATGGGTGAGCATGCACACAGAGGGGAGGGGCTTGTAAGCCTTAAGCTTGGAACGAATGGGAACTCAAGCGCGCAGGCGCGAAGACCCATTGTGTGTATTCACAGAGGTCCACTCGAAGAACTTAACTTACAGGTAAGTAACCTGCATTTCCGTGTGGTTCCGTGCCTTGGAACCATGTTTATGCGCCATTGCGGAGCCATGCGCTGACGGACGCCTGATTTCGGGTGTGCAGTCTGTGTGTATGGATGGGGCCTAGGATGTGATAGTGGTTTGGAGTTGATCCCGGGTAAAAATCATGTAGTTTCGTGTGGTTCCGTGCCTTGGAACCATATTTTTGCAGCACTGCAGAGCCATGCGCTGACGGACGCCTGATTTTGGGTGTGCAGTCTGTGTCTATGGATAGGGCCTAGGATGTGATAGTGTTTTGGAGTTGATCCTGGGTAAAAATCAGGTAGTTCCGTGTGGTTCCGTGCCTTGGAACCATGTTTTTGCGCCACTGCAGACCCATGCGCTGACGGACGCCTGATTTCGGATGTGCAGTCTGTGTGTATGGATGGGGTCTAGGATGTGATAGTGTTTTGGAGTTGATCCCGGGTAAAAATCATGTAGTTTCGTGTGGTTCTGTGCCTTGGAACCATGTTTTTGCGCCACTGCAGGGCCATGCGCTGACGGATGCCTGATTTCGGGTGTGCAGTCTGTGTGTATGGATGGGGCCTAGGATGTGATACTGGTTTGGAGTTGATCCTGGGTAAAAATCAGGTAGTTCCGTGTGGTTCCGTGCCTTGGAACCATGTTTTTGCGCCACTGCAGACACATGCGCTGACGGACGCCTGATTTTGGATGTGCAGTCTGTGTGTATGGATGGGGCCTAGGATGTGATAGTGTTTTGGAGTTGATCCTGGGTAAAAATCAGGGAGTTCCATCAAGTTCCGCCATTTACCCAGACCCGTTTTTGCGCCGCTGCGGAGCCATGCGCCGACGGACCCCTGATTTCGGGTGTGCAGTCTATGTGTATGGATGGGGCCTATGATGTGATAGTGTTTTGGAGTTAATCCTGGGTAAAAATCAGGTAGTTCCGTGTGGTTCCGTGCCTTGGAACCATATTTTTGCGCCACTGCAGAGCCATGCGCTGATGGATGCCTGATTTTGGGTGTGCAGTCTGTGTGTATGGATGGGGCCTAGGATGTGATAGTGTTTTGGAGGTGATCCTGGGTAAAAATCAGGTAGTTCCGTGTGGTTCCGTGCCTTGGAACCATGTTTTTGCGCCACTGTGGAGCCATGCGCTGACGGACGCCTGATTTCAGGTGTGCAGTCTGTGTGTATGGATGGGCCCTAGGTTGTGATAGTGTTTTGGAGTTGATCCTGGGTAAAAATCAGGTAGTTCCGTGTGGTTCCGTGCCTTGGAACCATGTTTTTGCGCCACTGCAAGGCCATGCGCTGACGGACGCCTGATTTCGGATGTGCAGTCTGTGTGTATGGATGGGGCCTAGGATGTGATACTGGTTTGGAGTTGATCCTGGGTAAAATTCAGGTAGTTCCGTGTGGTTCCGTGCCTTGGAACCATGTTTTTGCGCCACTGCAGACCCATGCGCTGACGGACGCCTGATTTCGGATGTGCAGTCTGTGTGTATGGATGGGGACTAGGATGTGATAGTGTTTTGGAGTTGATCCTGGGTAAAAATCAGGGAGTTCCATCAAGTTCCGCCATTTACCCAGACCCGTTTTTGCGCCGCTGCGGAGCCATGCGCCGATGGACCCCTGATTTCGGGTGTGCAGTCTATGTGTATGGATGGGGCCTATGATGTGATAGTGTTTTGGAGTTAATCCTGGGTAAAAATCAGGGAGTTCCGTGTGGTTCCATGCCTTGGAACCATATTTTTGCGCCACTGCAGAGCCATGCGCCGACGGACCCCTGATTTCGGGTGTGCAGTCTATGTGTATGGATGGGGCCTATGATGTGATAGTGTTTTGGAGGTGATCCTGGGTAAAAATCAGGGAGTTCCGTGTGGTTCCGTGCCTTGGAACCATATTTTTGCGCCACTACAGAGCCATGCGCTGACGGATGCCTGATTTCGGGTGTGCAGTCTGTGTGTATGGATGGGGCCTAGGATGTGATAGTGGTTTGGAGGTGATCCTGGGTAAAAATCAGGTAGTTCCGTGTGGTTCCGTGCCTTGGAACCATAATTTTGCGCCACTGCAGAGCCATGCGCTGACGGATGCCTGATTTCGGGTGTGCAGTCTGTGTGTATGGATGGGGCCTAGGATGTGATAGTGTTTTGGAGTTGATCCTGGGTAAAATCAGGTAGTTCCGTGTGGTTCCATGCCTTGGAACCATATTTTTGCGCCACTGCGGAGCCATGCGCTGACGGACGCCTGATTTCGGGTGTGCAGTCTGTGTGTATGGATGGGGCCTAGGATTTGATAGTGTTTTGGAGTTCATCCTGGGGAAAAATCAGGTAGTTCTGTGTGTTTCCGTGCCTTGGAACCATGTTTTTGCGCCACTGCAGAGCCATGCGCTGACGGACGCCTGATTTCGGGTGTGCAGTCTGTGTGTATGGATGGGGCCTAGGATGCTATACTGATCCTGGGGAAAAATCAGGTAGTTCTGTGTGTTTCCGTGCCTTGGAACCATATTTTTGTGCCACTGTGGAGCCATGCGCTGACGGACGCCTGATTTCGGGTGTGCAGTCTGTGTGTATGGATGGGGCCTAGGATTCGATAGTGGTTTGGAGTTGATCCTGGGTGAAAATCAGGGAGTTCCATGTGGTTCCATGCCTTGGAACCATGTTTTTGCGCCACTGTGGAGCCATGCGCTGATGGACCCGTGATTTTTGTTGTGCAATCTGTGGGTTGAAATGGGCTCTGTATATGATAGTGGATTCATCATGATCCAATGTAAAAATCATATGAAATCAGGTGGTTCCGTGCGATGGAACCATGTTTTTGCGCCACTGCCGAGCCATGCGCTGGAGGATACGTGATTATTCTTGTGCAATAGTTGGCCATGAATGGGATTTGTGATTTGATGGTGATTTGGGAAAGATCCCATGTAAAAATCATATGAAATCAGGGAGTTCCGTCAAGTTCCGCCTTTTACTTTCTTCCGGCAGCGGGGCTCTCGCTCGGTCGCGGGGTCGGTGGGCACGCCTGGCTTCGCTCCCAGGTTTGCGCGGGGCGGGGGCGGGGGCGGGGGGGGGGCTGAGGCGGGCCGCGGGCTGAGAGAGACGCCTCCCCTTGCGGAGGCGCGCCCGGTTGGGCCCCAAGGGGGGGGGCGGCAGCCTCCTCAGGAGGGCGCCACCGACGACGACAACGGCGGCGGTGGCAGGAGCGGCAGCCGTGGAAAGGGCCCGCCGCGGAGCCATGGGGTCTGGACGACAGGCGCTTCTGGTGCTCCTGCTGATGCTGCCGCTGCTCCTGCTCTTCGCCGCCCCTCCTCAAGGACCGCTGCGGGCCGCCGGGCTCCCTTTCCCCGGTGGGTATCTGGCTCGAGGGGGCCCGTCAGACAAGAGGCCGGACCCCTTTCGGGCAGGGCGAGGGTGGCCGCCGCCGCTGGGGGGCTTTGGGGAGGGTCGCTGCGCTTTTGGCGCGCGTTGGAGCCGCTTTCCGAGGGCTCCGGTCGAAGCCGAAGCCTCTCCTGGGGCGCCCCTTCATTGACGCCTCCGGGTTAAAAAGTTAGGTTCGGCTGAGCAAACGGCGGCGGCGGCGGCGGCGGCAGGTCGAGTTTGTGACCGTCCTCGGGACAGCGCAGCAAAGCCCGCTTTGCCGAGGATGGAGGGGCCACGTCGTTGAGCCCGGACGGAGCCCAAATGTGGTCCTACGGGTCTCTCTAGGAACGGCTGGAAGAATTCAAGCGGGGGGGGGAGGACGGGGGGGGGAGAGAGATTGAGGGCGCGAACATACCTCACACTCTTTAAAAATTGCGCGGTCGACACCTGAGAGGGAAGGGCAATCGTTTCGACGGCAGATGCCAGCGATTTCTGGGCGCGTCACTTCTAGGTCGAATTAGGAAAAAGAGAGAGGCGCTTTCCCGCTTTTATGCTGCAGAGATGCGGCGAGTGACTCGCGCCCCTGACGCGTGATTTTGATGACACGACGCGACCTTGGTTTGTAGGAGCCGCAAAAGCAACCTCGCGGGTCTGGGGAGAAACGGGTCGCGTTTTGTAGGAGCCCCAACAGGCTCAGCAAAGGTGCCTCCAGGGCGCGACGGTTGTCCTCCTTCATTCGCTACAGAACTGTAGAGCCACCCCCCCAAAGTAATAAGCGAAAGGAAAACAGTTAAGGAGGAAGTGCTAGAAGTGTCGCCACGTCTTTTCGTTGGCAGCCTTTACAAACCAACAACCCAAAAGCATCCTCAGGTTTTCAGGGGGTTTAGCATTTTTGTCCTTTTCTTTATCTGAGTGAGAAGGCTTATTTCCTTTTAAACATTCCTTGGCTATAACCTGCTTCCAGCTTCAAGTAGCATGTCAACTGCTACTTTATATATAAATACTAATCTGAAAACTAATAGGAAAAAATGAGGGCTACAAGGCTATGAAATGTATGAGATAAATGCATACCTAGAAGAAAATCTAAGTAAACTTTAGCTCATTTCCAAGCAGACCCGTGTGGGACCTTGGTATGAGTAATACTCTTAATGGGATAATTTTAGAACATAATTATCGTTGTGCCTTTACCCTGAACTTGGTTTGATACAAATAACTTGGCATAACTTGGAACTGCTGGGTTCATTGTATAGTGGGCTCTAGCCAATTTATGACATAGAGTCACATAGAGTTTCTGGATATTATGCCAGAAACATTTACATACTACTCGAAAGCAAAAAGCTACAGTAAAGCTTATGCCAAAACACGGATTGGTGGTGTGGTATCATGAGAGAAATATGTTAATATGAAATTATTAGTTATCTAACTGAATTGGAAATTCAGATTTTTGCCTCTGTGCTGGAATTTCATCAGTGTACAGTTTTGAGTGCACACACTTAGTTTGAAAGACATGTTTCTTCTAGACATTTTTATTACTTTGTCACTCCAAGCAAAAGATACCTTGAGAACTTGCTGGAAAAAAACACCCGACATTGGTCGCCTCCTTCCATACGAACCTACCCGGCAATTAAGATCTAGCCAGGGGGCCCTTTTGAAAGAGCCATCCCTCAAGGAGGTGAGATGGCCTGTAGACACAGGGCCTTCTCGGCAGCTGCTCCCAAGCTATGGAACGCCCTCCCGATCGAGATCCGCCTGGCGCCAACACTGATTACATTCCGGCGCCAGGTAAAAACCTTCCTGTTCCAGGAATTAATTGATATAATATAGATTGTGGGTCCGCTGATGACAATTTTAGAATGATTTTAGTGTAAGGTTTTTTATTGATGATTTATTGATATTTTACTTTTAACTATTTTAAATCGTTTTATTCTTTGGATTGTAAGCCGCCCAGAGACCTTGGGTAGTGGGCAGCATATAAGTTAAATAAATAAATAAATAAATAAATAAATTGGTAAGAATGCAATTGTTAGGGCTTACCAATTGTTTTAGCAAGAAGTGGTTAACTGATTAAAACAAAAAAGGAGTCAGCCTCTAAAATTTCCCCTGGCTTGGTGTCTCTTTTTGAATAGTAGTGAGCAATGGAGAGAGTAGCCTGTAGACCAGCTATTATCAACCTTCATTTGGCCATGGCCATAAACATAATATGAAAGAAATATAGGCTGAGTCAGAATTGTGTAAGTTACACAATGAACCTTATAAAGCATTGTGAGAAGAATTTCCAGTCTGTGGTCCCCTTCAAATGGGCTAGGCTAGAGCCTCCCAGGGGGGCATATGCTTAGACCATCTTGACTGCTGACATAGGTGTTATCAACATTTGGCATCCTTTTCTGCTGGCAACATGAACACATTATTGTGCAGCATTATATCCGGCCATTTCCTAATGTTTTGTAACGTATTATATTGTATTGTATTGTATTTATATTTTTTACTTATATACCGCCCACTTTTCCCAAGGGAACTCAAAACAATACCAAAGCAATTCAAGCAAGTAACGCTGATCCTCAATGGGGCATATGAAATAATGATCCAATCAAATTAAAAATTCAAAAACAAGGATATGATAATACAAGAGCAAAAACACAGGTGGACGAACAAACAGCATAAAGACAAATCAACCACCTTGATTGCCAAAGGCAGCCTTAAACAGCCAAGTTTTCCAAAGCTTCTTTAAAGGCTGAGAGGGGCTCTGCCGTCCTAAATTCCCTCGGAAGATGACTCCAAAGTGTAGGGCCTGCCAAAGAGAAGGCACGATTCCAGGTTGAGGCCTTTGGTGGATAGAGAAGCACATTATCCCACATTCATAAACCTTAGGCTTTTTTTTAAAGGAATTATGTATTTCATAATTAGAGATTATGTAACTTTTTGTAGAATACTCATGCCTAGAAAAGTACTGTATATCTTATGTTATTTGTGCAAAAATTAAGAAGATGAGGCTTTCTTATTTTGGACACCTCATGAGAAGGCAAGATTATCTTGAAAAGACAAAAACTCTGGGAAAGACTGTTTCCTGCTTGCTTTTTGTGTCTCCTTTTTCAGGCAAATAGGACGTGAAATCCCACAACATCTAAAAAGCAACATGTTGCTCATACATCCATTATAAGAATGCTTGTCTAATTTTCCCAGTCTTTCTGGAAGCTGAGTCATGGCAACTGGACTTCTTTTTCTTGAGAGATAGAAATGTTTTGTTGCTCATCCAAACAGCTTCATCAGTCTGAATAAAGCTACAGTAGTTGCAAGTCCTCCATTTTATAGTCGGCTTTGACCTCTTGTTCCCTTGGTCTGAAATAGGCTCATAAGAAGAACAATGGCCTGAACAGGCTTGTTAGGTAGACAACAGCCAATAGCCTTAAGGTGAACAATGGGCTGTGGTGCTGAAATCCATAAAGTATGGGTCGTTAGCTATGGCCTTGGTGGTGAAGACTTTTTGATTTGGCTGGGTATTGTTGAAAGCAGATAGACTGTGCCTGAGGCCCCCACCTTTGTTGAGAGAGGGGTTTTCCAATGCTCACATGAATAGCTTCCCTGACTCCTCTCTCAAAGCACCTCTCTTCTCTGTCTAATATTTGTACATCCTCGGCTTTGAATGAATGCTCTTTATCCTTCAAGTGGAGGTGTACTGCTGATTCTGGTACTGAGCTTTTACCCCTCCTATGTTGGGCTATCCTTCTGTTTAATGGCTGTTTAGTTCACCAATGTCGAGGCCTGCACACTCCTCACTGCATTGGACTGCATATACTATATTGCTCCCTTTTTGTTTTGGTATTGGGTTCTTTGGGTGGACAAGTCTCTGCCTTAGTGTGTTTGTGGATTTGAAAAAAAAAACAGGGTTGTGGTTTGTCAAAATCCTTTTAAGCTTCTCCGACACTCTAGCCATGTAAGGAATGACCAGGTTCTTCCGTCGGGTCTGGGTCTCAGACTGATCCCTTGTTCTTCTGGATTGGCACACTGCTTTGTTGAAGGCCCTCTTTAGATATCCACAGGCCTTAAGTGCTGTCTTCAGGTGCCTGTCTTCCTTCTTCTTGGCTTCTGTGGAGGTGGGGATGCTGTCTGCTCTGTGGCTTAGGGTCCTGATGATTCTTAATTTGTGCTGATGGATGGTGGGAGTCAAACAGTAAGTACTGATCTCTCTGTGTGGGTTTCCTGTAAACTTCTACTCCCAGGACACGGTCGGGTCTGATGATGACTGCAAAATCCAAGAAAGCCAGCCTGTTGTCTTGTGTCTTCCCTAGTGAACTTAATATTAGGGTCCACCACATTGATGTGGTCTGTAAAGGCCTATACTTATTGAGCCTTGATGTTCACCCAGGTATCATCTACATACCTGAACCAGTGAGATGGTGTTCTCCCTCAGAAGGTGTTGAGTGCCTTCTTATCCACTTCTTCCATGTATAGGTTGGCAGCAATTGGTGACACTGGGGAACCCATGGCACAACGATGCTTCTGTTTGTAGAAGTCCCCTCTGCCCATGAACTATGTGGTGTTCAGACACAGCTCAAAAATTTAATGTGCCTGTGATTGTGATCTTGAAATTCTTCACCTGCCCGAATGCTCATTTCTGTAAACACTTTTTGTTACTGTTTCATTTTCTTTCAAATAGTCACATTTTTCATGGTGATGTCATGATCACAAAAATGTGTTTCCTCTGTAATTGGTTTGTATAGTGTGGTTGACATATCTCTCTGATCTTTTGGCAGGGTGAGAGTTTTTCTCAAGTGTAGCAGTTCACATAGACATTGAGTCTATGTAATAGCCACTCTGATAATCCTACGTATGTTGACTCCTGCCAGGTCTGGGGAACAACATATTTTCTGTGGCTTGCCCAAAAATATAATACAGTATATTATCATTAACTGAATGCACACAATCAGCTAAATAGATTCATGGCAATGGATGATTGAAACTTCACCCAACTTCTAGACAGATTCTTGAACAAGAGTATTGATTATCACTAATCGGTGTGGTATATAAGTTTAACAAATAAACAAAAGATTGTCAGTATTCAGAGCATCCACAGGATTTTTTTGGGTGAGTGGGGAGAAACACAGTGGTACGTTAGCATTATGTGCACATATAACATCCACCATTACAGCAGTTTCCAGCTGTTTGTGTTAAAACAGTAGCCAAAATCCTGTTGCTTGGTGTAGTAAATTGCACTAGAGTAGGCCCATTGAATCAATGGAAATTTAATGTCAACGCCTCTATAACCTCAATTGCTTCAAAAGGGCCTACTCAAAGTGCAACTTGGTGCCCTATGTTGAGCTCAGAGACCTGCCATCCTGGACTCCTCATTTCCCTGCTTCCCCTGATAGACCCGTCATCCTCTGCTTCAGCAAGGCCTTTTATATTCTTCATGTTTGCTCTGTTTTCTGTCCCTGACTTGATCTACTTGGATGTGCAGCCTGCTGAAAATTGGTGAAGTTTGCCCTGGAGCTCTGATCTACCATTGTTTTGTCTATGGTGGTAGACCATGCCGCTAGATGAATCTAAAGTCTCATTGGGGGTGGCTTCATGGAGGGAAGCTGGGAAAGGGTGCGCTCTGCAACTTGGGTATCCTGAATTGAAGAACTAGTTACCCCCACACAAGCTATGGGTCTACGAAGATGATGCAGTCCTTTGCCATGTTCCTGCGTTTAGCTGTTGTTCTGTACCAATAGTTTAACAGTATATTGCTACTCTGCATGTAGGCTGCCTTGGTACCTTTGGGGGAGAGAAAAGAAGGATGTTAGACTAGAAGGACCATTTGTGTTACTTTTATAAAGTGACTCTTCCATTCTGCATCGTAACTATTACTATCTACAACTGACAGTGATTTATTCATTTCATTAATTGATAGTATTTTTTTTATTCTTTCTCCCAATAAAAGTCTCCAGGAAACTTTCAAAGCTACACATGCAATGATTTTCTTAACCACAAAATTGCAGAGGTAGTGATCCCACTGCAGCAAGGAAAAGCCATCATACAGAAGTAACAAGTAGCTTTAAGCTATCAGTATATGATAAAAAAATAGTTTCAGGCGACCTCTGCTTAATGTATACAGTACACTGCCCTTGTAATAGCCAGAAGGAGTTTTTACCAGTTAGTTCTATGTAAACGTAGTTCCTTTTTATAATTACTGTATATGGGGTGGGGGTTTACGACCATTTTAATCCTTAAGATCAAATATTGTACCGTGTTTCCCCGAAAATAAGACAGTGTCTTATATTAATTTTTGCTTCCAAAGATGCACTAGGTCTTATTTTCAGGGGATGTCTTATTTTTCCGTGAAGAAGAAGAATACAGTACACATTTATTGTTATCTTATTATCGAAGAGGCCTTATTTTCGGGGGATGCCTTATATTTCAGCGAGAGGCAAAACTGTAACTAGGTCTTATTTTGGGGGAATGTCTTATTTTCGGGGAAACAGGGTATCTGTTAATGCTTGACTGTATCACTGTTGGTATTTAGTTTTACTGCTTGGTATTTATTGTTTTGCAGACGTTGATGAGTGTGCTGAAGGGAGTGATGAGTGCCATGCAGACGCCATTTGTCAAAATACTCCCAAGTCATACAAATGCATGTGTAAACCAGGTTATAGTGGAGAAGGAAAAACATGTGAAGGTATGCACATTGTGGTTTTTGATTGCCCTAGACATGCTTGATCGACATTACCAGTTGAAATTGACTAAACAATGCAAAGAAGTAAATGCATACATAAGATGGCCTGGTGCAAGATATTCTGATCTGCACATGCAAGAAATCTAAACAATTATAAAGGATAAGAAATTTCCGAAGTAGATGTATTAGTCTCACATCTGTGTCTTTGGAAAGTAGATGCTGGCAGAAGGGGCAGACGGAGGCAATATAATGTAGCACCTTTCGGGTATCACCCCAAACCTACTCACTGATGTAATTAACAGTTCGATAGTTGTATTCCTGTGTTGACGAACCATTGGCTAAAACCTTCTTTGACTGGTTATGCCTAGGGCATGGGCCTTTCATTTTGGAATGAGTCCGGTTCTGAAACAAATCATGGCAGCACAGGTCCCATTTGGAACTTGGACCCACCCTTCAAAATGAAATCACCCATTGACTTACCTCACATGGGGCGATACTCCAACCAGGAAGTAGCCTCTGACACATCATCATTCCTTCTCCCTGGCACTGGCTAATCAGGCAGGGAGGCAGGATGATGTGTGTCGCTGCAGAGCTACTGACTTACCAGTGCTAGGGAGAAGGAAAGATGATGCATTGGAAGCTACTTCCTTGTTGGCGTATCGCCCCGCGTGAGGTAAGTCAGTGGGTGATTTCATTTCGGAGGGTGCGTTCAAGTTCCGAACGGCACCTGTGCTGTCATGATTCGTTTTGGAACTTGGCCCACTCTGAAACGAAAGGCCCATGCCTAGTTATGCCACATAAGGTTGATGATGTCATCAGCCTGGGATGATTTTTAGAAGTAAAACATTTCCTTTTTGCTAAAGGTCCCAAAGCTCTTGGGGAATTCACTACAGCTAATGACCTAATTTGTGGTATGCAGGCAGAGTAACCTACAGGATTCTAGCCATGGCTACTTTATCTATTATTTGTATCCTGATCTTGTCATGGAGATTTTTTTTAAATACACAGGAGATCTATTTGCACTCCTGTATCTGAGGAAGTGGAAATTGAATCACTGTGAAATAAAACTATTAAGTCTTTGAACTGTTGTATGTATGTATGTATGTATGTATGTATGTATGTATGTATGTATGTATGTATGTATGTATGTATGTATGTATGTATGTATGTATGTATGTATTTATTTATTTATTTATTTATTTATTTATTTATTTATTTATTTATGCTTCCTCTTTTTATTTGTTCAGAGGAAGGCCAAAGTATTATGTTACTGTTGGCAAACTGTCAACATATTTAAACTTAAATTATCTTTGCCTTACAAATAAAATAAAATAATGCTTACTATTAGCATGCATTTAATGCAGTCATGTTGTGACCTGTCTACAGCAAACAAGCATACATCAATCATGTTGTCTCTCACTTTATTCTCCAGACATTGACGAATGTGATAACGACTTCAATGGAGGCTGTGTGCATGAATGTTTCAACATTCCAGGCAATTATCGCTGTGCATGTTATGATGGCTTCATGTTGGCTCGAGATGGCCATAATTGTCTAGGTAAGGAATGCATTGCAAAATATGCCTGTCCTGGGTCAGGAGTGAATGCCATCAGTGCAAATCTCTTACATTTTTCTGTGACTATGGAACCCTTAAGCTAGCTGTTTCAAGGCAGTTCTTCTAACGTAAATAATAACATTTTGGGGGGGGGGGATGTGAGGGAGCTGTGTGTTCTCATGTGTCTATTCAGAGCCATAGAACAGGAAGAAACTAGAAAGGTCTAAATGCTATCGTGCCAGGTCAGCCCAAAGACTTATCTTTGGGGAGAGGAAAATGCAACCCTCCAGATATTAGTGGACTAGAAAAATCCATTAACCTTAGTGAGCAAAGTTGTGGAGAGGGATGATGGGTGGTTGTATTTGTTGGGGAACTTCATTAATGAGGAATATAAATTGATGAATTTTGACTAATTGACCAGATTTGTCAAAAATGTGACTTGTTTTTCAATTCATCCCCATCTCTAATGGTGACCTAATGCTTCTGTTTCATGTCATGACAGGGCTTGCATTGGAATTGCTGGAAATCATAACAGCATGTTGAGGCAGAAAATGCTATGGTTTAATTATGTGCTATATTAATTTCTCCCTTTTATCTGTCCTCTTGCATCTTTCATTACTTCAGCTTCCATGGGCAGTCTTAGGTTTGAATGTAATGACAGACAGCAAAAATTACTTTCTGCTTTCTCTGCAACATGCATATTTTCATATATATCTAATCTATTATATCTCCCTTTACTTGCTCTTTTATTAAGCTGAACTGCCGCAAACGTTGTAATCTTTCCTTGTATGAGAGTTGAACGAGCCCTTTGATCCTGTTGGCTGCCCTCTTCTTCCACATTTCTGCAATATTATTATTTTAGCTCTGGTGACCCGAACTGTATACAGTATTTCAGATGTGGTCATACTGGGAATTTATATAAAAGCAGTGTAATAGTGGCAGTTTTATTTTCAGTAACTCTTAAAAGTATGCCCAAAAAATCCTCTTTAAACCCCCTCCCCATGTGGATTAAAATACATTCCAGGACTGCAACTGCTTGTATGAACATGCAGATAGGAGTTGTTCATTGCCAGACCCTAAAGTTTGGTCTAGATTTTGTGGCTAGTGACTTACGAGTGAAAGCTGAGAAAGTGTGGCCGAACATCATGGAATCAAATAGCAAGCTGTTGTCAAGGGTTGGGCTGAGTAATCAGATAAGCAAAACATAACATGAACATTGATTGTCTCTGGTGCTGTATACAAAGAACTTGGAACAAGTTTGCTTCCTTGCATGCAATTTAGGTTCCTGGAAATCTCGGCTTTCACTTAAAAGAGAAAGATAAGCTTTTTATTCTTACCTGCATTTTGGAATATGTGTAGAAATGTACAGGAAGTATCTGCAAAAGGTGCTTTGTAACCAGTCAGCTACAAAAGAAAATCTTGTTGCCTAGTGCAGTCAGTTACAACTAGAGTAGAGACATTTCAATTAATGGAACTTGGTTCAATGGGACTACTCTAGGGTGACTTATGTTAAAGCAGCAGGATTCCAACTGTAGCTAGTAGAACTTACATGGTCATTGGCTTGGATTCTAGATAAATCCTTCACCCTTATGCAACATGTCCCTCTATATTCTCTCTTGTTATTATGTTGCTTTCTTCTCAAATAATTTAAAATCCTCCCAATGTAATTACTTCGATGAAATTAGATTCATACATTGGTGCAAAATAAGAATAGCTATATAGATTATAGCTGAGAGAACAGTTCAGTGTGTTAGGTGTCTGGCTGTGGCACTAGGGGGGTTGAGGGTTTAATTCCCCATGGTGTCTCCTGGGAGAAGAGCCACTCTGGGTAAGCTGCACAGTTTCAGGACATCCCTAGAAGCTGACGAAGCTGTTTGGATGAGCAGCGAAATGTTTCAATCTCTCAAGAAAAAGAAGTCCAGTTGCCATGACTCAAGAATCAACATGTAACATGTAACTATTGTTATATAGATGTTATTGATTTCCATGGTCTATTGCAGACTGGTAACCCAATCAGATGGCAGTGAATGAGCTGGGCAGAGTCCCTGCCCTGCTGAGGCTTCAGCTTTTACTGTGATTAGAGCCTGTCTTCTCAGTGGGGAAAGGCACTTCCTAATGGGCTGCTCGACTCCCAAGCCTTTCTAGAGTTTGAAGATGAACTTTTTCCCATGCTGTAACTCCTTTGGGATCTGATCTGAGGGAGATAAAACTAAGGAAGTATGCTGCATTAAGGCTTGTCCAGGCAGAGGTAAATGCACCTGGCACAGCACAGGTTATTTCCTCCTCTGCCCCTCTCATTTCTAGATCATGGAAGGCTCAATTCAATAAGATCCTTTCTTCTTCCCCTGCCTCACTTCCCCTGCTTCTTTGTTTTTCCAGGGAGTGAAGGTGCAGGTAATATTAATTTATTCCTGGGTTTCTTCATGGGGGCAGAGCTTAGCACTGTAGAATGTTTGATGGAGAGTTCATTTCTAAGTTGGGAGCATTTAATTAGCTCTGAAATTACCTTTTCAAAAGTGGACAAAAACAATTTCAAAAAGTATGGTGCTGTAAGGAACTGAATGTTTAAATATTTCTTTCCTGACAAGCCAAGGCAAACATTTTCAAAGATGTCCCTTTTGCAATGCCGTGTAGATGGAGAGTACTGGTCAGCTTCAATCTCTTTCATGATACACCACAACCAGACTGTGTGATCATGCCCTCAATTTTATCTGTTGTATAATATCTCTAGTGTTTTTCCAAAAGCCAAAAGTATTTGAACTGGGGGGGGATTATGAGGGAAAAAGCATAAGCATATTTCATGTGGCTTAATTTTTTTATTGAAACAAATTCAAAGGAAAACGAGGGGAAGAAAGTATACTGATTTTAAGATATGAGGAAAACTATGCCATTATTATATATGCAGGTAGTGCTTTCTGCACAGTCACCTGAAAATTGTTAATTGCGATTCTGAATGTCTAATTTAATTACATAATTCATTCTTTATATGAAATTTATATTCTGTCCTTTTAGGCAGAATGCTTAGTACTGTATTTTGTTTCTTAATTACATTTATCAAGCCATTCATTTTTATGTATGGAACATTTATGGAGAAAGAAAGCTATCGAAAATTTTCTGCAAATTGTCATTGCTCTGCATAGTTTGCCCACTTCTGCGACAACATTTTTTATATTATTTATTTATTTATTTATTTATTTATACATTTATATACTGCCCATCTTCCAGAAGGAATTCCGGGTAGTTTACCACAATGCAATAAATCAATAATAGCACAGTACATATAGAAAAAACATTTAACTAACACAATAAATAAAAAACAACAACAAAAGACAACATACGCAGAAAGACAGTCTTGTTCTATTGCCTCCCCCCCCCAAAAAAAAAGCTGCACAGTCTTGCTTTCTCTAGCACCTCTTGGGAATGCTAGTTCTGTTGCCATTAGTGAATGGAGGCTTGACATTTCCATCAGAGCATCTTTTGCTGTTGACCAAAAGGACCTTGGAGAAACTGAGTGTAGGATAAGGGTTCCAAGTCTTCCTGTAATGCAGGTTGATTTAGCTAGATGTAATATGCTATACTGCCACTGTTATTTTCTCCACTACTACCAAACCCATCTTTTACCATGAGGCTCTAAAGGAAAAAAATTCTAACTCCCATACTCCCCCCTGTCACTTCTACATTCAAAACTCTCAAATTCTCTCACCCCCTGTATTAATCCCCCTTCCACCTCCCCTGTTCATCTTCACCCAGATCTGGTGTCTGTTTTCTGTCTTTTGTGGAATTTTTACAACAGCATTAAAACAACACCAGCCCAATTAATGCATGCAAATGTACTATACATTGAACAGCCAATGAATATTTGATATGAAGCTTATATTCCATTGTATATTATATTATACAGCTAATTCTGCTGCTGTATGTCCGAAGAAGTGTGTGTGTCCACGAAAGCTTACATTAAAATAAAATAGTCTTTAAGGTGCCTCATGGTTTTTGTCTTTTGTTTAAATTTTTTATTTTTATTTTTGCCACAAATACCCAAATGCTTTCTAGGTTGCATGACTCATATCTATAGTTTTGAATTCTGTTTTGTCTCAGAGCTCAATTCCCTATTACCTTAATTTAATTGGCTTTTCCTGTGTGAATTTGATATTGAACAAGAATAGAAAACCCTTTCTTCTTATTTCTCAGATACAGATGAGTGCTTGTTTAACAATGGAGGCTGCCAACACGTTTGTGTCAACACAGTGGGAAGCTATGAGTGTCGATGCAATGACGGATTCTTCCTTAGTGATAACCAGCACACATGCATTCACCGTTCAGAAGGTAAAGCCTCTTCTTTTCTTCTTTTGTGCAGTCAGAATTATCTCTTCATCTCTCCAAGAATCTTTACTAAAGCATACACATCCATGCCATTCCCATAAGGCACATTGATACATGGAAGGGGTTCATGTTCATTGGCTCAGGAGCAAATCTCTGGCATTGTTCCCAAATCTCCAACTCCTACCTGAAATTTTGAGATATTGTACCCAGGAAGTGTTGCCAATATTGGGGTAGTTGAACCGATCTGTGATTTGCTGGCCAAAATGCAGCTGCTTGG